>OZ059841.1:27065418-27665418 GCA_964057195.1 Orthosia cruda
CATTCCATTCCAAACAAAAATGGAAAAACAATAGGAATGGAATGTTGAAACTAATTTCAGCCAGTGGCTTCCCCCGCATCAATTTCGAAAATGATCCCAAGGGAACATATTCAAATTCATTTATTTAACGTGCACAGTTATAACCACATCATCAGCCTATTAATGTTCCCACTGCTGGGACTCAGGCCTCCTCTATGTGAGAGGGGATGGGCCATAATCCACCACGCGGGCCCAGTGCGGGTTGGTGGATGTCACAAATCTTCGAATTTTTGGTTCTAGGATATGCCGGTTTCCTCACGATGTTTTCCTTCACCGTTTTTGAGAGCAGTGGTGATGAAATAATTTACACAAAGTAAAGCGCCTGCCTGGGTTCGAAACTACGACCTACAACTTGTAAGTCGCGGCCGATACCACTGGGCCACCACTGCCCTCAGTTATAAACAACGGATCCCAAACTAGACACAGCCTGTGTCTTGGCGACCCAAACATTTCACTTAGTTTTTATGTAGGTATACAGTCCTGCTAGTGCTACGTGGCAATTAATTACAAAAAATTATAAAGATAATATACACAAAATGGACAAAATATAGAAACATTAATAAGGGCATTCCCCATTTTAACTACTGAGATTTTCTATAGTGGCCACCTTCACCAACTTTACGTTATATAAGGCGGCACACTATACCAGGCAACCCCTTACGAGGCGTCTGGGACCATCTTCGGTAGGTCACGCCTCCAGAGAGTACTCGCCTCTGGTACTCAAGAGAAAATGTGAGTCGCATCCTGATTACTCACTACCATTTGTCCAGAATGGTACCGGAGCTGTAAAGCCGCTCACAACACGCACCCCAGCACGCCAGCACTAGCGCAAGCACCGGCACCAGCGCACCTTGTTGGTGCTAGCGGATTCAATCCCCGATAGGGACGCCAGAGAAGCTGGCTCTCATTTCTCCAGAATGGTCCCGGAGCTGTCATGCACGCTCACCTCTCAATACGAATCAACGCATCTACCCAATGCCTACAGCTGGGTTGCTGGAAAACTAATCCAACGGGTAGTCCTCTACTTTCTATCCAGGAAAGTGCCGGAGATGCAGCTCGCTCACAGGAGCTCACTTGCTTGAGGGTTACTCACGAACCCCGCGTCTGACCACCAGGTGGCCCTTTGCCTTAGGCCGGTAACTTCAGACACTTGTTGCGCACGAGGAATGACGCTCGACCCACACGTAGCCGAGCAGACAACATGCCACTCCTCTGCAACCACCACATAGACCACCGCGAGTCCAACACCAATGTCAGGTTCCACCTTTGCGCTTGCAATGGTGGAGGGCCTACGTGACCCCGCGTACCCTGATCCAAACAGCCGGACCCGTAGTTCCAGCTACGAGCCCCATCTGTTCGGGTCGTACAGATAGGGATTAATAAGGGCAGTGTAGAAAAAAAGTTAAGGTGAGTAAGTGTGAAGTGTAAGTGAGGGTGTGTGTTTTATCCGAGTGTGTGCGTGGGTATTAACTTGTGCAGCAAAGTAAACATTCCGTTTTCTCGTAACTCCGGTTCAACAACCATTCTTTTAGTTTTGTTTTAGCCTCAGGGTACTCGGTCGATATAGTAAAAGATTTACTTACCGCATTGAACACTCTTATGGGTAAGTACGATGAAAGCCGGGCTGCAAAGAGGGTTTTGATTTTTGGGAGGGAGATTCTATCAGGCAGTCGCCTGCCTCTGTTACTGCAGCTAAAGCGAACTACCCTTTCTTTCACAAGTTTTGACAGTGACCCCAGGATAAAGAGTTGTCGTACGCGAAGTACCCCAGCCTCCCTGTATAGCTCATTAGTAGAAAAACGCCGCGGTTTTCTCAGGAGCACCTTGAGGACAGAGCGCTGAGCCCGCTCCAGCTCCAGCATGCATGTCTTGGCGGCGCCGCCCCAGACACCAACACAATATTGCAGGAAAATCCCCAGGATAAAAAATCTTATGTATTATTCCAGACTATAATCTACCTCTGTGCCAAATTTCACCCGTATTCGCCCAGCCGTTTGAGCGAGAAGAAGTAAAAAACACACACACACACTCACAAACTTCTGCCATTATGATTACAAGCTTTTATTTAACTAGCAAAGTATGTATGTGCCTATGTTGTGTTATTTATTATTATTTATTATATTCTTTATTGTACACCACACAAATATATATACAGGACAAAAAAAAACATAAAAGCAAGTGTACAATGGGCGGTCTTAACGTAGCGGTTGCGGCGGTGTTATGTGTGTGTTAAAGCAGTTACCCTCAACCGATTAAGATTAAATTTTGCATACACGTTTAGTTTGGGTGACAATGCATTGTTAGCTAAGTGACGTCATTCTAAATCCAAAATGGTGGACTAATTATATGGGTGGCACCATGATATGGGTATCATGTGAAAGGGTTTGCTAAGAAGAATACGAAAAAATATTGTTTTAAAACAAGTTTTTTTAATGGATATTTTTTTATATTACTGTGATCCGACTGTATTTTCCTGTCAGGGTTGTCAAATGTTTAAAAATGGAAGAATCAGACATTCTGTCTTCAAAACGCCCATCAGTTGTTTGTATTCAACTAGTCATTTTTTTATCGCCGTAGGTGTCAAGTGATTGAAAGATCTTTACTAATTATAATATAGTAGTAACTACAACTGAATGTTTAAAAATAATGTTTTTTTATTTACATGGGCAATAGGTATTCAAAATACATAGTGAACACATCTTTCCGTTACACCCTGTAATATATTATTTACTGAAGTGTCTCTCTATCTATCTATACCATCTATACCAATATTATAAAGAGGAAAGATTTTTTTGTTTGTTTGTTTGTTTGTACCGAATAGGCTCCAAAACTACTGGAACGATTTAAAAACTCTATCACCGTTGGGAAGCTACTCTATTCCCGGGTGACATAGGCTACTTTTTATCCCTGTATTCCCACGGGAACGGGAACTACGCGGGTGAAACCGCGAGGCGTCCTCTAGTTTGATATATTGTGTTACTGGATCGACACCTTGACACATTGGTCTTGGTTTTGTAATTAGTATCCCAATGTTGATGTACTATTTGTTTAAGCTATGACTGTGATAACATCATCATTTCAGCCGAAAGAAGTCCACTGCTGGACATAGGCCGCGCCCAATGTTCGCGTCACCACACTGATCGGTCCTGTGCCTCTCAATACAATGATACTGAATCAATAGCTAAGCTAGGCTAGCTTAACAAACAAAATACATAATTCATTTAAACCGTTACTTATCCAAACTTTGATTTATAGCCACAATGATCACGACCAGTCCCTGATAATAAATAAATGCACTTGCTAACTATTTTCTCGTGTTTTTAACCGACTTCCGAAAAAGGAGGAGGTTCTATGTTCGACTTCATGTTTGTTTTTTTTTTTTTTTTTTGTGTATGTTCACCGATTTTGTGTGTTTTTGTTCACTCCGTCAATTGTGGACCGATTTTGAAAATTCTTTTTTTTTTTGAAAAAGTATGTTCCGAAATTGGTCCCATTTTAATTTGGTGAAGATCTGGTGAAGAACTTCGGAGATATACAACAGAACTCTTCAATAAATAACGGCAAATCTCTCGGGATTGCTGCAATCGCATGTCTGTTTGTTGTTTATAATATTTCATAACATAACATCACGCCAGTTCGCTCTTAAGGGGTAAGCAGATCTCTCAAATTACCGGTTATGTTCAAGTTTCATGAAATCTATTCTGGCGAAATAGTTCCCTTACTAACTTGCCTATTAGGTCCGTACAACTAAAAAGTGAAAAATAAAAAAACTTTTTGCAAAAAAATACTACCGACTTCCAAATACAAAACTGCAAAGTGAAAAATAACTTAATTTTTTTAAGTCGGTGTCCATAACGCAAAAAAATGGTACCTACGAAAGACACCGACTTAAAAAAAATAAGTTATTTTTCACTTTGCAGTTTTGTATTTGGAAGTCGGTAGTATTTTTTTGCAAAAAGTTTTTTTTAAATTAGAGAAAAACAAAAAACAGTTTGCGCAAAAAATGTCACAAAATAAAGATAAATTTAAACAGACAAACCAATCAGTCCATAGACGAGCCAATACCCTACTTTAATTCCCAGAACAGGAAAAATTGGGTATTTGTTTTAAGAAAATTAATGGTTCGCGTAGTTCACAAAATACGTAGAAAATTACTTTATCTACACTCACAACGTAATTTTCCAAATATGAATTCAAAAAATGTTGTATAAATAAACACGTACTTTATATTCGTAGATAAGTAAAATAAAAATAAAAACCATTACAGTGCAACATTTTCCTTCGATTTTCAAACAACTGCATCATAAACTGACTTTTAAATTTTTATTAGAAAAATAATGTCATTGTCTATGGGTGCGCGTCTTGAGAATCTAAATTTTCCGCCATACCCCATATTTTTTCGGTTGCCACTTTTGTTTTATTTCAACTTTATGAGTGAAGATAAAATAGTGTATGCAACAGCATAATGCTTAGGTATTAAAACACTCGTGTGATAAACCCACACTCGTGTTTTAATAACCCTTATTATAAATGACCGTTGCATAAACTACTATTAAAGTTTACGCTAAAATCGTCATCGCATTATTACGTCACACCTGTCAGAGGATCAAGACATGTATTATTCGATGTGCTGACATCGAATGATACTTGCACTTCACATCGCTGGAAAGCGATGATCGAAAAGACAAAAGGTAAAGGATTAATCACGTGACGTTTCGATGGTGTTTGGTATTCCCATAAATTTTTACCCGACTGCACGACGCAAAGGAGGGTAATGTGTTTCTCCTTCTATGTATGTATGTTTGTTCCTATGTGGCTTTCTAGAGACCAAACGCGTCAGCCGATTTTTATGATTCTTACATCAATCGATTCATCTTAACCTTGCGTGTGTCACTGACTACATTGAAATTGAAAAAAATGAATAATAGTGGCTTTTGGGCGCCATATTGCAGGGTTTCCAATTTATTCTTCCAAACTTCAATCAAAATCAATACCACTTATATGATTAAAAGTAATTCGAAATTTATTTATTTAACTAATGTCAACCAACAAAGCATACACCAAAAATACCTGTTAAAGTACTCATATATTTACATTGTATAGTGTAGCCTTGTATGGTGTAGCCTTGTATAGTGTAGCATTGTATAGTGTAGCCTTAATTAAAAGCTGCCACGGCATGCATTAAACAAAGGAAAAGGAAATGTAGAACAGTTATAAAACAAAGTTTAATTTTTTAGATAGATTGTTACATACATACAATTTATTCTAACGTAAAGCCAACATACAAATACTGGTTAATGAATGCTGGTTTTGCTCGATTAATCCAATCAATTTTGTTCAACGTTGTGCCAACCAACAAAAAAAAAAGAAAATATATAAACATATTCCAAATCTTTATGTTCATGTAAGTGAAAAAGACAAAAGAAAAATAAACTACAATATTCTTTTCTCTTTTTCACTTTTGAGATAGAGATATGAGTAGTTTGCTTTATAAGCAGTCTTGTTTTTTTATTATTAATTAACTTTATTTCCCCTATTTCCTCTTTCACCACCTTGCTTGACAGATGGAATTTCAAACTTAGTTTTATTATGAAAATGAAAAAAAGTTACATATTACTTCATTTGAATACAATAATTTTATCCACACATTTTTTGAATACTCATAGACATCTGTTGCATGCATTGGATCACACGCAATAATTATATTCTTCACTGGGGTGTTTAACGACACCATCCGTTTGTATAAGAAGTAATATTATCACACCTGGCTCTGAAAACAAAATAGATACTTTATAGAAGCTACTTGAAGCCTCGATTACATTTTAATATAATTTGCTGGTGCATGAGACCAAAAAGTTCTAGAGTAGGAAAAGACGCAGTAGGAAAGCATCCCACCAGGTGGACCGATGATCTGGTTAAATCTGCGCGTCCATGTGGCGACACCTGGGGAAAGGCTACGTTCAGCAGATGACGTCTTCCGGCTGAAATGACTGATAATTTCTGAACTGTTGAGAAGCGAGACTGTGAGATGCAAGCCTTCAAGCGGAAAATTAATGGACTGCAAAAATAAAAAAGACGATATTAATCTAGCTCAATACAGCGCTGGATGACAGGACTGGGAAAACGAGAACCGGGTATTTGACGGTAGTTATCTGCCCCAAGGTCACAGATGTAACAGACCAAATCAAATAACTGAAGTGGAAATGGGCAGGCCATTTAATAAGAACTAAGACAGAGAAACGGACTAAAGATGTGACAGAATGGTGTCCTACATACAAAACAAGAAGGAAAGGCAGACAGTATCGTAGATGGGAAGGTGACCTCAAATAGGTGGCAGGGACGACTTAGACTAGAAAAGCAAGAGATCGATGGTCGTGGAGAGCACTTGTGGAAGCCTATGCTGGAAAGAAACAATCGAGAAACCGGTGTCGATTAAAAAAGGACTTTTATAAAATTAAAATAAACACTAACTACTGTACTATTAAGTAGAAATATGTTAAAATGTTAACTGTAAGATTGTTAATAAAGGCTTTTAATTATTTATTATTTTATTATCTGCCTCACAGCAGTGCCTTAGGGCCGCTATATTAACAGCAAAACTTGGGGTTGGTCTAACAGACTCCTAAGACCCTTGGCAAAAGGGCCTAGACAAGTGACATTCTATCTCTATCATCGAAAGCGTGGCGATAGCGATGGTCAAAAAGGAAAAAAAGCGATATCGAAAAATCACGTGATCAATCCTGACATTTGGACTATCGCCTTCACTGACATCGAATGCCACTTGTCTATAGTCTCGGGGCGGCTGGACTGCGACTTTTTCTTAAATTGAATATCATTTGTGTAGACCGTCTATGACCGATACCGGAGAAGAAGGAGTTGATGGCACTCACTCGCACCAGTTGGTATACGTCCGCCCATTCGATCCACAAACGTGGTTACGTAGCTCAGTACAGCCGCAGAATCTTTGTGCGCTGCTCATCATGGCTCCAACCAGCACCAGAAACAGGGTGAATACTGGAAAGAAACAAAGAAAATATAGTCTAAGCCCCAGTCCACTGCTGAAAAACTGCCTGTATTCGTATAAAAAAATCTGCAGTATTTTTAACCCACTTAAAAAGGTGGAGGTTCTCAATTCGACTGTATTTTATAGCCGATTGCCGAATGACGGTAGTGTGTTTATCAGTCTATGTATGTATGTATGTTTATTCCTATGTGGCGTTCTAGAGACCAAACGCGTTGGCCGATTTTGATAGTTCGTACGTCAATCGATTCGTGTTAACCTTGCGAGTGTCACTGAAATTGACATTGATTTTACATTGAAATAGAAAAATGGGGGCTTTTGGTCGCCATATTGTGGGAGCAAATTTTTTTTTCTTTCATCCCGGCGTATGGAAGAATGACGATGAACGGGTGGGGTATCAAATTAAAGAGGAGATTTCAAAAATGTATAACATTTATATGTTTAAATGTACTTAATTCGACAAAGAAATAAACTAAAAAATTAATAAATACTTATAGTATATATAATTATAGTTCGCATTTTAAGCAGTCGGGATTTTTGATTTTTTGAATTAACTGTTTTTATTATTCATATGTGTGTTAACTTAAAAAAAAAAACTAAGTGAACTGATATTGATGATTATTTTTTTATTTTTAAACTGGTGCTTCTCATGTAGTCCCATTTAATCAATATATTATGGGTAGTTTTCGAGTTATCCTTAATAATGCGTATTTAACAGGTACCTAAACTAAAAGCCGACTTCCAAAACAAAACACTACAAAACGAAAAGTAACTTTCTTTTCGAAAGTCGGAGTCAAAAACAAAAAAAAATGGTACCAAAGACACGGACTTCCAAAAAAAGAAAGTAATTTTTCGCTTTATAGTGTTTTGTTATGGAAGTCGGTTTTTTACATGGGACTAACTGGTGAAATTTGGGTTTATTATAGGTTTCACCTCTGCTTAACCTTTCAGGAATACAGGCGTGATGTTATGTGTTAACTACATACTCGTACAAAATGACAAGCTTACCAAAGCGGTTGTAAATAAATAAAATATCCGACTTCCAAATCAAAACTACAAAGCGAAAAATAACTATGTTTTTCGAAGTTGATGTCTTTGGTACCTATTGTTTTTAGTTTTTCAACACCGACTTCGGAAAAAAAACTTATTTTTCGTTTTTTAGTGTTTTGATTTGGAAGTCGTTATTTTTTTTTGATAAAAAGTTTTAAATTTTGGTAGGTACTTCATATTACCATGAAAATCATTCATAGCCAGAGTCCATCTCATGATGATTTGAATAAGCCCAAAGACGACTAGGGTACATAGTTTTATTACGGAGTTCCAGTGCCTACCTTACAGCTTCATCATCAAATCAGTTCGATGGTATCATATTTATCAGTACCATAATATGTATTTGTTTCATCATAGTATCTTAACTATCCGAGATATCTTATACCCGTGCGTGACATGCCTATCATTAAGGAGTATAGTTGTCGGCACGTAACTTGGCAAGAGTCGTTAGAACCGCACAAGTCGTTTTCTAGGTCTCTTTGGTTACCAAGCGGGACGCGGGGAACGTCTAGCACCGTTCCAAGCGCGCCATTGGTTGGTCAGTTGACACAAGGATCGACTAACCAATCGCGTCGCGTCCACGTTCCGTTCTCTCTATATGGTGGTTGGTCAGTACACGCACTATGCGCGAACTTACCCCCTCTACGCCAAAACCTTGCCCAGTTACATGCCGGGGACTATACCAGCGACCATAAGAAGTCTTTTTCATCAGTTCCAGTTCACCAAATGATACTTTCTGAGTGCAAATGCCATGAAATCAAAATC
The DNA here is from genome assembly GCA_964057195.1 of Orthosia cruda. Lineage (NCBI taxonomy): Eukaryota > Metazoa > Arthropoda > Insecta > Lepidoptera > Noctuidae > Orthosia > Orthosia cruda. The sequence goes on from OZ059841.1 coordinate 27,074,294, forward strand.
AAAATCATTTTTTTTTATTTCACATAGGCCTACATGGGCACTTATAAAACGTCGACAAAAGGTGCACGGTTCGGGTTGGTCGTTTCCTATGGAGAAGAACCGGCAAGAAACTCCATGGTTACTCTTTTAAAAATGGTTTGGTTTTACAATATTTCCATGTTACAGCATTAGTACTTAGATATGGGGGGACAACGTAGGCCCGACTTATGATAATAAGTCGTAAGAAACTAAAAAAATAAAATAAAAAGATTATATATTTTATAAAAAAGTTAACAAATGTTAACTAGCATCTAGAAGGCCTACAATGTTCACACATTCACAAAACAATCGCTAAAAGAATCTATACAAAGGTAAAAAGCTAAATAAAAATAAGTATAACAAGACTAAATTTAACATGTGGCACAAATTTTGTTATCAGTGCTGTAACTATTCTTAGCAAAGGGCTATAAAGATGATTGAAAACCATTGTAAAAAGTCTATTTAAAAGAAGGAAAGAAAAAATGCGATTGAGAATAGTTAGAGACATCCACATATTTGTACCGTTTACAAGTTACCAGGGAAGCTGCATGCGCAGAAGGAGCTAAGGCCAAATGTTTTTATCTTCAACGTAGTCCTTGATTTTATAATATGCTTTGTTAATAAGGATACGTTTGATGTAGTTTTTGAACCTTCCATCGGTCAGGTCATGTTGATGAAAATACCAAAATCTCTATGTTTGCCTATAATATTTGAGGATTTCCCTCGATTTCGATGCGATCGCATCATCAGATTCTTACTTCGTGAGTAGAACGCAAAAAGAATTATACAATCGATGGAAATCAGTGAAAAAAAATAAAAAAAATATACATACAGTCGAACATAGATCCTCCTCCTTTTTGGGAAGTTGGTTACAAAATATAAAAGAGCAAAAAAGGTTACTTACACACAGTTAGTTTCATGTTGTTGTCTTCTACGTTCCACGATAGTGACTTAAGTTCTAGTATTTTTTTCGAGTCTTTTATACAAAAAAAAACTGAGATAACTAATTGTTACAGCCAATTTTTATGCACTTTTGTTGTCTTTGTAGGACATCTGTATCAATAGTAACACTAGTTTATACGTTTAAATTAATGTTTATTTTGGAAAGACGCATTCAAAAATGATAATAAAATTCTAGAACATCTGGTTGCTGAAAAAAATATTTTAATTTAGAAAATGAATACGTAAACGTTGTAAGGTCCGGTGGATGCAAAACGCAGAGGACCGGTCAGTGTGGCAACGCTTGGGGGAGGCCTATGTCCAGCAGTGGGCGTCTTTCGGCTGATATAATGATGATGTTGAGAAATTAATTTAAAAAATATCGGCTGCTGGAGCTTTTCAAATCATTGTCAGCAACAATGATTTGAAAAGCTTGATGAATAAGTAAAAGGCATTTTTGCGCAGTCTGCCCTGAAATAAGATATATTCTGAAAGAACGACTTAAACTAATAAGGCTAAAACTAGAAATATAGGATTTACAAATGATGTTGATTATATAATCTTTTCACTTATCATCCACCTATACCAGTCCACTGCTGGACATAGGCCTCTCCAATTGCACGCCATTTACCCTGATTTTCGGCAACTCTCATCCAGCTGCTACCAGCCATCCTGCGAATATCGTCGCTTCACATAGTCTGACCTTACGTTTACCTATTCGCAGTCTCCACTCAAGACCACGTGTACTCCAACGGTCATCGGTTCTACGACTAATACGGCCGGCCCGTTAGTATTTCAGCTTGCTTATTCTCTGGGCTATGTCGACAACTTTGGTTCTTCACACGTCATCATATAATTTATTTGAGTACGTCTCTCTCTTTTTAACCCGGAAAAAGAGAGGTGTTATAAGTTTTACGTGTGTACATGTGTATGTGTGTATTTGTGTCTTTGTGTCTTTGTGTCGTTGTTTCTGCGTCTCATAGCTCCTAAACGAATGAACCGATTTTGCTTGTTTTTGTGTGAAAGGTGACTTTATTGAGAGTATTCTTAGCTATGTTTGATCAAAAACGGTTCAGCCGTTCAAAAGTTATGGGCGTTTAACTGTTTGAATCGGGTTGTTTTCGCAAGGTATCGTGTCATAAATAAATGGCTAAGTTGGAGACAGTCGAGCGTTTCCTTCTAATAGATTGTCGATCGAAGTGCGTCTACTACTGGATAAATTATTTAGCATGCAATCAAAATGTGTGGGGGGTTCCGAGCATAGCCCTTTCCATACACTTGGCACATAGGTAGAATATATTCTGTATTGTGATACTTTTTAATAGTCCGGAGAACACGGTGTGGCACTGGCCGAGTGTGTCGCATAGGAGGATTCGCACCATGCCCTTGTTTTGGCAGTGCCGACCGTGGTTCGTTTAATGGTCTTCAGTGCAAATTCCTGGGACGCAGTGATCCCGATAGTACTGTTTCAAAGTTTTCAAATTTCGTTAGACAAGAAAGGAGAACACACATTTTTTTGCTGAAAACGCCACTTATAGAAAATTTATGGCAAAGAAAACAACAACCAAATTATTGGTATTTTTATGGCAGCAGTTAAAAGCAACAAGAAGGTGTTAGATGTAAGTTGAAGTGCTTATACAAAAACGCCACCATGTCAGTTCGACTTCAGGACCAGACCTCGGAACCCGTACATTTGCAGCGAGGTGTGAGACAGGGAGACGTCATATCTCCGAAGCTGTTCACCGCTGCACTGGAGGACGTCTTCAAGGTTCTGGACTGGTGAGGGCTAGGCATCAACGTCAATGGCGAGTATATCACTCACCTTCGGTTTGCCGACGATATAGTGGTTATGGCTGAGACCATGGAGGACCTCAGTATAATGCTCGATGACCTCGGTAGAGCTTCCGAAAGAGTGGGTCTTAGGATGAACATGGACAAAACCAAGGTGATGCTGAATGCCCATGTTACACCCACTCTTAGTAAGGTCGGAGACTATACACTCGAAGTTGTGGGCGACTATGTCTACCTGGGACAAACGATCCAGTTGGGTAGGGCCAACTTCGAGAAAGACGTCAACCGTCGAATCCGACTCGGCTGGGCAGCGTTCGGGAAGTTGCGCGGTATCTTCTCGTCTAAATTACCACAGTGTCTCAAGACGAAAGTCTATAACCAGCGTGTGTTGCCAGTGATGACTTATGGCTCTGAGACGTGGTCGCTTACAATGGGCCTCATCAGAAAGCTTACAGTCACCCAAAAGGCAATGGAGAGGGCTATGCTCGGAGTTTCCTTGCGTGATCGGGAGAGAACCAGGGTTACCGACATAGCCCGAAGAATTGCCAAACTTAAGTGGCAGTGGGCAGGGCACATTGCTCGCAAAACGGATGGCCGATGGGGCAGAAAGGTTCTGGAGTGGCGACCGCGAACCGGAAGACGTTGCGTTGGAAGGCCTCCCACCAGGTGGACCGACGACCTGGTGAGGGTTGTAGGGATACGCTGGTTGCGAGACGCACGGGACCGGTCGAAGTGGCGACGCTTGGGGGAGGCCTATGTCCAGCAGTGGACGTCTTTCGGCTGATATGATGATGATGATGATGAGTTAAAAGCAAAGATATTATTAGAAATAGCGAGCAAGATGGTCAGACAGGCCCGAGAAATAATACTAGTTTCACTGGGCAAAGTGAGTTTCAGTTAAGTTCATTCTCTCGTTTAAAAAAGCTTATTTTATGAAAATTGGTACGTATTGTCATTTCTTCCTAATTTTTCTATGGATCTGTCGCCTTCTCTGGTATTTCATACCCTTTTATTTCATAATTTTGATTGGTTGTTTCCTTGTCTGTAGATATAAGTTGATAGAAGCCGACATCGGCTACACCCTTCGGGCAGGACCCTTGATCCCTTGTGCTCGTAATCCAGTATTGGAACGGTAGGTACTACAAAAGACGGTTTTTTTTCGTCTAGCGCGGAATGTGCGGATCCCCGATGAGTGGTTGACGTATTATCTTTTATTCACATGTATTTTTGTGTTAGAATTAACCTAGACATTACGTAGCAGTTATATATTTTAAATTACCATGGATAAAACTTAGCTTTATTTCGTTAAGGATTCGTTTCCACCTGAATGTTTAAGCCATAATTTAACCAGTTGCCACTGCGTTGACGTACACAGAACACATAACCATATGTGTTCTGTGTCATACTTTCAAGCTAAAATTTCATTCCTCAGTTTTTTTCTTACTTAACATTTAAAATAATCAATTATGTTATCGTTAACTGCGGTTTTTCTGTACTTGTTTTTAATTACAGTGTTTTATCTTTTTTGAATTCTTTTATATATTTTCGGTGTATTTATTCCTTATAACAAAATTATACGTTTTGTCGTAAAGTTATTTTTCCTTTTTTTTATAACGCCACAATACGTGCGTATACGTTCGTCGACCATTGGGACATAAATGCCAAAAAAAAAAACAAATTCTGGTTTTAGTATTTTGTTTTTTAAATACTCAATGGATTATCCTAAACCAAAAAATATTAAACTTATTATTTTACCTCCTACAATCTTATGTTCCTGAAAGGGTTAAGGAACGCACCTATTTTCAGGTCTACTAAAAAATCATTTATTTTAGGCATAAATATATATGGGTATAGCTTACCATACCTATATAAAAAAAACATATCTACAACAAACAATTAACAAAATTAAATGTTACATTTGTGTTAAATGTACATTAACTTGGAACTACATTCGAATTATTGTAAACCAACCACTTTTTTTGTTTATTCTGACGATAAGAGACAGGCAAATACTTGTTACTTTAATTCTTGATCAAACATTCTATCTAACACTATGAATCGTATACACAAACAACTGAATTCTTTCTTTCAAGTAGTGCAGGTTCATCATAAGGGTGGTGGTTCTCTTCTGAGGAAGTCACCTTTTCGGACGCACGGTCCGTCGTAGGCTAATAATTGTTTAGCACATTCCATACTGGAAACAAAAACTGGAAAGTTAGAAATAACTTGAAGTAGATCCCACTAGGATTAAATTAAAATGTTATATTCTTTTCGCTTTACCCTTCACTGTGACCAAGACACTATCTTTAACCATCTCTGATCAGACTCGTGAGTCTGCGAGACTGGCTATGAGTTTACCCTTGCTGAACCTGGAAATCCTGTATATTATCCGTCTATAACCTCAGGTCACATGGTGCAGACATTCTGAACGTATTTATATATCACATACTATACGATAGGTTAGGGCTGTAGGGTTTACAGGGCTTAGAGTCGTAACTGTAAGGCTGGTAGGTCTTAGTAGCTTCCTTTAACTTGTCATTTTATATGTGTACACCCTTATCAGTATTGCGGGCTTACGTAACATTTGTTAAGTGTGGATGTACACGTACAGACCCAGATGAGACCAGTCGGGATCGGGACCCGACTCATATAATCTGGTAGTGGCTGAACCTTTAGGGTTTTAGTCGGTAGGAGCCCGAAATAACCCGACGCCCTAAGTGAATAATCTCGACGTTGTTTAGATTCCATGGAGAATTTGAATTTAGGATCTGATAACCAGTCCCGAGATGTTTATAAATTAGGGTGTATGTAAATTTAGAAACTCACAAGCATCTAGTGGCATAGGTCCTGGCATTTCTGGCACACACCGGGTCATATATTTCGGGGCAGTTGCACTCCAGGCGGTCCGGCCGTAGCACAGGTAGCTGCTGCCCGCACGTTATCACCACCATTGCCGTAAGTACTGAATTCATAACAAATACATAGGTATACTCACCATCATCATTTCAGCCGAATAACGTCGACTGCTGAACATAGATCTCCTTCACGTGTCCCCACATTGACCAGTCTCGTTGACCTCTCAACCAGCGGACTCCCGCAACCTTCACTAGGTATACTCGTATAACATAAAACGAGGAGCTCGTGAGTAATTAATACCAGCCAATTCAATTTACAAGGTTAAGCAATGCTTGCCAAAGTCCGTACGTGGATGGGAAATTGTCCCTAAATACCGATATTTAGCTTTACGTGCTTGCCGAGGTACAGAGACCTCGGGAAGTACGTAAAGCTGCTGTTCCCGGCTGTAAAAGATAGGCAGAAGTCAGAAAACTTGCCAAGGGGTTTCATATTACTGGTTTGTGAAGGGCAGGTAGGCAGACACTCCCATTATTCAGCTGCATCTCATAAAACTAGAGGCCGACCTCAACATAAGTAGCTTGTGGTTCTCAGGTGAGATAGTGATTAAGCGCGCGACTATCAATAATAATAATAATAAAAAGCGGAGACTATTCGTTGATGAAGGAGATATTAAAGTGCACAAGTGTATTCGCAAACTAAGACTTCGTATTGGAGACGCGGGGTGTCGCGCATCGCGTACAGCGTGCGTCTTGCGGCGCGTCGCTTCTCCGTAAACGATCATATACAACGCCATGTTTGAACGTTAGCACAACGCGACGCGTGACGCTCCGCATCTCCAGAAACGAGGTCTTAAGTCACACTCTCTCTTCTCTCACACTCGTAGTCCAGGGCCTTATGCACAGCACTCGCAAGACGAGATAGTCAATTAACATCTGCCAAGCTTTCCAAGTATGTCGAAGTTGGCTTCCAGTTATACTGTATGCAGCTGAATATCACAAGAACTGACTGCCTAAATTACCTCCACAATCTATTTCCTGGTTAACACGATACCCCTTGAAACTATAATGATGAAGGCCTGGGGCTACGCAAGAACTCGTGTCGTACACGATCAATTCATCATAAACACGATTAGAATTTTGCCGGACGTGGGCACGAATCTTTTCTAGCGTAGACAAGATTCTTTCTTGTTCAGCACCGTGTCAGTGTATACTGTTCGTGTTTAGAAACGACATGAAATCTTGCGTAGGCCCGGTGATTTTTCATAGCAGATACAAGCAGCCGTAAAGATCACTTACCTAGTATGCACCTCATGTCTACAACCCGTCTCTGCACCACAACTGATGTCATATCTAAATATTTCCTGGTTTTATACGGACTGCTTTCCTATATTACTATCAACAATTTCCACTGAGAAATGACAATATTTTGACTAACATTACTGTCTGTTCACCTATATTATACCAACAAGGTTTCAAATCAAGCTTCGTACTTATAATACACAGTCGTACAGATTGATTTGTAAAACATTGGACATTTGAGTGCTTTATGCGACTAAAGTCACCGACTTACACCGGAAAATTGACATAACTGACATTGGTTAAGATATAACTTTTTTATTTATTTAAAATCTTTAATGATTTTAAATTAGTTGTTGATCCGAATTTCTTGCAGTTCTAGCTTAGTCAGACAGCTTGTTTCGACCCACATCAAAAGCGGTCTCGCACAATGACGTAATACTTAGATACTTAGTATTAAACTATTTCTTGAAGTATCCAGATGCGACAGCTTAATGTCTAAGACCCCTTTGAGAATTGTCTCTGAAATAATTTTGCTTTAAACATTAATTACTTGAACACCAAAAGCATTTTAGATTAATATTGCTCGATGGTTGCCACGGCGAAAAGGATCAATAGATAAATTGTCAATTAATTTGAAGTCACCATCGTATTTTTTAGGGTGCCGTACCCAAAAGGTAAAAACGGGACCCTATTGCTAAGACTCCACTGTCCGTCTGTCTATCTGTCACCAGGCTGTATCACATGAACCGTTATAGCTAGACATACCCCCATTAGTCTACTGAGATTTTCTATAGTGGCCACCTTCACCAACATTACGTTATATAAGGCGGCACACTATACCAGGCAACCCCTTACGAGGTGTCTGGGACCATCTTCGGTAGGTCACGCCTCCGAGAGCACTCGCCCCTGGTACTCAAGAGAAAATGTGAGTCGCATCGTGATTACTCACTACCATTTGTCCAGAATGGTACCGGAGCAATAAAGCCGCTCACCACACGCACCCCAGCACGCCAGCACTAGTGCAAGCACCGGTACCAGCGCAGTTGGTGCTAGCAGATTCAATCCCCGTTAAGGACGCCAGAGAAGCTGGCTCCCATTTCTCCAGAATGGTCCCGGAGCTGTAAGCACGCTCACCTCTCGAATACAAATCATCGTATCTACCCAATGCCTACAGCTGGGTTGCCGGCAAACTAATCCAACGGGTAGTCCTCTACTTTCTATCTAGGAAAGTGCCGGAGATGCAGCTCGCTCACAGGAGCTCACTTGCTTGAGGGTTACTCACGAACCCCGCGTCTGACCACCAGGTGGCCCTTTGCCTTGGGCCGGTAACTTCAGACACTTGTTGCGCGCGAGGAATGACGTTCGACCCACACATAGCCGAGCAGACAACATGCCACTCCTCTGCAACCACCACATAGACCACCGCGAGTCCAACCTCAATGTCAGGTCCCACCTTTGCGCTTGCAATGGTGGAGGGCCTACCTGACCCCGCGTACCCTGATCCAAACAGCCGGACCCGTAGTTCCAGCTGCGAGAGCCCCATCTGTTAGGGTCGTTATAGCTAGACAGTAGATTTCACAGATGATGTATTTCTGTTGCCGCTATAACAACAAATACCAAAAACAGAATAAAATAAATATTAAGGCGGTGCTCGCATACAACAAACGTAATTTTGCCATGGCAAGAAGATGGATGATTGCTCTTTGATAAACAGATAAAAAAAACCTCAAAGGATAGACACAACACATTACTATAGACAACAACGCCCATTTTCCAGTCTATAGCTCCAGAAGCAATAAGTGGGCAATAATTGCGTCTACACACAGAACTTATCATAATTTACCCGACGATAAGACGTAGCCCATAAGTGGGTAAATATGGAAGGCACTGAATCGGTTGCGCACCCAGGTAGGCCGCTGCAAATTTAATTTGGCAAAATGGGGGATTATTGGTCCATTGCACGCTGGGTGCGAGTGCGGTGCTCCTGTACAGACCATGCCCCACTTGCTGGAGTGTCCCGACTGTCCATTCACTTGCACCTTGGATGACCTGTATAATGCATCTGACGCTGCAATAAACGTAGCTACCTACTGGGCTCAAATTGTTTGATCAAATGTACCATCGAAACGAAAAAGAAGAAGAAGTGGGTAAATATGCTAATGTGTGAACTGGCAGGCTGCCAGAGTAGCTCAGTATTAGCAGTAGATCAAGTGTAGATTCTATCTTGTTTTGAGGTGCTTTTGTTTTAAGTTTAGTTTCAGAGGCACTAATTAAATCGCGTTGATTTCAATAATGATTTCCAGACCATCATGGTTAAGAAATAAATATGAATTTTTGTCTTAGAGAACATAATACGGCGCCAAGACGTGCGGCCATGCGCCATCGGTACATGGTAGACATCCCTCCCTTATGTACAAAGCGTTTTGCTAATACTTTCATTGTGCGCACAGCTAAGGAGTGGAACTCCCTTCCAGAGTCTTTGTTCCCCGATAGCTACAAACTTGGGGTATTTAAGTCAAGAGTGAATAAATGGGAGTGGTCAAACGCGAGCCTATAGATTATAAAAAAAAACCTATAAGCCTACAGTTTTTTTAAGTCATCTTTTGCACTTGTGCATAAAGTTTAAAAAAAAAACAAATATTTGTTCATGGTAATCCCAGGAGGACTAGGCTGGGGGACCATGGGCAAGTACCGAAATAAACATAATGAATAATAAAAACTTACAAAAAAAAATACAGTCGAATTGTGAACCTCGTCCTTATTGAAGTCGGTTGGAAAACTCGATTTATGCAAAACAAAATATGCGAACCAAAATATACTGATCCACTGATTTATTTACTTTTGGATAATAATAAATAAATCAGGCACTATAAAAAAACAATCATCATCATCATCATCATTTCAGCCGAAAGACGTCCACTGCTGGACATAGGCCTCCCCCACGCGTCGCCACATTGACCGATCCCGTGCGTCTCGCATCCAGCGCCTTCCCGCAACCTTAACCAGGTCATCAGTCCACCTAGTGGGAGGCCTTCCAACGTATCGTCTTCCGGTTCGCCAATCAAAAAAACAATCAGTAAAATATTTATGGCATAAAATGTTTCATTATTCTCAATTATTTATAATAATAGATAGAAATATTTACAAATACCATAATAATATTTTATACAACAGGTGCATAACAAAGCATAACTACTGTGTTACCGAATTTATTTCAAAAATTCCCACCACAAACGACCTTCCTTGGATCATCCATTTTAACAGCAGTTATGCTACTGTTTATCCATCCACTACAATGTGACCAGATGGATGTAACGAGGCCTAACGATAGGCCAGTCTGTGACCGCGAGGCCAAAGTTGAGGCCAGTTAGTTATTTATTGGCCTTCCCAGGCCAAGCATTAAATTTTGGCGATACAAATGTAAATGGCTGGACACAAACGTTTCAACAAAGAAGAAATTGATGATGAAGAATATTTGGAATGTGAATTGTAGATACAGCAGATTTTAAGGATATTTGCTTCGTTTTCTGTGTTCAGTCACAAACAAATCTCTTTTCACTTTGTCTGCAAATTCATTCGTATTCTTGTTATTGGTTGATATTATTTATTTATTTTTCATGTTAGACACATGAAATAGTTTTTTTTTGTTTTTTTTTAATAGTCAGCTGGGTAATTTCTTGTATAAGTCACCGGACTATTGCAGACACCGTAACTTTATAATTAATCTTGCGATATTTATTAATTTATTTAATACTTCATGCACACAAATGTACAGAGGGTGACTTAATGCCTTAGGCATTTTCTACCAGTCGACCTTTGGGTGATGCAGAGACAATTAGTGGTAGGTGCAATATTTAAAGTAAATCACGATACCTAATATTCAATTACAAAGCTATACATACATACTATAAATACATACAATAGTTACTCAACTCAATAGTTTTACAATAGTTAGTTAGATATAATGATTGTGAACAAATTGTCAAAGAAGCTAAGCTCCGCAGCATATGCTGTTAGAAAAAATCGTAATTTAACTGACATAGAGACAGCCCGTTTAGTATACTTTAGCTATTTTCATAGTGTAATGCCGTACGGTATTATGTTGTGGGGAAATGCCGCCGATATCCAGACTATCTTTGTTTTGCAGAAAAGAGCTGTTCGATCAATTTATAAATTTAGCCCGAGACACTCTCTCAGAGAGAAATTTAAGGAGATTAATGTAATGACTGTGCCTTCTCAGTATATTTATGAAAATCTTTTATATGCCCATAAAAATATAAAATTGTTTAAAAAATACAGTGATATCCATAACATAAATACTAGGAACAAACACAAATTTGTAGTACCTACAACAAGGCTCAAGAAAATAGGTCGCTCGTTTAGATGTCAATGTGTACGCTTTTATAATAAGCTTCCAAGCCACGTACAAGATCTAAGTCTTAATAAATTCAAATCTTTCATTAAACGTAAGTTGTGCCAGAAAGCGTTTTATACAACTAAAGATTACATTGAGGACAAAAAGGCTTGGGATTGAGCTGCTCCAATTAACTTTGTTTTTTTATTATATTATGCACCATGCATTTTGTTATTATATTTTTTTTTATTTGGTTTTCTTGCAATGACAAGAATAATTACTTTTTAAAGTATTATATTATTTTATTTGAATTATTGTGAATGTGAAGACTACGTGGATCATTCTATTTCTTTTTTTGTCTTAATTTAATTTTATCTTAGTTTTTAATCATGGTCTGGCAGTTTGAGTAGTTTATGCGGCCTACCCGAATGTCCTTTCTTTGGTATTGTTCGTCGAATCGTTGAGCTCCTTAAATTCTGAGTTGAGCTGCTCGGTTATTGACAAATGCGTGCACTGACTGGACAGGTCCACTCAATCTGGCTGGTTCTTTCCTCAAAAGACCATTTCAGACATCAGTCTACATGGTCTTCACATGATCTAACCAAGATTTTGTCTGGACTTTAAAAGAGACTGTGACCTCTGAGTTTGTTTCGGTCTTTCTTCTCAGAGTAGTCAGATAGGAAACGCCGACCTCATCTAGTTTAAAAAAAATATGTTCGACATGTAAAAGTGTTTGTACAAACCAACTTACAGAAATAAAATCATTTATCATTTAACAGATCATTTCATAATTAATCTCATTCAAATTATATAGTTTAAATATACCCGTGCCTTCTTGAGAAGAGAAAGCGACAATATATATACGGAATATAACTGCATTTATTATAAACTTACGGTTTATATAAGCCACTTAGTTCCAAAAACATTTATTTCTGCAAATTTATTATTCTAACTTTTAGCTATATAACTATTAGTCTAGACCGCTAAATAATACTTGAATATTAGAAAGTTAACCCGAACTAAGAAATATACATGCCCTTTCAGGCTTTGCACTAAAACCCCGACGTTGAAGTTCGCAAACTAAAAGTTGCCAGAGGAAATATTAAAACTTGCTTTTAGAAATACTTTCATACATTTTGATTAGGTTTACTGTTTATTGCTGTCTATTCTGTAAGGAAAACTTAGATATTAACACTATTATGCTAAAAGTTCGGTGTTAAATATTTTACCTTATTTTGTTATGAAGATTATTACCTACTTACTCAAAAATAGGAAAGCACTTTCCTCCTTGTGTCCATTAGCACTTTTATTTATTCTGAAAAACCAGCGCTCACACAAATTTTTTTTTCAATTAAAGGCCACTAGATGGCGCGATATGCATTGATTTGTTATGGAATTGTTTATAAAATTATAATTTTCTAGAATTGGCCATAAAAATTGTATGTCCTTGTTTAATCAACTCTCCTAAGCACATAATTACGAAATATTGGGCTTATAATTCACATTTCAAAGATTATTTGAATGTATCATTTAAAATTGATGCCAATAGAAGGCGCTGTTTTAAATTTCTGAGGCATGCCACTAGATTTTTATCCGACTTACCAAAAAGGAGGAGGTTCTATGTTCGACTTTATGTATGTTTTTTTTATGTGTGTTCACCGATATCTCCGTTAATTGTGGACCGATTTTGAAAATTCTTTTTTTATTTGATAGAGCATGTTTCGAAATTGTTCCCATTTTGTGAAGATCTGATAAAGAACTTCGATGATATACAGCAGAAATCTTCAATAAATAACGGCAAATCTCTCGGGATTGCTGCAATCGCATGTCTGTTTATTGTTGATACCATTTCATAGCACAAAATCACGCCAGTACGCTCTTAAGGGGTATGCAGATCTCTCAATTCACCGGTTATGTTCAAGTTTCATGATATTCGGGTAATTTATTCTGGCATTATAGTTACATTACTAAAAAACTTGCCTATTAGGTAGATACAACTAAAAAGTTAAAAATAAAAACTTTTTTGCAAAAAAAATACTACCGACTTCCAAATAAAAAACTACAAAGTGAAAATTAACTTTATTTTTGGACGTCGGTGTCCATAACGCAAAAAATGGTGCCTACGAAAGACACCGATTTCCAAAAATAAAATTATTTTCCACTTTGTAGTTTTTTATTTGGAAGTCGGTAGTATTTTTTTGCAAGAAAGTTTTTTTATTTAAATTTGTATTGTGACACATTTTCGTACAATGTAACTGTAAAAACATGCAAAAAATACTATAAAACAAATCGTCACTATATTTAAAGAAAAATTGTCACAAACCGAGAAAACCCTTTTGTTTGCAAGTCGCCCATGGAACGGAACCAAACGCGATTGAAGTACTTATAAAAACAATCATCTTAATCAGACGAAAAACGCTAGATACGTCGGCATGGTTTCTTTGTTTGGGATGAGGCATCTTTCGTAGTATTATATTATCTGTGAGCAGGAGAAACTTTATTTTATCTTTTTAACCGACTTCCCAAAAAGGAGGAGGTTCTATGTTCGACTTCATGTTTGTTTTTTTTTTGTTTACGTTCACCGATTACTCCGTCAATTGTGGACCGATTTTTTGAAGTCGGTGTCCATAACGCAAAAAAATGGTACCTACGGAAGACACCGACTTCAAAAAATTAAGTTATTTTTCACTTTGTAGTTTTGTATTTGGAAGTCGGTAGTATTTTTTTGCAAAAAGTTTTTTTATTGGTAGTTACAATCGACCATGCATCAGTGGTACGATACACGTCGTAAAGGTGCTCTCAATGTGAAATGTTTACCGATGATGTGGTTTATCAATCTGTCTTTTCTCAACTGTATAAGTGACCGTTCATATGACACGATTTAAGGTGATATATACGCCCCAATGTAACGCAGTACTGGCCGTGCGCCCGCTCGATGCCAAAAATTCAAAACTGAACCTCCTTTTGAACAGTTTTGTTTGCAAAATATTATTTGATTTACTTATGCTATGTCAGGCATGAAGAAATTCCAGCCATCAATTTTTCTGTTTAAAAATATTTTTAAGCATCGAAGTCGTTTTTGAGGAGTTTCCAAAGGTTGCGAAAAAATATCGAGTTGTTAATTTTTTTTTTAAAGCAAAACTATTAGTTATACGAAAAAATCTTGTGTTCAAAATTATGTACATGAATGAATATTTTTTTTTTTTTTTTTTTTTCACTTTAAGGTGATATATACGCCCGAATGAAACGCAGTACTGGCCGTGCGCCCGCTCGATGCCAAAAATTCAAATTGAACCTACCTCCTTTTGAACAGCTTTGTTTGCAAAATATTATTTGATTTACTTATGCTATGTCAGGCATGAAGAAATTCCAGCCATCAATTTTTCTGTTTAAAAATATTTTTATGCATCCAAGTCGTTTTGGAGGAGTTTCCAAAAGTTGCGAAAAAATATCGAGTTGTTAATTATTTTTTTAAAGCAAAACTATTAGTTATACGAAAAAACCTTGTGTTCAAAATTATGTACATGAATCAATAATATTTTTCTTTTTTTTTTTCTTTTTCACCTTAAGATGATATATACGCCCGAATGAAACGCAGTACTGGCCGTGCGCCCGCTCGAGGGTAATGTATTTATCAGTCTATGTATCTATGTATCTATGTATGTAAGTATGTATGTATGTATGTATGTTTGTTCCTATGTGGCGTTCCAGAGACCAAACGCATTGGCCAATTTTGATGATTAGTACGTCAATCGATGCGTCTTAACCCTGCAAGTGACACTGGCTAGATAAAAATAGAAAAATTGAAAAATGGCGGCTGTTGGGCGCCATATTGTGGGGACTCAATTTTTTTTTCCATCCAATCCCATCGTGTGGGGTATCGAATTAAAGGGTTTTAAGAGACGATTTCAAAAATATATTACACTTATATATTTAAATGTACCTTATTCAAAAGTTCAAAAGTTTCAAAAGTTACCTATATTAAAAAGAGTTAAATAAAAAAAATAATTCAAAAATCAAAACACCCGACTGAATCAAGAAAAAAAACATGCTGTGCAGTCGGAGGAAACATATTCGCGAGCTGGCTGACCAAAAGCAGATGTATCCTCCGACCGCACAGCATGATTTTTTCTTGTATACGTCTTTTTAGTTCGCTTTTTAATTTGTAGAGTTTTTACAGCCCAATAAGGCATACTGCATTCTAGATTCCGGTTGGTGTCCGGTGCCAATAAAGCTAAATGTTCAAGGTAAGAGTATTACTCTCACTATTACTCCCTTTCTAGGGTTCCGTACATCAAAAGGTAAGGAAGGAACCCTTATAAGATCACTCTCTTGTCCGTGTGTCACCACCGATTTTCTCAGGAACGGGTGGACCTAGCAAGTTGAAATTTATACCAGATAAGAAGAAGTCTATAGTCCCTATTAGGTGTATAAAAATGAGGGTACTGAGTAAACACGATAAAAAGATATGGGCATATTGATTTTCGCGAAAACTTGTAAGTACCAAAATTTACCTTAATTTTCAACCTTTTATATTTTTTGGAATTTTTCCTTTACTGCAGTTGCTCGATTTTAACCAAAATTGCAAAATGGTCAACTTGAAGAACCCTGTAGATTTTGGGTCGAAAAAGTAGTAGTATTAGTTGGTAGTTCCCGTTGACCTAGAATCACTAAATTTGGCAAAAATTAAGGTCTAACAGTTCAAATAAAGGAAAAATACCAAAAAATAAAAAAATACGGTAAATTTTGGTTATTTTGTATTCCTAGCTTTCTATCATACATGCCCTGTATTAACACACGTTAGTAACTCAACCATTTTTTTTTTTTTTACAACACACACATACACACACTTAAAACTTAGCCACCAATAAAATTATACAAAGTACGTATACGAGTTTGACTCTCACTTGACCGGTTTTTTAACACGCGAAGTACATTACAGTATAAACATTTTCATAATGTTCCTCGGCAAACTTCGTGTTTCGTTAGTCGTCGGCTTTCTATCAGTTGCCCTTTGCACTTATAAGAAAAAACTTTTTACAAAAAATACAACCGACTTCCAAATAAAAACACCAAACAAAAAGTTTTTTTTATTTTTCACTTATTAGTTGTGGTATATAATGGACCAGTTATATAGGCTAGGTACCAATAATGCCCAAAGTGAAGCCAGAATAGATTAACCCAATAACATGAAACTCAAAAAAAACCGGTGGAATAAGAGTATACCAAGGTAAACTGTTTGCACCTGCGTATCCCTTTAGAGCGTGCTAGTGTGATGTTATGTTATGAAATGGTGTAAACAATAAACAGAAATACGATTACAGCTATCCCGAGCGATTTGCCGTCCTTTATTGAAGAGTTATGATGTAAATCCCGGAAGTTCTTCATCAGATCTTGATGAAAATTAAATGGGACCACATGACAAGCACCAGCTTTCAAATAAAAAAAATCATCAAAATCGGTTCATCCAGTAACAAGTTCTGAGGTAAAACAAATAAAAAAAAAAAAAAACAGCCGAATTGAAAACCTCCTTTTTGGGAAGTTGGTTAAAAAAGAAGTATATAGAGTTGATAATACTCTTTTAACATAATGTAGGTAGTTTAAAAATGGGAGTAAAGCTGCTATTTTTACAGCACTATTTATTTCAAAAGGATATAATAAAAAAAACAACAATAAAGTACTTAGTTCTGAATTCAAATTATTATACACGATAAATCTAATAATTGATGGACATGGAAATTAGCATTCGTTTGTATTCGGAAATGCGACGATTGCCGAGGGATATTAAGAAAATAGTTGTACTGTACGTATGTTATGACGACACGGTTGGCGCTGTGGTTGAGCAACCGGTTGCTGAGTTGGGTGCCGCGGGTAAGATTCCCGCACGGAAAAAATATTTGTATGGCCTACAGATTTTAAATATTTGTGAACGCACCTACGATACAGAATAAATTCTTATTGTAGGGCAGATCCCCAAGTATGCCTGTACAGAATACTAAAACTCGGAAATCATGACTATTTCAGGTGAATATTTGAGGCTGACTTATTTTGTTGGCTTGGACAAAATATTGAGGTACGTAAACTTTGTAAAACAAACGAACATCACTCGGCAGAAATACAAACGAGCATCTTCGATGTATTTACACACGGGTGTGAAACTGAATAGAAGCCTGTCTTACTCCCGTTACACACACAGCTAAGCAAATTGAAAGTCTGAAAGTGAAAAATAAAAAATCCTTTTTACAAAAAAATACTATCGACTTCCAACTAAGACACTAAAAAGTGAAAAATAACTTTATTTTTCGAAGTCGGTGTCTTTGGTAGATACCAATTTGTTTCGATATGGACACCGACTTCGTAAAGGGCTAGTTCTAGCCATCACTCGAGGTTGCATGGGTTTTTTTAGACGTGGAGTTGCCCGTTTAACTGAACTTTCATTTGTTCTTCGAAAAATATATCTTATCTAGTATATCAGACTTAATATTATAAAGGCGAACGTTTGTAAGTGTGTGTGTGTGTGTTTGTATGTTTGTAACTTCTTCACGCTTAAACAGCTGGACGGATCTGGATGAAATTTGGCATAGATATAGATAATAGTTAGGAATAGCACATAGGATACTTTTTATACCGGGAATATGTTCCCTTGCGATATTTTGGACATACACGCGGGCTAAGCCGCTGGCAGAAGCTAGTAGCACTTACCTAGTATACATCGCTAATCCGAAAAAAAACAAACGATTACTAAATAAAATACCTTCACCCAAGCCCTATCCGTTAATATTCTCCAAACACCTTAATAACATAAAATAACATAAAATAACCTAAAATAACATAGCATTATCATCATCGTATCGGGATATTCGGGCGAGCCCTAATATGAAAGATAAATAACTACAAAATAACGTTATTCCACTTAGCTATAACGTTACAATATCGGAACACGATACCGTTATCCATCAGTGTCAGAGCGGCTCATCAATCCACCATTACGGATTTAGTAACAATTATCAATTTATCATCAATAGTTGTAGATATTTATCATGTCGGAAATATAACGCAGATGTAAGTAAGTGTCTGTAAATGAGGCTTAGTTTTGTCCGTAAATTTCAAAAAAAAAAAACTAATATAATGAAAGATCAACTTGAGGACGACTCGGCCGATTTGACAGAAGATTTTTGTTGTATTCGTAGTTTTACTGCCCAGACAAGCAATTTAATATTTGCAAGCACTACCAGTAACTCGATGTATTCTGTATTTTTAGGGTTCCGTATCTCGAAAGGAAACGGAACCCTTATAGGATCACTTTGTTGTCCGTCCGTCAGTCTGTCTGTCTGTCTGTCAAGACCCTTTTTCACAGGAACGCGTAGAAGTATCAAGCTGAAATTTATATCATATTCTGAGGTTCTACTGTCCCTTAAAGCTGTGAAAAATCAAACTTCTAAGCCAACGCAATCAAAAGATACAGCCGTTCACGCCGCAAATTTTCGACTTTCGCAAGGGAATCAAAACCTACAGGGTACTTCCCGTGAACTCAGAAACTTGAAATTTGGTATGAAGCAACTTCTTATAGCACCAATAAAGGAAAAATTGCGAAAACCGTAAATTTTTAGTTACATCATATAATAAAAATATTTTAATAATTTTAATCATACTACCCCTTTCCTCATGAACGCATAGAAGTATTAAAATGAAATTCATATCAAATACTCAGGTCTATAATACCTTTAAGCTGAGGTTTGTACGGAACCCTCGGTGCGCGAGTCCGACTCGCACTTGGCCGGTGTTTTTGTATAGAAACAAGACGATGTCGCACTTGATTGTAAGTGGTAATTGCCATCTTAATTAGGAATGAAACGATGCGAATTTAATTGCGACAGGTCTTTACAAACTGTTTCTAACTTATATTAATGATTATTATATATATATATATATTTAACATTTTAATAATGTGTAGGTATGTAATGACATTTAACTATGTAATTAAAAATGTGAATGCTGTGCTCACCTTTTAGTAAATAGTTAATTGTAGTTATTATGTAACAAGTAAAATTTCTAAATTTAAAAACCTCCCGACACATTTATCTTGCAAATACATACCGATTCAAACAGTAAAACGTTCTGCCGCTCTATAATCGCTGAACCGATTTTATTCAAACATAGCTAACACTCTCGACACAATCACCTTTCAAACAAAAAAAACTAAATCAAAATCGGTTCATCCGTTGAGGCGCTTTGATGCCACAGACAGACACACAGATACACAGCAACACACGTCAAACTTATAAAACCCCTCTTTTTCCGTCGGGGGTTAAAAATTTGATTAATCTATTATCAATGTTTTTGTGAAGTATTCGTTGCTGTGCCGTTATAATAAATGAATAAATATTAAATACCATGCACAATTGTCTCACTTATACGAAAACGAAATCTCAACAGCAATACTAAAAGTTCAGTCAACCGCCACTAACAAAATCAAATTATTGCTATGAAACTAAAGAGCTCAATTTTGTTACATCTATGGTGTTGACTGCCAACTACTTTAGGCCTTCTTGCGCTACCCTGCGTAATATTACTTACGTCGAGTTAGTAGCTAACACGGCCAATTATGTAGGATTATTTTAATTTAACCTCGTGGTAGTAACCAATTCTGGATTAAACATTTTGGCACAAATAGGCCTTACTTCGACCACTTTAGGCCAATCGATATTTTATTTTTTAACTAGCTTAATACAATTTATTTCAAAGTTCATTGATCTTCAGTTCACTGCAGTTTGAAACAGAAATTCTACGAAAATATTAATGTATTGCGATTTATGCAAATCCTACTGGTCTCCAATGTAATCTGTCAGCAGTCTGACGTCTCATCACTTAATGCAGAGTTCAGTGCTCCACAACCTTCGGGAATGTCAAACTTGTGAAGTTTGCTGAAATAAATAGCAAAGATTTTATTATTAAAGTATTTCATTTGCACTAATGTTATAGAAAGTTTTTGTTGTCTTCGTTTGATACATTTTACAGTTACATATTCTGCGAAATGTATTTTATTTATGTCTGCTATAGTCTGCATCTGATAAATTTTGACGGCGGTCATTGCTGAATAAATTTTAATAGCTATGGGTAAATAAAATAGCTTGTAACAATTTGACTTCAGTAAGAAATGAGCTGTGGATACTTTTTCAGAAGCGTGACCATGATGATATGACCATGGGCTGGGCATCCGACATCGTTACGTCACTACCGGTCATAGATAAATTAGTACGTCAAGTACATAGGTTCATGCATCTGATCGTTTTCGGTTTCCATTTCACACGAGAAAAAAACATGCGTTTTTTTTATTTTTATTCAACGATAGGCGTTGCGTTTGACCACTTTCTGGCTTGACGGTAAGCGATGATTTGCTCGACACGCACGCTTGCCTAGAAGTAACCTATTCACTCTTGACTTAAAAACCCAAGGTTGTAGCTATCAGGAAACAAAGACTCCGGCAGGGAAATCCACTCCTTATTTGTGCTTATTCGCAAAACGCTTTGTACGTATGGGTGGGATGTCCACCATGTACCGGTGGCACCTTGCCGTACGTCTTGTTGTCCGATGATGGAAAGGGCTAGGCGTAATCAAATTGTGCTGTCCCATCGCACATTGCCCGAAATATAACCGATAAAAAACCGTTAGTATTAACAAAACACTTATTGGTATGCCTGTTACACATTTCCTGGTAGACTTCAATCATCTTACATCAGGAGACATAGAGTTCAGGAGCAGCACCATCTTAATTCAAATATATTTATGAAGAAGGTCATGTGTTTTGGACACAATCTTTGACCGTACTGTTCAAATTTATTTTCTAAAACCTTTTGAATTATAGAAAGCTACACTGATACTTAGTGCCATAGGCTATCTATAAATTTTCACTACGGAGAAATGCACAGTTTCAGTAGAATAAGCCAAGGATGCGATACTGCAGGTGTAAGCTATTTTACTATAAGAAAAGCGTTGCTTGATAGCCGCGCTATATAGACTGACAATCTAAAGAAGACAGTGAAAGAAACTAACGTGGAATGGCTGATAACCAAGTGTTGTTGGACTGCGATAATAAGTTTAGCGAAGTAAGATCACATCTCAGCGTTATCACTTCAGAAACTTTGTTAACTCCAACATCTAATAACAAAGCCGTATAATATTCTAAAGTTCTTGCTACGATCTCATCCATCATACAATTTCCTCTAGAACTTTCACTATATAAAACAGACTATCCTACTAATATTATAAATGCGAAAGTTTGTATGTTTGTGTTTCAATCACGCAAAAACGGCTGAATGCATACTTCTGAAATTTTGTTCATAGATAACCTGAATTAGCATATAGGGTAGTTTTCATATATTATATAGTACAACCACATTTCGCTGCGCCAGTTGGGTAGGGCCAACTTCGAGAAAGAGGTCAACCGTCGAATCAGACTCGGCTGCGCAGCGTTCGGGCAGTTGCGTGGTATCTTCTCGTCCATATTACCACAGTGTCTCAAAACGAAAGTCTATGACCAGTGTGTGTTGCCAGTGATTACAATCACTCAAAGGGCAATGGAGAGGGCAATGCTCGGAGTTTTCTTGCGTGATCGAATCAGAAATGTAGAGATCCGCAAGAGAACTAGGATTACTGACATAGCCCGAAGAATTGCTAAACGTAAGTGGCAGTGGGCAGGGCACATTCGCAGAACGGATTACCGATGGGGCAGAAAGGTTCTAAAGTGGCGACCGCGGACCGGAAGACGTTGCGTTGGAAGGCCTCCCACCAGGTGGATCGATGACCTGGTGAAGGTTCCGGGATACGGTGGTAGCGAGACGTACGGGACCGGTCAATGTGGCGACGCTTGGGGGAGGCCTTTGTCTAGCAGTGGACGTCTTTGGGCTGATATGATGATGATGATGAACCACATTTCGCTGGACATGTTTTAGTCCCATGTAATAGGAGGCAAGTCTATTGTCATCAACCGAGCACGAATACAGGCTCCGGGCTGCTACTGAGAAATTCCAGATGGAAAAACCCAATAACACTTTGCCCGACTCGGGCTTCGAATCCAGGACCTCCTGTACAGCAGTAGCATTTGCGACCACTAGACCAAAGAGGCACTAAGAGGGTACTTTTCATCGCGGTATAATGTTCCTTTGGGATATTAAAACATTTTATCTACCCTCATATCGTAATATTCGAAGTATAAACGTCAAAACGAGTTTCTATTGACATACTTTATAAACACAATACCGAAATTTAAAAATATAATCTTATTATAACACTTTTTTCATTACACTTGCACGTAAAAAGTATCTAAACATACAGGTTAACTTGGCCGTAATGCCCCATATAAAGCCCTCGGGCTTTCTTTTTGTCATGAAACCCTAGGGCGGTAAGTAATATTTTTTTTTAATTTATGGCACAGCACACAGGTCATGCAAGTTCAAGCAAGGAGTTTACACGCTATTGATAAATTGTCTTAAAATGTTATCTAAACAGGAATTTCTTTGCAATCTCGCTACATGTTACTTAAACACTCAACTAATGTGCTTAATAATCGATTTTTTAAAATATTATGAAAACGTCGAAGTTATTTAATTATTTTTACACTCCGTCATGGCTGTATACCTACGTAAGTATTTGCCCTTAAAGTTTCTGAACGAAACACTGTATAATATGTGGTGTAGGCAAAAATTCGCCAACTGCTTAAAAAAAAGTACACGTATTTCGTAATAACAACTGTGCTGACTTGTGTATTAGGCATAGCACGCACTGCGATTTTTATTCGCGCGAAGTTTTTAGTACTATTTGAGCGCGATTTTTTTCCGCAGTGCGTGCAGCTTCATACATTTCCATAGGTCACAGAATGGGCGGAAAAAAATTCGCGCGAATAAAAATCGCAGTGCGTGCTATGCCTTAAAGCTATAATTCATAATTATTACCCGCAAATGTGAGGGAAAACATTGTATGTAACCTCGGCTCAGAAAGCCCTCAGTCTTCGACTTCGGGCTTCTACTAGAGCCTCGATCGTAATTCCTAACTTACCGCCCTTAATACACAATGTACTATTCTCTTACAACATAATGTTATAAAACATTATTTTTCTATTACAATATCACCAAGGAGTTTCCATCAACTATTTGTTTGTAATAGCAAGCTTATGCGGGGCGCGCCATTTTTATAGTACATATTATAAATAGTTGTGATTCCAATTTTTACTTGTCTGTGGCAACGCCTGCTTTAGCGCATGCGCGGTTAATGCGGTGATTTGCTGCGTTTTGGCACCATTCATACGTTTTGCTGTACTGATTTTTCTTAATCTTTTGATTTTTGTCTTTTATATAGTAGGTTCAATCCCAATGTGTGAGTGTAGATAAAGCAGTGTAAGAAACTGCACATAAACTATAGACGTTGTATAGGCGGAGTTTATAATAGTAACACACGAGTGTGCCCTTATTATGCAACAGTTTCATAAACTACTATTTCACGCAGTCACTAAGTCACGGACAGAAGCTATTGGTCCATATTTTATCTCTACGGTTGAAAACAGCGGGCAGTCTTTCATATGGATAGTAAGGCTGTCTCTTTGTTGAGGGATATCTTCTTAAGCCACAGAGGTCATTAGTGTCAGTCTACGGCTGCCTGGGAGGTTCTAATATACACTCTATCTATTATGATGTGCGTTTATTATTATAAGTGTGATTACTGTGAGATGTTTCGGACCAGAAGTTTATAAATAAGGTTTATTTTATACGCTTGCGTTATAACATGTCAACTGATGGTAAGCGATGATGTAGTCGACAGTGAAGCACGCTTGCATTAAGACCGCAGGTTGTACCTTTCAGGAAACACAGACTCCGGCCGGGAATTCCACTCCTTAGCTGTACGCACAATAAAAGTATTCCCAAAAGGTTAAGTGCGTGTGTGTGGGATGTCTACCCGTACCAATACCAAACCAACCAAACCGATACCAATATAGACAGTTTTTATTTAACAATAAATTAACGGGCACAGCGTACGGGGACAAAGTAATTTTAATTATTTTTTAATTTCCTTTGTCCCATGTAACATGGCCTACGGGGGCAACGGGAATACACGTTATAAAGTAAGGTGGTGTAAGGCATCTTTCTCCCTCTCTGTAATTTACTAGCTTTTCCCTGCGGCTTCACTCCAGTGGTCCACCCCACAGGCCCGTTTTTGGGATAAAAAAATAGCCTGTCACTCCGGCATAATATAGCTTTCCATTAGGTGACAAAATTTTTAAAATTGGTTAATTAGTTTTTAAGTTTATCAATTACAAACATTTTTTTATTGTTTGTAAGTTACAAACAATAAAAAAATAATTAATTAACTTGTTTTTTAGAAGTCGGTGGTCTATTTTTTGTAAAACAGCAATTTCTGGTGATGTTCTTCAGAAAGGCCAGGTGCGCAGTACACATGACCGGCGTGAGTGTATGACTAGATGTATGAACTTAAACGATGCAATGCGAGTATTATGGATCGTAGCAGGTGGCTTTTTCCTAACCTCCATGGGAAAAAGGCGTGAGTTTATGTATGAAATATATTTTAATAATAACAATTATTCACTTCACATTGGGAGCGTTCACCGCTCCTCACACAGTGTGTCTATGGGTGACGCATGCGCTGAACTGCATTCACCCCCTCCCCCTCCTACCGCCACTCCGCAGTCACGACGGGCTGACTGCCCCGTCAGGAAAGCAACGGTCGTGCGAGGTAACAGACGCTCGCATGAACGTTGTTTTCCACCATAAGGCTTGGTTTAGTAATGCAATGGAAGCAGAAACGTAAACAGATTTAAAAAGAAACTGTTGCCGGCAACGTAAAAATAATCGGATGCAGAAGCGGAAGTGTAAATACTATAAATAATTTATTCAACTTTTTTTTACTACTAGCTTTTTTCGTATTCTTCTCAGCAAACCCTTTCATTTGATACCCATATCATGGCAGTGCACAAAAAATAACTAGTCCGCCATCTTGGGCCGTCCGCCATATTGGCTTTAGAATGATGTCCTTAGCTAACCATGCATTGTCATCCAAACTAAACGTGTATGCAAAATTTCATCTTAATCGGTGGTGGATAACTGCTTTAAAATTCAGTTGCAAGATTTGACCCGAACACACTTACATACATACATACATTGCATTTTAAATAAAAGCTTGTAATAAGTTAACCATTTTATCAATTTAGATAAAATGGCAATTTTATGGTAAATTTCATACACTGTGTCATTGCGCGTCTCTTGTTTTTCTACACAGTCAGACAATTACCGAACTTTTGGTCATGATATGGCCTTAAAACTCTAAAAAAACAAAGAATTTGAATGATGTCAGTAAATGCTATATAACTGGAAAGTTAAATCAAAGTTTTTAATATGTGCATCTGAACATCGTTACGTATTAAACAACAGGTATGCAAGAACTCAAACAAATATCGAAACGTACGAAGTACAGTTGCTGACTAGATAATCCGGATAAACCGTTTTAAAAACACGGCTTACCTCGTGTTGCTTACGTGTTGACCATAGCAGAGATCATCACCTTTATTTATAAAAAAATAGACGCAGTTCAGCGATGACTTAGCACATTCTATATTTAAATATTCTATAGAGAATTTGAATAAAGAATCTGCTCAGAGATTTTTACAAAGAAGGTCCTATGTTGTGACTTATATTTTTATGAATAATGCCTTAACTACCTGATTTGCCCACTAGCTTAGTGGCCGCAAGTGCCTTTACTTAGCTCTGAATTCGACCGCAGGTTTTGCAACAGGAATTTTAGAGCAAAAGCGACTTTATGTTATAAGTGGGATGAGGCTGCATAATTGTCCGACGCATTTCAGATGCGTTGTGGGCTGACCATTAAAAGCATGGCAACATCGCGGCAGACCAAGACGAAGGTGGAGAGATGATCTTGACTCTTATCGGAAAGACCGCAATGAGAGAGGATTGGAAAAGTATGCTAGCAGTTGTGTATAGCGGGCTTATTAGATACTTGCGGACGCCTCACCCGCGTAGTTCCCGTTCCCGTGGGAATACAGGGGTAAAAAGAAGCCTATGTCACCCGGGGATAGTGTAGCTTCCCAACGGTGAACGATTTTTTGAAATCGGTGCATTGGTTTTTTACGCTTATTCGTTACATACAAAAATACAAATATTTCCTCTTTATAATATTAGTATAGAAGTATAGAAGATTTGAACCACGCATTCTCATAAAAACCCAATCATAATAAAACTTCTAACCCTAGCATAATCATGTAACGGCAGATGAATTCTTGATTCCCAATGTCTACATCCAATATAGAGAGGCACCGGCGAAGGCATTCCTTCAAATCGAAACAGTTGGGACAATGACTCTATCCATTAGGACGGCTTCAGTTAATTGCTAAATGGATTGGATGAGGAATTGGGGACCGAGTTTCGTATCCAATTTGCTTCAACGCTTCTTTGTTCGTTCTCTTGAATGCCTCTTTGGTTAAATAAAGTTTTAAGCGCTACTACTAAGCAAGGCAAGCAAGTGTCATTCTACCAGCTTTGATGATGGTCGAAATGCAAAAAAGTAAACAATCGCTCTAGTGACATATCGATTTTTTATTTAACTCTTATTTGTCTGGCATTTTGCTGAACTGGACCTTTTTGGCGCAGCCACGGGGCACACTATGTTTGTAATTGTTTTAAAATTAAGTTCCCTTTTATTTGCACCTACATTGTGTGTATCTATATGTGCCAAATTAACTAGTTGTTTTTCTTATTTCTTTCTTTTCTTTCTTTTCTTTCTTTTCTTTCTTTTCTTTCTTTTCTTTCTTTTCTTTCTCTTCTTTCTTTTCTTTCTTAACTTTCTTTTTTTCTTTTCTTTCTTTTTTTCTTTTCTTTCTTTTTTTCTTTTCTTTCTTTTCTTTCTTTTCTTTCTTTTCTCTTTTCTTTCTTTTCTTTTCTTTTTTTTTCTTTTCTTTCCTTTTTTCTTTTCTTTCTTTTCTTTCTTTTCTTTCTTTTCTTTCTTTTCTTTCTTTTCTTTCTTTTCTTTCTTTTCTTTCTTTTCTTTCTTTTCTTTCTTTTCTTTCTTTTCTTTCTTTTCTTTCTTTTCTTGCCTTTCTTTGCTTTCTTTCTTTTCTTTCTTTCCATTAGCTATGGTGACGCTTTCGTTGGTAGAATGTCACATGTCTGGAGCCTCTGGTTTTCCATTATAAGATCGGTCAAAGTGTTATTGAGTTTCTTACCTGGAATTTCTCCTAGCAGCCCGAAATATGGTATTGTACCTCTGCGAAATCTAGGTGCACTATAAGAAGGAACACCTCTGTCCAATCCCTCGATCGATACAGGCGTTATGTCTCCTTGGAACCCACATTTTACTTGCTGATATTAAGGCTGTCTTTGTTTCTATACAGCAGAACAAAGGTTTCTGAAGTACACCATTAATTACTAGCTTACTGTGTAAGCTCTTACGGAGTGAGTCTGTGTTTCAAGATAGCTACCCGCAAGTTTTCATGCCTCAAGTAAATGAGTTCTTCTTATCCTTTCATAATCATCATCATCATCATCATATCAGGCGAAAGACGCCCACTGCTGGACATAGGCCTCCCCCAAGCGTCGCCACTTTGACCGGTTCCGTGCGTCTCGCAACCAGCGGATCCCTGCAACCTTCACCAGGTCATCGGCCCACCTTCCAACGCAATGTCTTCCAGTTCGCGGTCGCCACTCCAGAACCTTTCTGCCCCATCGGCCATCCGTTCTGCGAGCAATGTGCCCGAAATTTTATCCGTTCATCTCCTTATCAATGAAGCATAATCAGCCTATAGGTAATGTTCCCACTGCTGGGACACAGGCCTCCTCTCTGTGAGAGGGAGTAGGCTGTAATACAGCACGCGGGCACAGTGCGGATAGGTAGATGTGTCATATCTTTGAATTTTACCCGAATACGGTGAAGCTAAAAGGAGGATTATGATTTTACCCGATATGTATATGTATGTACATCTGTACCGTCATAACTTCTATATAGCTTATCATAATTTAACAACTGATATATCATTGGAAGCGTCTTGCTTGTCGTAAGAGGCTATGTGACGTCACACAAAATTCAGTATGGCGCCCTCTAGAGAACATAAAGGCATGCATAAAAAATTGCCGTGTCTTGTTGGGTATCAACTGCGTGCATGCTGTGTTTTTTTTTTTAATGTTTACCCAATACTTATGTAATATTGTATGAGGTTTGAACCCACGACCTTTACCTCGTAAGTCTTGCCACCATATAGTTACTATTTTCCACAGAATTGAAAAATAACAAAAAACCGTCACGTAAAAGGAGGTCTTATTTTATTAATTTTGCCTGTCAAGAACCAAAAACTAATCGAGATTAAGAGCCGCCTCTAAAAGGAAAAAATAAACTTACTATTTTACTTTTCTACCTGAGCAAGCTACTCACTTGAGTGTTGCTAGGATAATAAAGAGGTAAGACAAAGGAAAAGAAAACATTGTTGTTTTATAACAATAGGCAACCTAGTTTTATACTCGCGAAGTTGCGAGTGCGTACTTGAGGAAATATCTTCAGGTTTCAGTGGGTTTAAGTGTGAAATAAATATAAAAAGATTGTGTTCTGGGATGTGTTTACTAAATACAGCTTTAATATTACTATTATTCTCTTTAATAGTAACTTTGCAACAAACAATAAAAAGGAAAACGCTGCTTAAAATTAATTCATACATATTAAATTTTGTAATAAAACGGAAAAGATCCGAGACGCGATGAAAGTTACTTTGGCATCGAAAATCATTTATCATCTGCCTAGCCCTTTCCAAATGCAGCTAAATAACAGCATTTTACCCGGAGAGACTCCCTATCTGGTCACAACACAGTTATTGGGTAAAACGAAACCCTTTGGTAAGATATTCAACTGTCAAAAGATTTCAGATGACAGCCGGTACCGACGGCATAAGGCGTATATATGCCCTAATGTTAACTGGCAGCACTGGCCGTGCGCCCGCTAAGAGCCAGAATATCAATATTGAACCTCCTTTTGGACAGTTTTGTTTGAAAATTATTCTTTGATTTACATGTTATTTCAGCTATGAAGAAATTCTAGCGATATTTTTTTTTTGTGTAAAAATATTTTTAAAGATACAAAAAGTAACGAAATAATAGAATGTGGTAAATTTTCAAATATTTTAACCTAGCCGTTACTAGGCTTTAGAAAGTAACAGTTTTAAGGTACTACAGCGGTGGGAGGCCCTGAGCTTGCTTTCCGAGAAACGGAGACGTCTTGGTATATGAGTGGTCACCCATCCACGGCAGTGTGGCAGTTATTACTTAGAACGCTCTTAAATCCTATTTAATACCAACTTCTAAAAAAATAAGGTTTTCAATTCGATACGTACATACATAATGTATAATATTGTTGGAATTGCACAATATTTACATACGTTACTCTATGTGGCCTCCAAACACGTGTGCCAAAATTTATAAGGGTATGTATGTATGTTTGTATGTATAAATGTATGTTTGTCCATGTATATCACCGAAGCTAGAAATTGGATCGTGATCATCAACCTAATCCAATAAAAATAATGAAAAGAAAAGATTCTTTTCATTATTTTTATTGGATTAGGTATCTCTCAACTTAGGGAACAGTATAAATTTCATCAAAATCGGTTCAGCAGTTTTCAAGGTATGGAACATACAACCGAAATCCTTAAAGACAAACAGAATGTGTAAATTGAGTTATTTTGGGTACTTTGTCAATCCTTTAGGACTGAAGAACTTGTACCAAAACCAAAAAGAGATGAAATAAAAACTTATTAACAAAAAATAAACGTACTTCCAAAGCAAAAGACTAAAAAGAGCAAACATAACATTCGTTTCGGTAGTCGGTATCGCAAAACCGGTTTATTTTTTGTGAAAAAGTTTTCATTTTTAATTTCTCTTTAAGCTCACTAGCGTAAAACCCATTTTAATCAATAAATCTATTCCTCTTAATACTGTGTGCTTTAGACACACATCTACATCGATTTCAGTTGAGACTGGTTCGAACCGACTCTCTGTTTGAACAGATTCAGTTACGTCTTATTTGATGTCGTGATTGGAAATATACTCTTAGGAATGGCTTCATGTGAGGTGTTTGTATAAAATAATGAGTTTTTATTTTATCAAAGTCTAGACAGATGACTTCAAACCGAATCAAATTCGTTTTCTAAATATTTTTATCATCATCATTATTATTTCAGCTGAAAGACGTCCACTGCTGGACATAGGCCTCCTTCAAGCGTCGCCTCATTGACCGGTCCCGTGCGTTTCGCATCCAGCGGACTCTTGACACCCTTCGCCATCCAACTCATCGTCTTCCAGTTCGCGGTCGCCACGCTAGAACTTTTCAGCCCCATCGACCATCCGTTCTGCGAGCAATATACCCTGCCCACTGCCACTTAAGTTTCGCAATTCTTCGAACTATGTCTGTAACTTTGGTCCTCCTGCGGATATACTAAATTTTTTCTAAAGTATATTTTACAAGCTTTAATTTAACTTGTCTTGTTAGTGAGTATGTGTTGCTCAAACTTTGCATACACGTTTAGTTTGGATTTCAAAGTACGGTAAGCTAAAAGCTTGATTAAAAAAAGTGTTTTTATTGGTTGATTATCGACACTTTCGCGTCTTACAACTATCTCACCTGATGGTAAGCGATGATGTGATCAACAATACAGCACGCTAGTGGAAGTAACCTATTCACTCTTGACCTAAATACCCCCAAATAATAGCTATCAGAAAACTCAGAATCCGACTGGAAAATTTACCTCTAGCTTCAAATTTTACACTGGAAATTACAATTAGTAGCCATGCTGCCTACCTGTCAGTCTTAGCCTTGTTTAAGAATATATACAAACCTGAACTACATATTTCCGATGCCTGTATTTTGTATCCACTGCCCTGAAACGTCCAATCTTCTTTACACAGAATAACTTTTCAAACACTAACAAAAGACAGTCCACTACAGTGTAGCACAAATTTCGAAAGCGCTATCTCAATGGGAGTTACATTTTAATCACAAGGAAACTCTGATTAAAGGCCCAAGCTGGCCCAACGAGCGAGACGGCTACATAATTGTATAGCGCTGTCTTGTTCTGCCCTATAATTAAAGAGTTGCAATATAAAAGCGTTTTCACTAGTAAAGTTGGTGGAGTTTAATTTGGGATGTAAACATAATATCACGCTTGTGTGCCTAGAAGGATTAGGCAGAGGGGCACCTATAGCACACTCAAATTTCGCCAGTTATGTTTTTAACCGACTTCATCGGTTTTTTAATGTATGTTCTCCGATTACTCAAAGACGCTTGGACGGATTTGGAAAGTGCTTCTTTTGTTTGAAATGGTATACTTCCCAGGTGAACCCATGGTCATTAGGTCAGAATCTGATGATGGGATCCATCAGAAATCGAAGGAACTCATCAAATAGTATAAGCAAACCTATAGCGATTTTGGTATTTTCATGAACATAGCAATCATTTGCACTCGGAAAAAAAATTGATGAAGTGAAACTGATGAAGAAGAACACAGATGGCCACTGGAACTCTTAAATGATAACTATGTTACGAGTATGAAACGGGTAATCTTTAACCAACTGTGATGAAGGGAATGTATATAAATAGAACTGATCTGATAATGAAACTGGAACTCCGTTATAAAACAATATATCCTAGTCGTGTTTGGTCAAATTGAAATTTGCATGATATATACTCTGGCTATAAATGATTTTCATGGTATTATATGATATAGCAAAGCTAAAAAGAGAAAAAAAAATTAAAAAAAAAACCGACGTCCAAAGCAAAATACTTTGTAGTGTTTTGCTTTAAAAATCGGTTTGTATTTTTTTTTGCACGCCTAATAAGCCGCAAAAGCTTTCTGAGACATACGATCTCCTTGGAAGCCAGCACAACTGACGAGAGGTGTAAAAACTGTGGAAAAACGCACATCCTGCCCCGTCATACTCCACCAATCCGGCAGAGCATCCGCCCCGTAGAGACGAACTGCAGTGGCCAATCTGGAAATCCCTAAACCAATTGCGGGTACAGGTTGGTCGCTGTAGAAAAATCTGGCCAAATGGACATAGACCCATCTCAAACACAATGCTAGGCCCCGTCGCAGGATAAGCCCCACCTCCTTGACTGCCCTTCATGCCCAGCTGCCTGCACCTTTCATGACCTGAACGTGGCAAATGACAGAGCGGTCCTGGTGGCTACATACTGGTCACACAAAATTTGAGTTTATCGACACGAAAAGAAGAAGAAGATAAACTCAGAGCACTTTCCATATTGGAAAATACCATGAATTCATGAATATGAGCAGAAACTACAGAACGGAAAATGCTACGATATTTACACTTACTACTCCGTTTCATTCGTTTACACTTTGACGTGTGTACGAGTATTCTGTGTCTTTGTGTATTTGTATATATGTATGTGGCATCATAGCTCCTAAACGGTTGAACCGATTTTGATTTAGTTTTTTTTGTTCAAAAGGTGACTTTATCGAGAGTGTTCTTAGCTATAATTGATGAAAATCAGTTCAGCCGTTCAAGAGCTATGTGCACTATACTCTTTGAATCGGGATATTTTCGCAAGATATCGTGTTATAGTTACGTATTTCGATGGATTGTCGATCGAATCGTGTTAACTAGTACTTTTAAGAGGTATTTATGTCGGAGGTATTTTTTTCTGGTACATTGATATACACGCAAGCCGGTTGTGAATACTACGCATCTAGTCTTTCTGAAGAACATCACCAATAAAGTTGAAACAGGCCCAGGCTTGCAGCGATCAAGAATATTTTGCTGTCGCTCATATTTTCAAGAGATATTGAAGATATTTAGCATGAGGTCTTGGGTTCGAATCCTAAGTCGGGCAAAGTGTAATTGATAAATTCCAACTGGATTTATTCAGTAGCAACCCGAAGTCTGAACTTGTTCCCGATTGATGAGATTATTCTCGCCCCCTGTTACGACCAATCTGTCTAGCCTTTTCCCAGCTATGTTGGGGTCGGCTTGCAGTCTAACCGGATGCAGCTGAATACCAGTGTTTTAAACGGAGCGACTGCCTATCTGACCTCCACAACCCAGTAACTGGGTAATACGGTACCCCTTGGCAAGACTGGTGTCAGATCTCAAGCTTCTGCCTACCCATAATGACTGTCAAAGATCTTCAAATGACATCCAGGACTGGGTTTAACGTGTTTGCCGAGGCACGGAGGAAACTCGATATATTAAAATGGTCACCCATCCACGGACCGACCTCGTCAAGCGTTGCTTAACCTTGATGATCGACCAGTGCGGCTGTTATTATTTAGCCACGAGCTCCTCTGTTACAATGGACTTAAATATAACTAGCGAAATGTTGGTGTCCTATATGTGATTCAAGGATTTAAAGGGAGGAACCAAGATGAACCCAGGTGATAAGTTGTAGCTACTAGCTTTTTAGCGACCACCAGATGATAAACAAGTTTTGTAATCTTGCCAAGCATTATTAAGACTTGAGAACCGCCTCTTTTGTTAAGTCGGGATAAAAATAATGTTGTAACGTGTTTGTTTTCTTTTTCAGGTAAGTCCTTGAAACAATACCTATGGCTGGATAAATTCGTAAGTCTTTATGTTGTAATAAGTACTTTATACGTAACATGGTGCGTGGTACAATATACAGGTGTCATTCGATGTTAGCGATGACAATGGTCGAAATGGCGAAATGTAGGGGATTGATCACGTGACATTTCGATAGCGTTTGACATTTCGTTTGTGTAGTGTATATTCATCCAAGAGCGTCCGACGAAATATATATGTGTTGGTTTCAGAAAGTTGAAACTATTATCGATTCATTAAAAAGTGCAGTGATTATTGTTGGTGATTTAAATTTAAACGCTAACCGTACATCGACTAATATTTTAAGTTACTATTGTTACTTTTTAAGTGTGTGTGGCTTGACTGAGCAGAATGAGGTGATGAATGCGCATGGAAGTAAGTTGGATGTAGTGCTGGTGTCTGAAAGCATTAGCTGTGTCGATGTGGTAGAAATTGATGGTGGAGGTCTTGTACCACAACGAGACGCATATCATCCGCCATTAGATGTTTGCCTTACACCTAATAATACGACGCATCCGCTGGGTTCTGATAAAATTGATCCAAGTAACCTTGACACGCAGAGAGACTGGAATTTCTCCAAGGGAAACTATGAATTGATGTACAAGCTAATATCTGAGGCATCGTGGCAAGACGTGATTCTCGCTAATGACGTTGACGCTGCTGTAGAGTTTTTTTTATAACATCTTGTACGGTATTTTTGACGAATGTGTACCAAAAAAACACAGGCCTAAGAAGCCATGTAGACGCTACCCGGTTTGGTTCACAGCTGAACTAATAAGTGACATTAAACTTAAATCTAATCTGCATCGTAAATGGAAATCAACTAAAAACCATGCCGATTATCACAATTTCTCCTTGCGTAGGGCAAGTGTTAAAAAAAAAATGTCGGCCGCATATGATCAATACATCAAGCATATTCAAACCAAACTTAAGCGTGATCCTCGTGTCTTCTGGCAACATATACACAGCTTCAAAGCCAGAGGTGGCTTTGAGCCCAGGGTGAATTATAATGGAAAAGAATATGCTGGCAGTAACGCTGCACATGCTTTTTCCGATTTTTTTTCCAGTGTTTTTTTTTTTGCCCGACGCCCCTCTTTTAGATTATAAAACAGACAGTAACAATCAGAAAAAAACATGCTAACTTTGTACATATTGATGCAATTAAATCGAGTGATGTAGAAAGAGCTATAGATAAACTCAAACCTAACTCTGCCGTAGGACCAGATAACATTCCCGCATACATCATTAAAGGATGTAAAGATCATATAATATCACCTGTACTGCATATATTGAATCTGGCATTATCTACCGGAAAGTATCCACAGCGTTGGAAGATATCGCGAGTCCAACCTATACCTAAATCTAATGTAACTTCTGACGTAGAAAATTTTCGACCCATAGCTATTCTCTCTGCATTCCCAAAACTGTTTGAATCAATATTACACAGGCTTATTAGTTTTCAGATACAACCATTTCTTTGCGATTCCCAACATGGTTTTCGATTTAACCGCTCTGTTAATACGAATCTTCTAACGCTGGTTGATCTTATATCGCAGCACTTAGATAAAGGCATACAGGTTGATGTTGTATATTTTGCTTTCAAAAAAGCATTTGACCGGGTAGATAACGACGTATTGCTCACCAAGCTCAATAACTTAGGCTTTTCTCCGAAGTTACTTAAATTCTTCGCAAGTTACTTACGAGATCGTCAGCAATATGTTCGACACGGTTGCTTTGAGTCCGCACCATATCATACTCGATCTGGAGTA
This sequence comes from Orthosia cruda, assembly GCA_964057195.1. Taxonomy (NCBI): domain Eukaryota; kingdom Metazoa; phylum Arthropoda; class Insecta; order Lepidoptera; family Noctuidae; genus Orthosia; species Orthosia cruda. Next base: position 27,109,953 of record OZ059841.1, read on the forward strand.
AGTCAGGGTTCCATATTGGGTCCCTTGCTATTTATCATTATGGTCAATGACCTTGAGAAGGTCCTCAAACATGCCAAATGTTTACTGTATGCTGATGATGTTAAGTTAATATTTGGCTTGGAAAAAGTGGCAGACTCATCTACTCTGCAGGGTGACATTGACGCGGTCTATCAGTGGAGCATGAATAATAAGTTACTCTTCAATATTGCTAAATGCAGCGTTATGACCTTCAGTCGCATGCGTAATCCCTGGCATGAAGAGTACTTTTTAGGCGGTGATCTGATAGCCCGCGTTAATTCTGTAAAGGATCTCGGAGTTCTGTTCGACACGAAGCTCACCTTTCATGAGCATATGAGGACACTTGCTGCTGAGTCATATCGAAGACTAGGATTTGTCCTTAGAAATATGCGCGAGTTTACCAATCCACATGCCATTAAACTTGTATACATGGCCTTAGTCAGGAGTAAACTCGAATCAGCAGCAGTGATCTGGAACCCGTATGAGAGTACCTACGCCTTACTTCTTGAAAAATCCTAAAAGCCTTTCTTCGTTTTCTTTATAAAAAACTCTTCGGATATTACCCCTTCCTATACCCTACCAAATTTCTACTTGGTGTTTTAAATTTTAATTCTCTCGAAGTAAGGCGTAAGTACTTCTTGCTTATCTCAGCCTGCCGTATTATGCGGGGAGAGTCCGATTGCCAGGAGCTCGTGGCGCAGTTATTGAGGTTGTTTGTTCCTATGGTGCCTAAACAACAGCTGAGACCACGAAGTCACCGGCTTTTGGCCGTACCTTCTGCACGTACGGTATCCCGAGCTAACTCGCCTATAGTTCGGGAGCTCGCAATGCTAAATGCCCTTCTGACATCAGCACCGGAAGGTGACCTGTTTGCTGGTAGATGGATAGATGTGTGTCGTGAATGTTTAAGTTTTTGTGAGAAGATGGATGAAAGTTAGATCAGTGAATAATTGTATAATTATGTATTCTTTGTAATTTTTTTTTTGTTTTTACTTTTGTTACTTTTTCTGTTATTAATTCTTATTTCTTTTTTTGGATTTTTTTCTATGTTTTTTTTTGTTATATCGTGTTTCGTTTTTAATTATTTTTTATTTGTATATAGTAATATTTAATTTTGCCTAATTCTTATGTGTTTCGTTTGTGTTTTTTTCTTCTTTTTTTTTGTATAACGCCTTAGGTTAGGTGACCTGTAAAGTTATACATCTACACTTAAATAAAATAAAAATAAAAATTTAATAAAATTTCCAGACATTTTGTCATTTTTCCAATCGCTATGGCCACGCTTTCGATGAAAGAATATCACTTGTCTACATCACAATTAACTATTTATACTAAAACACGTAAAATTTCAAAATTTAAAAAACCCCCGACTCATTTTTATTTCATGCTACATAATTTATCTAGTATATAGTAGACACGCTTCGATCGGCAATCTATTGAACATGTAATTATGACGCGATATCTTGCGAAACACCCCGATTCAAACAGTTAAACGCCCATAACTTTTGAACGGCTAAACCGATTTTATTCAAACATAGCTAAGAACACTCTCGATTAAGGCACCTTTTAAACAAAAAAAAAAACAAATCAAAATCGGTTCACCCGTTTGGACGCTACGATGCCACAGACAGACATTCAGATACACAGATACACGGATACACAGATACACAGCAACACACGTCACACTTATAACACCCCTCTTTTTTCGGCGGGGGTTAAAAAAGAAAAAAACTGTTTCTTTTTGCTCTCATGGATTTTTTATAGAATTTTATTATTATTACATAATAAATTTTATTCCAGTGAAAGTACTTAACTAGGATTTTTTCACAGATTGGCCTCTAATTACAGTTATTTGCCCGGGCTAAAGAAAATATAAGCTCGTCGACTCTTCAATCGACCAGAGGGCTGGCCTTTTCTTCGACCAGAGAATCAGCATTGCCATCCAACGTGGCAATGCTGCCAACGTTCTGGCCACGTTTCCCATTGACATCGATGTGGATGAATTTTGTGATGCACAATGAGCTCTTTTCCGTCTACCTTTTGTATTTGTATATAGGTTTGATTTTTATTTAGAATATTCATGTTGATAAATATATTTAAAGAAAATATTAATAACGAATCTGCTAGTCAGTTTCTAAACAGATCGAAACTTTTATAAATGAAGCCCAGCACCATGAGCAAACCATTAGCTCTTAGAGCAAGGTGACTTACATTTTGCGTAAGGGACATATTTATATATGACTTTACACACAATGAAAATAACTATGCTTTAAGAACTCATGGTACGGCCCCTGTATCTTTAAATCTGTTAAAACCTCATGCTCAGGACAGCTGAAGTCACAATTTTAATTATTCAACTGTTAGCTTTTACACGAAAAATTTTCGGGCATAAAGAAAAGGAAACCAACACGAGTACCTCCATTACCGTGACCTAAGTAAGCAAACCGAGATCTTCGACATAAAACTACTTACAGTACCCACATATTGGAGTGGTCTTGTGGGACTGCCCGAAGCTACGTATCAATTCGATGAATGGAGACCACTCTTCTGCAAATTGGGTATCTCGACCATTTTCCATGAGTGTAGTTGAAGCCTATAGGATACTTGTCCGTGAATAGGATTCAGTTGAAAACATTGTAGTGATTACAATAGATGGTTGAACAGACAACGCAATCCCTGAAAAACCCCCGACACATTTATCTTGCGAAAACACCCCGATTCAAACAGTAAAACGTCCATAACTTTTGAACGACTGAACCGATTTTATTCAAACATAGCTAAGAACACTCTCGACAAAATCACCTTTCAAAAAAAAACTAAATCAAAGTCAGTTCATTCGTTCAGGAGTTATGATGCCACAGACAGACAGACAGATACACAGCAACACACGTCAAACTTATAACACCCCTCTTTTTCCGGCGGGGGTTAAAAATCTCTGAGCAGATTCTTTATTCAAATTCTGTCGTGTGTCGATTTTTTTATAAATAAAGGTGATAATCTCTCCTGTGGTCAACACGTAAGCAACACGAGGTAAGCCGTATTTTTAACACGGTTTATCCGGATTATCTAGTCAGCAAGTATGAGATATGCTGACTGCATAATGTACTTCGTACGTTTCGTCATTTCTATGAGTTCTTGCATACCTGTTGTTTAATATGTAATGATGTACATTTGCAAATATTATAAGTTAAATCAACTATCTAGTTATAGCATTTACTAACAGAATTCAGTTTTTTTCAGAGTTTTAAGGCCATAATTATCATGAACAAAATGACGGTCATTGTCTGACTGTATAGAAAAACAAGAGACACGAAATGACACAGTATATGAAATTTATCGCAAAGTTGCCATTTTATCAATTTACTCAAAAAGTAGTTAACTTATTACAAGCTTAACTTGCAATGTATGTATGAAAATGTGTTCGGGTCAAATCTTGCAACTGAATTTTAAAGCAGTTATCCACCACCGATTAAGATTTTGCATACACGTTTAATTTGGATGACAATGCATGGTTAGCTAAGTGACGTCACTCTAAAGCCAATATGGCGTACGGCCCAAGATGGCGAACTAGTTATTTTATGTGCACTGCCATGATATGGGTATCAAATGAAAAGGATTGCTGAGAAGAATACGACAAAGCTTGTTTTAAAAAAAAAGTTTTAAAAGAAAAAAAAAAAAATCTTTAATACATGATTAGAAAATGTAGCTGAAAAATTATAATCCTTAGATCCTTAAATCCGTCAGAGTTCAAAGTGTATTCAATGCCTTGTTTCCTACAGAGCCACCTTTTCCTTAAGCACATGGTATGCTTTGAAATACACATTGAAAAGATAATTAATGATACATCAAAAGCGTTATCTCCTTACACGCATAATTAACTAAGCATCCTTAATGATCTTACTTAAATTAAGTTCCCTCACATGATGTATGGCTCTTATACATTATCTCATTTCGTGTCTGCCATTGAATTTTGACGTGAAAGGGGCTAAGCGGGGGTAATGGACTGGAGACGGCTAGTCATCAATGTCAATGGCGAGTACATTACTGAACATCGGTTTGCCGACGATATAGTGGTCATGGCTGAGACCATGGAGGACCTCAGTTAAGTAGAGCTTCCGAAAGAGTGTGTCTAAAACACTAGCCAAGTGCGACTCGGACTCGCGCATGAAGTGTTCCGTACCATTATCGCAAAAAACGGCAAAATATCACGTTTGTTGTATGAGAGCCCCACTTAAATATTTATTTTATTCTGTTTTAGTATTTAAAATACATAATTTGTGAAAATTTTAACTCTCTAGCTATCACGGTTCATGAGATACAGCCTGGTGACAGACAGACAGACAGACAATCGGACAGACGGATTGTGGAGACTTTGTAATAGGGTCCCGTATTTACCCTTTGGGTACGAAACACTAAAAAACTTTTTACAAAAAAAACAACCGTTTTACAACAAACAACCTGTTGCTGAGAGATACTTGTGCAACGCACGGGCTACCGGGCCGCAGATCCGGTCTCTCCGTGAGGCCATGGTGGAGCGTTTGATCCTGTCCTTGCAGGCAGTCTCCGAATGGGGCGATGCCAATCTGGTCAGGTTTAATTCTGCTGAAACCCAGGCGTGTCTTTTTTCCGCAAAAAAGAGCCAATTTCAAACGGCTCCAACTTTCCGTGATGTGACCGTGCCAATAACGGACCATCTTGAGCTTCTTGGCGTTACGTCGACTTCGACTCTGAATTTTGGCCCATACATTGAGGCAAAGGCTCAGCTAGCGGCTAAAAAGCTGGGGATCCTTGCAAAGGTGAGAAGGTTCTTCACGCCGGAACAGATCCTCAATTTGTATCAAGTGCAAGTTCGATCATGCATGGAGTACTGTTCTCATCTCTGGGAAGGATCTGCCAAATACCAGCTTGATGCACTAGAGTCGATCGAAAAGCGGGCCAAGTAGCTCATCGGCGATGAGGCGCTGGTCAAGTTAAAGCTCCAGAGACTTGAACATCGTAAACAAGTTGCCAGCCTGACGGTTTTCGGGTTTCTGAAGTGACAAACATAAAAAAGACAGTCGAATTGATAACCTCATCCTTTTTGGGAAGTCGGTTAAAAATGAAGAGGAACAAAACCAAGATGATGTTGAATGCCCACGTTGCACCCACTCCTGTCAAGATCGGAGACTCTTCACTCGAAGTTGTGGACGGATATATCTACCTGGGACAAACTGTCCAGTTACGTAGGCCCAACTTCGAGTAAGATCAACCATCGAGTCCGACTTGGCAGTGCATCGTTCGAGCAATTGTGCAGTATCTTCTCGTTCAACTTACCAGTGTCTCAAAACGAAAGTCTATGACCATTTTACAAGCTCTTAATTAACTTGCGATGTATGTTTGTATGTATGTAAGTGTCTTCGGGTCAAATCTTGCAACTGAATTTTAAAGCAGTTATCCTCCACCGATTAAGATGAAATTTTGCATATACGTTTAGTTTGGATGACAATGCATGGTTAGCTAAGTGACGTCATTCTAAATTCAATATGGCGGACAGCCCAAGATGGCGTACTAGTTATTTTTTGTGCACTGCCATGACATGGGTATCAAATGAAAGGGTTTGCTGAGTAGAATACGACATAAGATTGTTCTAAAAAAAATTGTTGATATAATTATTTATAGTATTTACAATTCCGCTTCTGCATATGATTATTTTTACGTTGCCGGCAACAGTTTCTTTTTACATCTGTGTCCGTTTCTGCTTCCATTGTATCAATAAACCAAGCTTTATGGTGGAAAACAACGTTCATGCGAGCGTCTGTTTAGCCGCACAAACGTTGCTTACCTGACGGTGCAGTCAGCCCGTCGTGGCTGCGGAGTGGCGGTAGGAGGGGGAGCGGGTGAATGCAGTTCAGCGCATGCGTCATCCATGGAGACACCAATAGCTTCAGCCCGCGACTTAGCTCGTTTGTATAATGGTTTAAGTATCCCAAGGGAACATTACACCGCGATGAGAAGTACCCTCGAACTGCCTCGTTGGTCTAGTGGTCGCAAACGGTACCGCTGGACAGGAAGTCCTGAATTTGATTCCCGAGTCGGGAAAAGTGTTTTTGGGTTTTTCTATCTGGAATATCTCAGTAGCAGGCTGGAGCTATTACATAGGACTAAAACATATTTAGCGAAAATGTGGTTGTAATCTATATAATATATGAAAACTACCCTTTATGCTAATTCTTATATTACCATGGAAATAAAGAAAAGAAAGAAAGAAAAACGTTTATTTGCGCCAGGCACGACGCATACCATAAAAAAAACAAAGAAAAACTTAAATGCATATACAGAGTATGCGTCACAACCACGCAAAACTTGGGGATCTACCTGTAAAAATAATTGGACATGTAAATGAATAAATAAATAAATTCAGGTTATCTATGAGCATAACTTCACAAATATGCATTCATTAATTTTTTGCGTGATTGAAACACCAACATACAAACTTTCGCATTTTAATATTAGTAAGATAATCTGTTTTATATAGTAAAAGTTCATGAAGAAATTGTATGATGGATGAGATCGTAGCAAGAACTTTAGAATATTATACGGCTTTGTTATCAGATGTTGGAGTTAACAAAGTTTCTGAAGTGATAACGCTGAGATGAGATCTTAATTTGCTAAACTTATCATCGCAGTCTCTTACAACACTGGGTTATCAGACATTCCACGTCAATTTCTTTCACTGTTTTCTTCAGATTGTCACTGTAATTCGCGCGGCTGTCAAGCAACGCTTTTCTTTTAGTACAAGTAAAATTTTAAAATTTAAAAAACCCCCGACACATTTTTATTTTATGCTACATAATTTATCTAGTACATAGTAGATACGCTTCGATCGGAAATCTATTGAACACGTAATTATGACAATCTTGCGAAAACACCCCGATTGAAACAGTAAAACGCCCATAACTTTAAACGGCTTAACCGATTTCATTCAAACATAGCTAAGGACACTCTCGACAAAATCAACTTTCAAACAAAAAGACGTGTGGCACTCGGGGACTGCCGCGGTAAAGCTATTGCATAGCATTTATTCTAGATCCGGTCCTGGAAAATGCGTCTGAATGTCGAATTATATAGAGTTGCAAAACCACAATATGTTAATTTTATTATACTCCTAAAAATGTATGACCCTTATTCACATTGAAATAAGGTCGCTTTTCTTTGACAAGCAAAAGTGACCCTTATTCTCATTAGCATAAGGTCCACATTGATCACCAATGTCACAGAAACAGCTCAGAGAGACCGATAAAAGGATTTTTTTTTACGACCCCCCCCTCCCTTAACCTGAAAAAAACTAGATCCTGTCCTGGAAAATGCGACTAAATGTCGAATTGTATAGAGTTGCAAAACCACAATATTTTAATCAAAATCAAAATATATTTTTTTATTTCACATAGGCCTACATGGGCACTTATAAAACGTCGACAAAAGGTGCACGGTTCGGGTTGGTCGTTTCCTATGGAGAAGAACCGGCAAGAAACTCCATGGTTACTCTTTTAAAAATGGTTTGGTTTTACAATATTTCCATGTTACAGCATTAGTACTTAGATATGGGGGGACAACGTAGGCCCTACTTATGACAATAAGTCGTAAGAAATTAAAAAAATAAAATAAAAAGATCATATATTATATAAAAAAAGTCAACAAATGTTAACTAGCATCTAGAAGGCCTACAATGTTCACACATTCACAAAACAATCGGTAAAAAATCTATACAATGGTAAAAAAAAAAAAGTATAACAAGACTAAATTTAACATGTGGCACAAATTTTGTTATCAATGCTGTAACTATTCTTAGCAAAGGGCTATAAAGATGATTGAAAACCATTGTAAAAAGTCTAATTAAAAGAAGGAAAGAAAAATGAGAATGAGCATAGTTAGAGACATCCACATATTTGTGCCGTTTACAAGTTACCAGGGAAGTTGCATGCGCAGAAGGAGCTAAGGCCAAATGTTTTTATCTTCAACGTAGTCTTTGATTTTATAATATACTTTTTTAATAAGGATACGTTTGATGTAATTTTATCATACTCCTAAAAATGTATGACCCTTATTGACATTTAAATAAGGTCGCTTTTCTTTGACAAGCAAAAGTGACCCTTATTCTCATTAGCATAAGGTCCACATTGATCACCATTTTTATTTTCGTTACGGAATTTTTAGTTACGGAATTTCTGGATTCGGTCTCCACGCTCAAGGCCCGCGATAGAAGCTATGCAATAGCTTAAAAAAAAACTAAAACAAAATCTGTTCATCCGTTTATGAGTTATGATGCCACAGACAGACAGATACACAGCAACACATGTCAAACTTATAACACCCCTCTTTTTCCGGCGGGGGTTAAAAATGGATCAATGTAGGTACACATCATTAAGCACAACATTTATTTTGGGGCCAACCTTAAAATCACGAAAAATACTGAAGCATTGTGTTTAATAAGTTAACTTTTAAGTATTGTATTAAAAAGACCCTAAACATTTTGGGTTGCAATGGAACTTGAACTTTGTCTTGTATGACCAGAGAAAACTCATATTATCCTTACATAGTATAAAACAAAGTCGCTGCCCGCGGTCTGTCCCTATGTATGCTTAGATCTTTAAAACTACGCAACGGATTTTGATGCGGTTTTTTTAATAGATAGATTGATTCAAGTGGAATGTTTATATTTATAATACACGAGGGCGAAGCCGCTGGCAGAAGCTAGTAAACTATAAAATTAAATATAATGTTTGGCACAGAATTAATTCAGGTATGGTATCACCATTCGGTGACGCAGTCATAAGGTCTTCGCACGTAGCAATGGCACCTAAGCCGAGAGAAACAAATACTGCTTCGAAACGTGCTTCGGGTGACAGATTTCTGTGACAAATTATATTCCAGGAACGTCAGGCCTGTCCTGGGTTGAATCCTGGTGGGTCTCTTGAACACATAGAATGTCACAATTCGTCTTCCGGGACAACTCAGAAAGGATTTCTGTTTTGTACCGAGAGAACACTAGATTATAACCAGCTTTAATTCACAGCTCGTGTCTGAGTCCCAGGTATCCTTTGCTCTGGCATTGTTTTGTTTAAACACAGGTCACAGTCATACCCCTGTTGTCATGTGAGACGACCCCCACAAAGGCCTCTTTTCACTTTTGTCTCTAGTCTCTAAAGTACATTCTTAGATTCTAAGGAAGTGACCTCAGAAAACATTACGCAGAGGCAAGGACGGAAACTTATAGCACGAGGTCTCAGCACTAACAAAGAAAATTTGGTTCAAACAAATATCCTTAGATGCCGCAATATGCATCGATTTGTTATTGAATTGTGTATTATATTAATATTTTCTAGAATTGATCGTAAAAAAAAGATGTTCTTGTTTAATCAATTCTCCTAAGCAAAAAAATGGAATGTTAATTCACATTTCAAAGATTATTTGGACGGATCATTTAAAATTGATTCCAATAGATGAGCGTGGTTAAATTTCTGAGGCATCCCACACGATTTTTCAATTTTGTATAGTAACATATTTTGTTACAATGAAACTAAGAAAACCGGCCAAGTGCGAGTCGGACTCGCGCACGATGGGTTCCGTACCTTCCATTATCACAAAAATTGCAAACAATCACGTTTGTTGTACGGGAGGCCCACTTAAATAACTTTTTTATTCTGTTTTTAGTATTTGTTGATAAAGCGGCAACAAAAATACATCATCTGAGAAAATTTCAACTGTCTAGCAACACGGTTTATGAGATATCCTGGTGACAGACGGACTGATAGACAGACAGACGGTTCACGGAGTCTTATTAATAGGGTCCCGTTTTTACCCTTTGGGTACGGAACCGCTGCTAACACCATCTATAGCTGTGGAACGGAACCAAACGCAAACTATGTACTTATAAAAATAATCAGTATAATCTAAATGAATTGGTTTGTTTGTATGGGATGAGGCGTCTGTATGCTGTCTAATCTGTGCTTATAGGTCCATAAAGCCAAAAATTAGAGCCGATTACTGACTAACACCTGGTTTTAACAACGAAAATTAACACAAGAAAAAAATTAGCTAGCTAATTTACTTACCTATATTTCTGTACAAACTGTATAGGAAGAATAAACTTAATTATTTATTCAATAAGGCATGCCAACAACATATTTACAAATTCATTACAGAGTCAATGATATACAAGCTGGTCCTGTGCAAACATGTCAGTTACAGGCGTGCACATCATTCACGTCTTAAATTACAATTTTATTTTTACATGTATTGTATTGAGTATTATGTTTACTGATAAAAAAATAATTTAAATGAACTACAATAATTGCATCTAAATTAAAGTAGAATATTATTAACATAGACGTAATGAAAAAGAATAGTGTTGTGTTAGAATTCGAGTGTCTGTTACTAAATTTCAATCTTAAATTAGCGTTACACCAACCTACTAGACTTCAAAGCCATACATGCATAGACAATTTCGCACATAATTTTAAGGCTACCTGTAAAACTGACGTTATTGAATTTGCTCTATCTGATCACACAGCGCAAATTATGAATTGCCCGGTAAAAAAAAACCTGTATTTTAAAATATTAGCGCGTAAAACGACGGGATTTGAGTCTGGAGAATATGGTTAGGTTTAAGGATTGTTTGAAACAATTGAATTTTTCAGAAATTTATGAAACAAATGATTCAAACATCGCATTTGACATTTTTATTGACATATTTAAACTTTTTTATGACCTCTATTTCCCATATAAAAAAACCAAAATGGATTTCAAGCGGTATTAAATTATGCAGCACCATCAGCCGTGTCATTTACATTTATAAATGTAAATGACAAAATAATAAATGACCCTCTTCAAATCGCCAATGCATTTAACAATTACTTCATAGAAAAAATACAACCTATTCAGGGCTCGGGAAATAACGTAACCGCAAATATGATAAAACAGAAAGACTCAATTTTTGTTGCGCCCAGTATCCTACAGACATAATAAATATTGTGAAAGGTCTAAAATCTACAAATAGTACAGGTTATGACGGTATTTCTACTAAGGTGGTAAAGTATGTTTCTGAAACAATTTTTTCACATATAAGCCACCTTATAAATCTATCTATATATACAACAGGTGTTTATCCAGATGCCCTAAAGGTATCTGTAGTAAAACCATTATTTAAGAAAAACAGTAGAGAGCACATGGCCAACTACAGACCAATTGCCTTAATCCCAATATTTTCTAAAATTTTTGAAAAATATATTTCTAAAGAATTTTATTCATATTTTGAAAACAAACATTTATTTGGTAACGAGCAAAAGGGGTTTAGGCAAAATAGGTCCACAAATATGGCAATCTACGAGTTTTTACATACCGTCATGAATAAAATGGACAAGAGAATCCTGGTATGCGCTATTTATTGCGATATGACGCAAGCTTTTGACTACGTTGATCATACCGTACTATTACAGAAACTGGAAGCCTATGGCATAAGGGGAAATATACTGCATCTTATCAATCATACCTGACTAACAGAAAACAATACACAGAAATAACTAGTATTAATATTAAGACGAAGAGAGAAGAAATTTACAGGTCATACGAACGCACACCTATGTACGGTGTCCCCCAAGGTATCATAATGAGCGCGTAGTTTTTTATTATCTACATTAATGACCTGCCTAGTGCAATTGACCACCCCATGACACTCTTTGCCGACGACAGTACAATGATGATAGCATGCAATAATAATGACATATATGAAAGTGACATAAATAAATCCTTGACATTAATAATATTTAGTTAGACAGAAACAACCTTAAAATAAATTTAGATAAAACAACCATTATGCATTTTAGGCAACGAGTCCAGGCGGTAAATGACATAAAAGCTATGTACAATGACACATTACTTAATAAAGTTGACAACACAAAATTTTTGGGCATTATGATAGACGCAAAGTTGGACTGAAAAGTACACATCGAATACTTGAGTAAAAGGCTGAGGTCTTCTGCGTATGCCTTGTATAAACTTGCCCCAGAACTTAACACAGAATCTTTGGTAACTGCATATCATGGGCTAGTTGCATCATTGCTACGCTATGGTATCATATTTTGGGGAAACTTAACTGACAAAGAAATAGCGTTTAAGGATCAAAAAAGATGTATTCGAGCTATGTTCAATTTGAGTACCACAGACAGCTGTAAGCCATATTTTATAAAACACAAATTATTAACCTTACCGTCACTTTACATTTTCGAATTAGTATCATTTGTAAAACTAAATCCGGAACTATTCGCACGACTAGCTGACACTCTCCCCCGTAATGGACGTGACAATAGCCAACTTTGCTTGCACACGTCAAAAACAGCCTTAATGTCAAAGAGTGTCTTTTGTATGGCGCCGAAAATGTACAATAAAATACCGCAATCATTTAAAGCATTGCCAGCAAACTCATTTTAAAAAAAGATGCGGGATTAATTAACAGACAAATCTTATTACCACATATGTGACTTCTTGAATGATAATATAATAATGTGACATTATTTTCTTTTATTATATCCTTTTTGTTTTTTTTTTCTGGTTAGTTATTTTATTATTTAATTGAGATGACATACAAACTAATTTGCATTGTGTTTTTGTTTAGTTTGTACCTGACAGCATTTTCTTATATTTCATTGATTTTTATGACATTTTATGATTTTATTGTACTATGTTGACATCATTTGATTTTATTAATCTTGATTGTTCAAGACATTTTATTGTATTCTTTGACATTATTTTATCATTTGTTTGTACTTTTTTGACATTTTTATTCTTTTGTTGCTTTTTAACTATTCTGGGTTTTATGAAATTTTATAATTTTACTGTAATATTCCGACATTATTTTATTAATCTTAATCTTGCAAGACATTTTATAATTTTATTGTATTTGTCTTGGACTTTTTTTATGATTTGATTGTACTTTTTGACATTTTATTATTTTGGGTTTTTTTATCAATCCTATGACATTTATGATTTTACTCAACTTTTTTGACATACTTTTTAATTTTTATTAATCTGGATTTTGTAAGACATTTTATGATTTTATTGCATTTTTTGACATTATTTTGGCATTATTTTATTTTACTAACTACAATTTTTTATGACATTATGATTTGATTATACCTCTATGACATTTTTTTTTTAATTATTTTTATTTAACTTGATTTTTATGATACTTTTATGATTGAACTTACTATCAATTTATTATTTTTTGTTTAAAAATTATATTTAAATGTTCTATAGATCGATTTAATTAATATTAAGTTTTGTAAAATTTATATTTGTACGCCTGGATAGGCAAAACATGTATGTGCCACAAATAATAAGTTTAACCATCTTGCATGCATAAGTTACATGTAAACACATGTTGTGGCAATTCAATTATCTTTATCTTTATTAAAATTGTGCTAGAATAAAATAAATTAAAACTAGATATTTAACATATTAATTTCTAGTAAGGTCAAAGATAAAATTAAGTTACAATTAGATTACAATAAAATACTAGTGAGTCAAGGACAAATTAAAATTTAGTTACAATTGAGTCAAAGTTAAAATATAATAAAATGATGTCAAAGTTATTTGAGTCACAGATAAAATTTAATTAAATTACATCACAAAAAAAAAGAAACTAGTGAGTCAAAGTTCAAATATGATATAATGGATGTCAAAGTTAGTTATATGATAATTTAATATTGAGAGTACACAATGAAACAGAACAGGCAAGTCGGGCGAGACTACGAAAAACTTATGAACCAGGGTCGATCTTTTAATGTATCGCCCACACATATAAACTACTGTTATACATAGTTGACTGAATTATCAAAAGCCAATCAGTTAACTTGACTTATAACATAACTTCAATCCTGTATTTACTTCGGTTGGGCAGAGGTATAGGACAATCATATTTCGCCAGCCAACTTGACATATATCAGAATCCAGGTGTCATTTATTTATTCTCTCAGCGGCCAATAAATTGACATCTGTTACCATACAACTGCCTCTAAAAACAGTCATTAGAATATTCTTCTATATTAACCCGTATTTAATGAAAATGCGTCGAGCTGTTAACTTGTTGCACATAATGAAACGCATGCCGAGGGCACTTCCCGTTGCGTTCAAATAACGTCACCATAGAGCTAGGAATCGCCGCGTCAGGCACATATTACAGACGCCATGACAGCTTGATTTTTTATCACCTTTCATAACTTTAGCAAGCATTAGGTTTCAAGCCTTGGTCCCGGCTATGAGAAGTCAGAAACCTGAAATCTAATACTAGTATTTTTATGTTGTGGAGGTCACATAGGCAGTCGCTTCGTGTAAGGCTCGGCGCTCACTGACGGCATGGTACGGCCAAGGATTTTTTCGTGGACAAATGATTTTTGACCTTGCCACGGTACCGCACGGCACTTTTCAGCATGCCAAAACATTCTGCCACTGCATGCCGCGGCATTTATGTAGAAATAAAGAAATTTCAACGCTAAAGTCATTGAAATAAGTTTGAAAATCATATGTCCACGAAAAATCCTTTGCCGTGCCATGCCGATAGTGAGCGCCGGCCCAAAATGCTCTCTTCATGCGCTGATCACCAGGTTTGGATGTCGTAGTCATAATCAGAGTTTCACGGGCTGTTAATTTTTATGAGTAAACGGTTTCACACACATTGCCAAGCTTCATCATCATCTGCCTGCCCTTGTTCGATGTTAAATGGGGTCGGTGCAACACGTATATCTCTTCTTTTATATCATTTATCAGTTAATCCATCCTTTTTCATATTCTTTATTGTACACAAAACAAACAGATACAATAGGACAGCTTATGTACAAAGGCGAGCTTAACCCATAATATTGGGTTCTCCAACAGAAAACCTCAGTATCGTAGAGAAATTTGCAAGTAAGGACAATTAATCAAAGCGCATATCATAAATTAAAAACACTAGAATATTTTAATTATTCCTTCTTCTTCTTTTCTTTGATCTCACTCTCCTTCTCCATACATCCACACTCATCAACATGCTTGGTTTCTATGCAATCAGTAGCCACTGTGTCGACTCCGTGATCTGTGTTCGTCACTATAACGGAAATTAAATATGGCGACCAGGATAAACTTGGGTGAATTCGTAATAATGTATGCAGATTTGTTGTGTTCATATTTTAGTCATTTGAATGCAAATGGGAAGAAAATGCGACGCGTTTTACAAGCCGAGACATTTCAGGACGTTGGAAATGAAGTGGAATAAGAAAAGTAATTTAAAAAGTTGAAATGGCTTTTTAGCGTAAATTGGATTGGTTAGGACGTTTTTTTGGCCATCCGGTGCAGGAAGTATACTCCCTATCTCCGTCAACGAAGTAACGGACCCCGTCCGAAAGTATTCGGAAACATCGGAGTGAAAAATAAGTGTGAGGTAAAAAAAATCGGAGGTACAACTGTCAAATTGTGTTGTCATTCATTCTTAGTTCGGGCCCCGAATGAATCATCCATCCGTAGGTGATACGGTGTAGGAAACGCCCGTAACGAAGGTCGAAAATACGGACATCGTGCTAAGAGAGTAGACCCACAGGAGCGAGATGGGCAGACCACATTGTTGCCATCGAGGATAAAAAAGGAGGAGGTTGGCACAATGCTCCTTATTTATTCGAAACTAACTTTTACCGCGGTTTTACTCCCATTGTCTTTCCCATAGGAACCGTGCCTGTCTTTTGAATAGAAATAAGTCAATGGCACTCAGTAATAGCATCAGTGAAAAATTGTCATCAAATTGGCACTGCTGTAGCGGCACCAACGCCGCCACTAATGACATGACGTCACACAAATCCTGCATCGCGCAAGTAAAGTTTTCGGTGCGATTTGAACGTATACAACAGTCCGACAACAACCGTTGGGCAGTTGCCCGGACCAGACACAACACCCGTCTGGTCGGAGGATCCTCCCTTTTCTATGGAAGTTTCTGGGACTTTACACCCTGTTCCACCTACTCCAAACTGGTGACCCCGAGTATGAACGTCAGCGCAGCCTTCGTGCAGAGGTCACCGTGACGTCATTACTTCCTCAAGCTTCCGAGGAGCTAGTCATCAGCCAGCCAGAACCCAAGTTATCTACGAGGGTATCCTGACCACCAGCATGCAGCAGACGCGCATTCCTTGTCATCATCCTCAACCTGCATCATCACTCCGACCTACTGGAGCCTGCAGCAGCATCCAGACGTACTGGGACATCATCACCCCGACTCACTGGAGCATCATCTCTCTCACTGGAAATTCATCACCCCGACTCACTGGGGCATCATCCAGACGCACTAGGGCATCATCCAGACGCACTGGGGCATCATCCCATCACTGGAACCAATCTTCCACTCCTGGCAAGCATCACAAGAAGTACGGATGACTCAACCTACTGTCGACCTCCGGTCTCCGGAGGGGAGTGATGTAGCGGCACCAACGCCGCCACTAATGACATGACGTCACACAAATCCTGCATCGCGCAAGTAATGTTTTCGGCGCGATTTGAACGTATACAACAGTCCGACAACAACCGTTGGGCAGTCGCCCGTACCAGACACAACACCCGTCTGGTCGGAGGATCCTCCCTTTTCTATGGAGGTTTGTGGGACTTTACACCCTGTTCCACATATCCCCAAACTGCCACTAAAGAACACAAAATAAGAATAATATTAGTTTAAAAGAACTCTGAACCCTGCCGTATAGCAACTGTAATAAAATGATTATCATCATCAGCCTTATAATGTTCCCACTGCTGGGACACAGGCATCCTCTCTGTGAGTGAGGTAATATACCTTAATCCACCACGCGGGCCCAGTGTGGGTTGGTGAATGACACACGTCTTCGAATTTTTGGTTCTAGGACATGCCGGTTTCCTCACAATGTTTTCCTTCACCGTTTTAAGAGCAGTGGTGATGAAAACAAATAGCAAATGATTATGCTACAACAATTTATCTGTTGATATCCCTCAAAAACTGGGAGCATATTCCTCTCATAATACTCTCAAACTTCCCAGAAACCCATTGAGTAAAGTGTTCATAACTAATAAGCAGGATTGAGTCGTAAGCCGCCTTGTCGTCGGCTTGTAAACTCGCTTACTGTACTACCTACACAGTTCGGAGTGAGCAGGTAGGAATTGGACTAGATAGGTAGTGCCTGCTTTAACTTTGTCTAATAACTTTAATGGTATGTCTGGTAAGTATTATGCTAGTATAATAAGTGATATGAGTCGTAGAAGTATTTTCCAAATAAATGAATTTTAATTTGAAACAGGTAATCGTCATCTAGATTCACGGCAGTGTGTCAGCTATGTTTGTAAACCAGAAGGGCGAGACACCGGCCAAGGGTTATATTACACAAACCGTTTCGGCCTACTTTCGACCCCCCATAACCAAAAATATTTTAGACCTACATGCTTGCAATTTTACATGCCTAGTAAGACCTACTTCTAGTTACTAAATCAACACATTTTAATAAACTCAGCAATAATACTTACTTTTCAATATAAATTATATACTGCAACATATAATATATATAAATAACCCAAGTGACAACGTACAACAACGGGCATGTTGTTGTACGTTGTCACTTGGGTAAGTAATATAAGTAAGGTTAAGAAGCTGACACACCTGGTAGGCTACCATAAGCTCTTAGAGCAAGTTTATTGCCACTGTTAGTAAGATACAGATGTATACATTCAGATGCCTCACTACTTTACGAAGTATAGAAATAACCTTGCTCTAATAGCTCATGGTTGGGCCCCTGTTCAAATGCATAACCTTTGACCCATGTAAAACGCAGAAAAAAACATTTCTCAATACATCCATTTCAAAACCTATACTAGAAGATTTTAAAATATCCGACACACCTCGTGACTGTAGCTCTACTCGGCAAAGGCGGGATGTCTCCACAAATTGGATCTCTATTGATAAAAATGAATTTCTGCAGTTCTACAGTTATATTTCTAGAGAAGGATTAAATGGAAACTCTCTGGAGGCTGTTAAGACCTCATTGAAACAATATAAAGCCTAATAGACAGGTTTCTTATAAATATAGTGTAGTTCAGTCTTGTCTTAATATCTTAGAACAATCGGCGCGCCGCCGCTTTCGTACTTTGTGATAAGATCTTCACTAAGATCGCATTTTCACTTCTATGTAACCAAACCAGTACCAGCTGACTTCGTTTCTATTGAATTCTCATATAAGAATATACCAGCTCAAGACCAAATGTTTCTACTGACGTGGGAGCATTTGTACTCAATGCCACATCTGTTGTTCAAAAAAATTTGGCATTGTTTCTAAAGAAGATGTTTCATGACCGATGTCCTGGCTTTATGCCACGACAAGTGAAACAGGGTACAAGGTTCTTGTATAAATCATGACATAACAGTTGTTAATCAGAAGCCAGTCGTTCTGTCTAGATTTTTGTCATAAATATAGTCGCCTACATAATTATTCTGTAGGTGTTGGTACAGAAATACTTATCTCAAAGTAATTATTTACTTACTGTTATTTACTGTTATTGAATACAAGTAATATTTAAAAAAAAAACCCCAGACACATTTTTATTTCATGCTACATAATTTATCTAGTAGCAGACGCGCTTCGATCGACAATATATTGAGCACGTAAATATGACACAATATCTTACGCAAACAGCCCGATTAAAACAGTAATCGCCCATAACTTTAGAACGGCTGAAAAGATTTTATCAAACATAGGTTAGGGTACTATCAGACAGAGAGCGGTCACGCGGTCAAGCATTCAAGAGGTCAGTTTTGCGTTCAAGCGGTCAGTTGCTCACGATCCCCTCTGTTGGACGGTCAACGTGGTACCACTATTGCCACCAAGCCTTTTGATTTTTAGATGGTTATTTTAAGGAAAACGAATCACCTATTGATTTTGCGTTCATTATCGGCATCAAGACGGAAAAGTAAATACTGGGTGCGCCCAATAAATAACGATAGAGAACAACTTGGAAAGTTTCATAGACTTTTTTCTAAATGGGTTAAAGATGAAGAAATTCCAACAACAATTTCCAACCATGCTTCTGCTACTTTTCCTCGGTTTTTATAATTGTTATCCATCGCATCAATTGTTTATCTTAGCCACAGATAATATAATACTAACATATCTTAGCTTAGTTCGTAATAAAAAAACGGACCAAGTGCGAGTCGGACTCGCGCACGAAGGGTTCCGTACCAGTATCGCACAAAACGGCAAAAAAATCACGTTTGTTGTATGGGAGCCCCACTAAAAAAAATATTTTCGTTTTATAGTATTTGTTATTATAACGGCAACAGAAATACATCGTCTGTAAAAATTTCAACTGTCTAGCTACCACGGTTCATATAGATACGGACTGGTGACAAACGGACAGATAGACACACATACGGATCGTGGAGTCTTAGTAATAGGATCCCGTTTTTACCCTTTGGGTACGAAACCCTAAAAACGAAAGTACTATTCCAAACATTCGTAAAGATTTCTAAGTTAGTTACTAGCCCGCATAATACCTACATAATATTTGAATATGCTAACATTTCAGTTCTTAGAATATATTATTATTTAGTTCTCATTACTTTTTGACTTTTTGCGTGAATTTACTGAGAAAATACTAGTACATTCGCATATTTCACAGATAAAAGGAATACTTACAAAAGGTACCGAATTTAATACATAAACATGTATTTGAAATTCTATTGAAATAAAATTGGATCAGATTCCGGGGTGTTCTTTTAAGAGATCAGGTTTCACGTTCTGATGGTGATCACCGGGATGTTTTAGGGAGAAAACCCCCACACTCCCTGGTCTGTTATCCAAAATACCAGGCGCCTTTTGAAGATGTCCACCTAAAACAAAAAAATATGGGTACAGGCCACCATCAAATATGTACACAGATATTCTTCACACAATAAACATATAAAAATATCTACATGCGACAGCACCTAGTACTTGCTTACTCATGTATTTACACATCGAAATCTTCGGACGTAAAACCTCTTTTTTATTAAGTTCCAAATCCAGCGTAGTCGTAAAATACTCTGGTTTTATTGTGCTTAAACATACTTGTCTCCAATCCACAGGGATTGGGTTACTAGAAGCTCTAGCTAGACAAAGGGCCTCTTTCTGATTTTAGTATTTGTGTCAAACCATACTATAACGCCAATTTTTATCAGGTTTTCAGGCTAAAGCATGGCGATGCGCCATCGGTACATGGTGGACATCCCAACCATACGCACAAAACGTTTTGGAAACACTTTTATTATGCGTACAGCTAAGGAGTGGAATTCCCTGCCGGAGTCTGTGTTTCTCGACAGCTACAATCTAGGGGTCTGTAAGTCAAGAGTGAATAGGTTATTTCTGGGCAAGCGTGTTTCACATTCGACCACATCATCGCGTACCATCAGGTGAGTTAGTGATCAAGCGCGAGCCTAAATAATACAAAAAAAAAACTCAACTCGTTTTTAACCTCAAATACTTAATTCAGAAATCGGCCCAACAGGCATTCTTTCAGCGATGGCGATAGTCGAAATGCCAAAATGTAAAGCATTGATCACGTGACATTTCGATACAGCTTGGCATTTCCATCCATTTTATACATTTTTCCAATCGCTATTGCGATGCTTTCGTTGATAGAATGCCACTTTTTAACATTTTTATAATCGCTCTTGCGTCGCTTTCCTTGTTAGAATGCCACTTTTTAACATTTTCCAGTCGCTATTGCGACGCTTTCGTTGATAGAATGCCACTTTTTAGCATTTTTCCAATCGCTATTGCGACGCTTTCGTTGATAGAATGCCACTTTTTAACATTTTTCCAATCGCTATTGCGACGCTTTCGTTGATAGAATGCCACTTTTTAACATTTTTCCAATCGCTAATGCGACGCTTTCATTGATAGAATGCCACTTTTTAACATTTTTCCAATCGCTATTGCGACGCTTTCGTTGATAGAATGCCACTTTTTAACATTTTTCCAATCGCTAATGCGACGCTTTCGTTGATAGAATGCCACTTTTTAGCATTTTTCCAATCGCTATTGCGACGCTTTCGTTGATAGAATGCCACTTTTTAGCATTTTTCCAATCGCTATTGCGACGCTGTCATTGATAGAATGCCACTTTTTAACATTTTTCCAATCGCTAATGCGACGCTTTCGTTGATAGAATGCCACTTTTTAACATTTTTCCAATCGCTATTGCGACGCTTTCGTTGATAGAATGCCACTTTTTAACATTTTTCCAATCGCTAATGCGACGCTTTCATTGATAGAATGCCACTTTTTAACATTTTTTCAATAGCTATTGCGACGCTTTCGTTGATAGAATGCCACTTTTTAGCATTTTTCCAATCGCTATTGCGACGCTTTCGTTGATAAAATGCCACTTTTTAGCATTTTTCCAATCGCTATTGCGACGCTGTCATTGATAGTGTACGGGTTGTAAGTCCGTACATGTAATTTGTCGTGAAGGTTTGTAAGTTAAGTTAGTGAAGAGAAACGCGTTCCACTAAGATGCAGTTAAGTTTATTGAGAGTAAGTTACAGTACTTGAGCGGAGGCGATTATTTCTCTCAGTTGTTGATAGTCACACACTTGTATGTTTACTACGATTAAATTAGTTAATAAGGTTATTTTTATAACGCGCAATCGTGACGCGCATCGCTGGTCTAAAGTAGGTTACAGCGTAAGCAGAAAAATGTACGGCGATGAGACCGTACAGATAGAATGCCACTTTTTAACATTTTTCCAATCGCTAATGCGACGCTTTCGTTGATAGAATGCCACTTTTTAACATTTCTCCAAAGCTATTGCGACGCTTTCGTTAATGGAATGCCACTTTAAAAAAAGGTTTTTTTTTTATATTGTCTACACTCAAAAAAGGTTGCTGGTTAAATCTTTGAAATATTTGATTGATTCATACAGCTTCCTGACGTCACAGAATAACTTTCTACTTAAGCTCCAGATGCGCCAAAAACTAAACTCAGACTTAGTAATTTTTTAAACCTAATGTGTCCCATGTTAGCTACTAAGTCGGGCCTAAATAAGTTAACATCATGCTTCAAGCTTAAAAAATATATCTATCTATTTTAAGCTATTTTTTTAAATAACTCCTGTACGAATAAATGTACAAGGGAGTTAAAAAGGGGGAGGGCCAGAACTAATTGGGTATCAAACAAATCTTCGGCAATTCTCTCAATGAAAAAAGTTTTCCAAACATTGTCAGCATTGCCACATTGAACGGAATGTTAATTTTGTCCAAAAATTAGGTCAGCTTTTGGGCATAAGAGAACCTATTTCCAAAATTGAATACAGTACATTATCAGTTTCTTATACAACAAACGAAGCGACTGAAGTGGAAGTGGGTAGGTCATATGGAAAGTTCGACAGATCCTGGTCCCGGTCCGCTTCGGTTCGTGGTCGTGGTAGTTCGTGGATTTGATTTGATTTGGCAGATGGAAAGTGGACAGAACTGGTCACTAATTGGTTAGACCCAAGAGGCAAAAGAGCCAGAGGATGCCCTAGAGAACGATTTATAGACGAAATAAAAAAAAACTGGAGAAAAAAAGACAAGGAAAACCAGGAAACTGTTGGAGGAGAGTATAGGCTACACACCAGGGCCTTAACTGAAAAAAATATGACGTATCAAATGTTATGAGTTTGTATGTACGAGCATGTTAGGGCAATAAAAGGTTTTATTATCAAATCTTTGATGACATAGATTTTATTTTTAAAACCTCATAGTCATTAAGTCTCATACAGTTCAGCGTTTCGATAAATTCATTTGCAGTCTACCAGAGTAAAGTCAAGTTAAAGGGAAGTTGCACAGAAAACTTAGCGGTTGTTTTTCTTCTGAAACTTGCGAGTAATTGAGCGAAGAAAGAAATACTAATGACCGACCAGTCGAGAGATAGCGGGATTACAGAAGATGTGGTTCAGAATAATTACGTTACGTATCTCAGTTGAAAATTATAATATTTAGCTCTCAAAATACTTTAAATATGACTAAGATGGACGGAGGTCAGTCCAGTAAGAGCTGGCGTAATAATTTAGCCGCGAAACATGCTACGTCACGGCGCGGCAGAAAATTATCTGGAAGGACTTGGGGTGTCTGAGGGAGGCCTTTACCTAGCAGTGGTAAAAAAGAGTGTTGGTTATAAAAATTTTTTTTTTTGCATAATTGGCGATTAATAGTTAGAATTTTAATGTATTTCTACATCAGATTATACAAAATCAAAAGAATCTTAAAAACATACAAATACTTACCTCACAAAAAAGACACTAGCTTATTTCTCGTAGATTGGACAACTCTAAGGACCCTCTCAATTTCATCCAACCAGAGAATTGAATCCAGAACCCTAAGCTCATCAGTCACAATTGCAACTAACGAGACAATCGAGAAAGGGATATGAAATTCAGCAAAACATTTTCAGCCACTACTAAATCAATTGCCAATTTTCCGAAATCCCTTTTTCTAGTTCCCAGAACTTAAGCCCACATCAAAATATGGCGAACTGATTCTAATATATATCTATTGCTCCCAAGGCTATCATTAAATTGGAAAATATTTTATCCACGTTGTTTCTGCGAAAGATATATTTATATCCAGTTTTTTCCTCTTAAGGATTCAAGACGCGACCACGTGCAAATATACGAGAAAATCTTATTTTGGAAGCTGCTTCGTCGTTTTTCAAAAAATATGAGGGTAGGTTTTTTAGGTTATTTTCATTTACCTGCCAATGAGCCGAGATAGGTAAATAAAAGGTAGAGGCCAGGGACGGCTAACCAACAGCACGCGTACAAGTGGTGGAACGCGTAAAAGAATTCGGGCACGCCTATTGGATGACTCCAGTTCAGCTTGTGTTCGGCATAAAGTAATAAAATATGAGCCTACTGTCCATAAGATATATATATCTAATTTTCGCCAACAGAAACCACATATATTCTGTCGTTATTGTTTCATGTTTGTCCATTAAAACAATGAGTGAAGATTGTTTGGCTCTTTGTGACCACAAGATTATTTATTTTTACAAAAATAAATTTCGGCGAAGTCGGGGGGGACTTGTAAAGAAGTGTTCCAATGAACCGTTCCCCGACTGCAATGAAAAGACTGGTTTTTAGTTTTCCACTTTTGGGCACAATGGTTGTTTAATTGGGTATTGAAAAATGGATAATAGGCACACCACAGAATATATAATGGCCAATACTATAGGCCATTATATATTATGTTGTGTACCTATTTGCTAAGATCGGGTTCTTAATTTTTTTTTTTAATTTAAAAAACCACCGACACATTTATCTTGCGAAAACACCCCGAGTCAAACAGTAAAACGGCCATAACATTTGAACGGCTGAAACGATTTTATTCAAATATAGCTAAGAGCACTCTCGACAAAATCACCTTTCAAACAAAAAAAAACTAAATCAAAATCGGTTCATCCGTTTAGGCGCTTTGATGCTACAGACAGACACACAGATACACAACAACACACGTCAAACTTATAACACCCCTCTTTTTCCGGCGGGGGTTAAAAAATAATTTGATCTGCTCTAGACAAGTGACAAATGGAATAACCCAATAACACCAACGCGAGCATCGAATCCAAGACCGTATACTCAGCAATAGTGCTTTATTTTGAGTTTAAATCTTGCAATCCTTAAAATAAATCGTAGACGCATTTCCATTCAATATTTTATGTAAAAAATATTCTTAGAAACTTATGAAACAGTGTTGTATAAAATGCTGCTGCTGTATAATCTACCTGGCAAGTATTGGCAACTAAGATAAGTGGCTTGCCATCTTCAAAGGAGGAGTTTGTCGCGGATTACGGCTGCATAAAAAAGTTTAATCATGTCTTTAAAAACTTTCCGTTACAGCGCCGTTGCTGTTTCACATTCAGTATCACACTCACACCTGAGGCATTTGAATTTTATCTTATTTTGGCTTTTATTATTTAATCTCTGATTTTTTTTTTGTCTTTTTAGTTAATGTAAGTCTGAAATAGTCAAGTCAGAGGCCTGTGGGGTTCCCAGAGGTGGCTTAATTAACTCTGACACCAGAGGTAACATCTCACACGAAAAGTAATAGTAGTAGTAGTCTGAAAACAGACGTCAAAAACCGGTCAAAATCGATTCAGTCTCGTATACAAAAGTTTCCGTACCATTCCGCCGCAAAATATTCTTGCGTTAAGGCCTATCGCCCGCTACTTCAAAATCAAAATTTCTTTATTCATTAAGCGGCACTTATGCGACTTATGCTTAAGCGAAGGTCAAAAAAAAATTAAAGTAATAAAAATTGATTCTACCGTCCATTCGGGAATGTAGCTTGTTATGGAGAAGAACGAACTAGAAACTCCAACCCTACACTTTAAAAAAAAGTGTTTTACAAGTATTTGGTTACATCATTCTTGTTGAAAGATACATATTCGTGAGATCGATGTAAAAAGAAGTGCACGTGAAAGCATCTAGAGTAAAACAAACAATTTAAAAAATGCAATAAATAGGTAACTAAAAACAGGCCGAGGCAGCTGAGTTATGACCAATCCCAACTGATGGCGCCCGTTCACGAACATGACACATGGATCGGCACTACTCAGCTCAACCATCATGAAAGGAACCGAATGATCCAACACATGGTGCCACCATCAGAGAGACAGAGAGAGCATGACCCACTATCAACTGCCAGGGCACACTAAAGTCAACTTAATTCTACTCTCGGCAACTCTCATCCAGCTGCTACCAGCCACCTTGCAAAGAATATCACTCTATCTAACCTGAGGGTCCTTAAGTTTACCAATTCCCCAGTCAAGAACACGTGTTCCCGAACGGTCATCGGTTCTACGGCTAATTTGGCCGGTCCATTGCCACTTCAGCTTGCTTATTCTGTGATCTATGTCGACAACTTTGGTTCTCTGTCGGATCTTTTCGTTCCGGATTCAATTCCTCAGAGAGACTCTAAGCATAGTCCTTTCCATAGCTGAAAGGGCTATGCTTAGAGTTTTTCAGAGGAATCAGAGATGTAATATAGTTCAACGGATGCATAGTGGAGGTTATGAATCAAGCAACTTTGCATTCGTTTTTAAGAAGACCTTCGTTATTACTAAATCAAGTTACCGATTCAATTATACAATCTAATAACTAAAACGGAATCACACATCAATAAATCAAGCTAAACAATATTCAAACCGAAATCAGAACCAGTATCATCATTTACGTAAATAATGTTCCCATTATTCACAATATCTTGTCATTTGTAGTTGGTACTGATAACCGCATTCCCCTGCGTGGTAGTATGAACACAGAATAGATGAGCACAGAAGGTTAACTCTATATAATGAGCGAGAACACACGCACACAAAATCAATCTGCCTAGCGTTTTTCCAACTGTGTTAAGCTCGAATTCTAGTGTAACTGGATGCAACTGATTAGCAGTATCTTACATGAAACGACTGCCAATCTTACCTCGACAACCCAGCAACCGGATAACACGATATCCCTTGGTAAGATCGGTCTCAGATTTTCAAGCTTCTAAATACCATAACAACTGCCAAAACATTAAAATGGCAGCCGAGCTTGACGTGCTTTTCGATGAGTCTTGGTATGAAATGAAGGGTCACCCATCCACAAACCGACCCCGGCAAGCGTTGCTGAACCTTGAAAATGGAGCCGTTACTACTTAGCCACAAGCTCCTCTTTTGCACAAGCACGTAGATACGTATTGGTATTCCAAAGAGATATTGCGCTTCGAAAATGGAGTGGAATTCCCTGCTGGAGTCTGTTTCCAGATAGCTACAACCTTGGGGTCTTTAAGTCAAGAGTGAATAGGTTACTTCTAGGCAAGCGTGTTACACCGTCGACCACATTATCGCTTACCATCAGGTGAGATAGTGGTCAAGCACGAGCCTATCAAGAATAAAAGTTTAAAAAAATACATCGGCTATCTTCGGAAATACGAACTTGATTATGAGATCTATTAGATTTGTTATAACCATTGTAATACTTGCTTACTTTTGAGAGACAAGTGACGATCTGCAACTGAAGTTGAGACATAGCGATTGAAAACTGACATAAATATATGGGAATGCCAAGCGCTATCAAAATGTTCGAAATGTCAATCCCTTACATTTTGGAATTTCGACAATGCCATCGCTGAGTGAATTATAGTTTGTCTAGAGCTTTATTCCGACAGCGACAGATAAAGTTTTATACAAAGGTGACTTACACCACGGCAAAGGCGACAGTACAAACACTTGGAAGCTTCGTCTCTACGACTATGTGATATGCACTTGCACTCGCTGTACGTGAAGCTTGTCTATGTGCGCGTGCGTGTTCGCTCGTTGTATGGAGCCGGCCTTCTGCATCTAACTATTCTATGGTGGTATTAATATATCGATACGAATGTATCGCGTTGATATTCGTTGTTTATTCTGCTGATTGAGGTCCCGAGGTGCCTTTGATCCGGGATTGCTTTCGAATACTGGATATAATAATTATGCTAACAATATTGTTTATTGTGGATAAAAGTATAACATTGTATTTACTTAATATCTAGCGATAATCCAATATCCAGAAAGTTTATTTGACATGATAAATAGGTGCTTACATTGATACAGTTGACCGTATGTCAGTAACTCAGTTACGGGTCAGCAAGAAGCCATAAAATCTAACACCAGTTTTTCCATGGGGCCTTTAAATGTAAATATTTTTTCTTTCTTTTCTTTCTTCCTTTGTTACGCAGTTACTGTAACTAACTGTTGTAGAGGCCAGCCCCCCTAGCCAAGTTACAAACGTTTCGTATCGAATCTGTTTCTACAATCTTAACGATTGTTCGCCTTCTATTTGTATGGTCTGACCACGTGACTTAACGTTCAGATGTGTCATTCCCATACATTGATTCGTTTTCTACTAGCGTTATCGATTGTAGATTGTCAACTTGGCTACAGATAGGCAGTCGCTCTGTGTAAAATACCGGTGCTTAGCGGCATCCAATTGGAGTGAAGCAGACCCCGACAAACTTGGAAATAATGTCAGCTTGATATTGGTTTGAATGGAACCTCACTGATTTAAACGTCATCGGACTCCAACTTCTACATTATTCGTTTAACCAGATCAACGCAAACAGAGTTTGACGAAGCACCAAGTTCTCACACCAGTCTCTGAAGTTTAGCTGAGAAACTTGCCCCAAGTCAGAAAACTGAATTTCATTAAACACAGCTTCGAGTCGTTTACAAATCAGTTTAAGTGGTACTTAGAATGTATATTTTAATACTTGCCCCAGTTTGCAGCTAAGCGGTCTCAGTTTATCATTTCGGAGTTGAGAATTGAATAAAGGATGTTTATGAGACAATGCAACTTGCATCTTGCAAAGTTTGAATGTTGTGCTGTCTTATAAACTTCTACTTGAACTACAAAAAAGTGTGTTATCGGACTACAAGACTTACAGCGATTCGCTATCGGTATATGTTGGACATCCCACTCATACGCACAAAACGTTTAGGGAATACTTTCAATGTGCGTACAGCTAAGGAGTGGAATTCCCGGCCGGAGTTTGTGCTTCCTGATAGCTACAATCTTTTTTTTTTGTTTACGGGGGGTAACCTTCAAAAGGCGCCTGGACTTTTGGGAAAAAAGACCAGGAAGTGTGGGCTTTTTACCTAACTAAAACCACCCCGGTGATCACCATCAGCACTTGGAAGGGGCCCCGTTACCTCTTAAAATACCACCCCGGAACCCTCTCTGTGCAACGCCTGTTAGGGCACATCCCTGGGGAGGCTGAGGAGCGTCTCCCCTGAGCCTCGCTGTGCATGGCAGCACGTGATCACTGTGTCACCGTCTTTCCTGGAGTCACTTGATGATAGCTACAGCCTGGGGGTCTTTAAGTCAAGAGTGAATAGATTACTTTTAAGGCAAGTGTGTTTTACCGTCGACCACATCAGCGCTTACTATCAGGAGAGATGGCGGTTAAACCAGAGCATAAAAAAAGTAGCTGGCGTTTCATTGTGTCGTAATAATTATGATAGGTGAATGTGACGACGGCATGCAAGCATGTTTCCTTATTGTTGCATTTAAGAACGCAAGTAGGCAGCTTGCATGTTACTAACAATTAACTACTGATAACTTCTGATTGTTGATCGAATGGGTATTTTACTGGGCATGCTATAGTTAATTGCATAAGTTGTGCATATAGGCTATAATGTGGACATCCTAATAAGAGAACTGTAGTGTAAAAGGCTTAAAAGTGGTGACATTCACATACGATTTATTAAATAATATCTAGAACGCTTTTAGAATGTCTTCTGTAATTAAGAACGCTTTTAGAATGTCTTCTGTAATTATGTATGCGTTCAGAAGATAATGTTTCTATAAAAATTCATAGGTCTACTTCATGTTGAGATTTTCTTACCGGCAATTCATTTAACTTCCCAACTTCAAGCTAGTTTCGGCTAAATGCAATATTTACCTTTCAAATCAAAACAACATTCGAAACATGGCTTCCTCTTCAGAAACATATACTTCTCTACCCCCCTCTACCGATCCACCGTAACATTAATATCCGGTGCTCACGACGACTTCCGACTGGTTGGGGGTCTTAGGGAACTAAATCGTGATAAAAAGAGTGTCCTACAAAGTGTAGTGTGAGATTGATAGAGAAAATATTGCTGGGCAGGTATTTTAAAAAAAATAATGTTCCGTGTTAGTCCTGGTTTGAAACATAAATTAGCTGACAGTAATCAGTAACTTGCTTTTGATTAGCGAACTGATAAGCAATCATTCATGATCATAATTTCTATCATCCAACGCATTCCCGCACCCTTAACAATTTCATCAGTCCACCTAGTGTTAGGCCATCCAACGCCGTGTCTTCCGGTATGCGGTCGCTACTTTGTACTCTTCGGCCCCATCGAACATACTTCCTGCGAGCAATGCCAAAACTGCCACTAAGTTTAACAATTCTTCGGGCTATATCGGTAATCTTGGTGCTTCTGCATCTTCATTTCTGATTCGATCACGCTAGGAAACTCTGAGAATAGCCCTCTCTATTGCCCTTTGGGTGACTTTAAGTCTTCTATTGAGAAATGATAAAATGAAACAATAATAGACTAAGGGTGCGACTTAAAATCATCGTCTCAATATTGATAGAATTCAAAAGAATAGTATCATGGGTAACAATTTTATTCTGCTGGCCTAAATATTTAAATACATACCTTGATATATACGGCGACAGAATATACGTAAAAAATTAGTTTTAGTTAGAATTTGAAATACACCCTTCATAAAGGACTATGGCGACAGCAATAATACCTGCAAACAAAAGTACAAGCATATAAAGAACAGAACTCGCTACCTCATAAAACATCGCAATATTCCACACCATGCGGCATTTTCATTCCATATCCATTAACAAACAGAGAATGCTACCAACAGCCTAAACAAAAACAGGACTTTTAAAAGAAAATATAAAGCAAAACCATACAATTCGGAAAAAGCATCCCATCCGGTTCCGATGCGGGCCGGAACATTCAATATATCACTGCACGAAAGGAAATTCTTCAGAAACTTTTACGATCTATCGCCGTACCGGTTTTCAGTTTATACAACCTGCATGTTTGAGTTGCATTGTGGCAGACTTATGGTCCAAGATCCCATGCCACCAGACGTTACTGAGTGTGCGTTAGAGTGGTGTTGCTATGATCTTTGAATGTATGCATACTTGCAAGCTTGAACCGATGCCTAATTTACATGTGCAAGGTACTAAACGTAGGTACGTAAAAACTGTTTCTACGTAGAATCTGAGCTGATTTTTATGGATACTTTGCAGAATCACGTTAAAATTAGAAATAAATACTACCAGACATTATCATTATGTGTTTACGTACCTTTAGCACATGTTACCTATAAGTAGGCCGTTCGGCCCAAGCTAGCAAGTATGCGTACGTTCAAAGTACATATTACACTACTCTATCGCACAAATATGTGTAGAAAGAATTCGGTAACGTCTGGTGGCTCTGGGATCTCGCTTCATTACTTTGCTCGATTTGGTACTGAATCGAGAGTTTCACGGTTGGTTTGATATTGTACCAATATTCTTGATGAATGCTAGTTGATCCAAAGGGCTAGAGTGACTAAATAGAACATTTAATCAATTTCAAAGGCCAAGAATGGATAACCATTTCGAAAGCTCTTCTGTATTTCATAATTTTCATACGACCCTTGATTTGGGTTAGGGCTAAAGGTTTTAACGGGTTAGGCCTTATATACACCCACATTCATCTTCAACTGCTATATGGAAAGACGCAATAAATTGCATTTGTGTCGAATAAAATAATGTTGTATTATTAGACAGAATAAATATCAAAAAAAAAACTTACGAATTACGAACTCACCTGAGTCAATAAAAATTCATATCAGGAAGTGTTATTAGCATAGATATTGTAAATGCAAGAGACGGGTCCCTTGCGTTTACTGTACTGAATATTACAAGATGGCGCAGCTGTGACCGTAGTTGACACAATGTGAAGGAGATTCCAATAAATGTTCATGTATCTGTTTTAAATAAGTTGTCAAGCTTTCGGGCTTCGAGCGATTAATCGAGCCAACCCAGTAACAGGAGACAGGATGCGGCTTGGCAAGATTGGTGTACGATTTGCTGGCTTCAGACTACCTGTACCCCGATCTGCTACCAACGGTGAACATCCCACCCATACGCACAAAACGTTTTGGGAACAGTTTTATTATGCGTACAGCTAAGAAGTGAAATTCCCTGCCGGAGTCTGTGTTTCCCGATAGCTACAATCTTGGGGTCTTTAAGTCAAGAGTTAATAGGTTTTTCTAGGCAAGCGTGTTTCATCGTCGACCACATCATCGCTTACCATCAGGTAGTGAGATAGTGGTTAAGCGCGAGCAAAGAGACTATAAAAAAAACTAGTTCTAAGTTACTTTGGTCACATCGCCCGGAGACAACCAGACCCACTGGAAAAACTGGCTGTAGTGGGCAAAAGACCACACGGACGTTCAACTACTCGCTGGTCTGACGAGATCAGGGTGATTACAGGACTCACGGTGACCACTGCTCTGAGAAAAGCAAAAGACAGAATGGCTTGGAAGCAGCTCATCAGTGACTCCGACAAAGATTTTAAAGACGGTCACATTAAAGACACCGATTAAGAAGAGAGACTACCGTAAAGACTGTCAAAGTTAAAATGCCATAGGTTATTTTAGCCAGTATTAAAAATTAAATGGATGCCAGCTAGAAAATAACGGGAATGATTATGAACTTCAAAAAAAATGCTTTTAAATTAACTTTCGATAGAACAGAATTTACAGAATTAATAAACAAAGAATGCTCTTAAATCTATAAGCAAGACAAATAAGTAAAAAAAAACTTGTTCCAATATTTATGAGGGCGAAGCTTGTTCATCTGAGATTATATAGAAGCCCATATTTCTCGGCAAATTTGTAAAATGCCCACTTTATTCCTGGCACTCAATAATTTATGATTCTTTTATGCGGTACAATATTATGGCTAAATCGTAAATAACAGACTTAGAAAAAATAAATTGACCTTCGAGTGAAGTATAAAAGAAAATTCTGGAAAATATATTATCTAAAGAAGATGGAAACATAACTTTTTGTTACAAAGTACAAAAATGTTAGCTTGTGAATATTAAAATGGACGTAATACACAAAAGACAAATTTATAAGTTGGTTTCTATTTAAATATATTTCCTAAGCAATAGGGATGATGACTACAAAAATATTTTTAAACTGTCAGTTAGGTTTCCAAAAAATATTGGATACGTATTTTTTCTTTTGTGACGTTAACAAAACAAATTAAGACGATACAGTGCATTAAAATATTACATGAATGCCTTGGCACACTTTTTACATAGAAGTTACGCCCCAAGCCCGCACTTCCGAAATTTAATGGGCTTTATCTTGGTGAATTTTTATTGATTTGAATAAGCAAAAAATACGTGTCCGTTATTTTATGATAATTTAATCGGCGGACTAAATAGAATTTGCTGTTTCGTATTATCTCTGTAGCTATTTTCACTAACACTATATAAATCCGCCTGCCTTTTCCCAATTATATTGGGGTCAGCTACCAGTCTAATTGGATGCTGACCAGTATTTTATATTGTCCTAGGCGAATACTGAAAATCAGCACCGTGCTGGGGTCTCCCATGGCACAGCATTTTGCTGAGTGGTAGCCTTCTTGCCACAGCCACGACAAGAATCTGCTTTATTTATACTCACCTTTTTTAATTCTTATTAATTACAAACTTTTATTTAACTTGAAATGTATGTAAGTGTGTTCGGGTCAAATTTTGCAACTGAATTTTAAAGCAGTTATCGTCCACCGATTAAGATGAAATTTTGACATACCATCCAAACGAATCGTGTATTTAGTTTGGATGACAATGCATTGTTAACTAAATGAAGTCATTCTAAACCCAATATGGCGGACTAGTTATTTTTTGTGCACTGCCATGATATGGGTATAAATGAAAGGGTTTGCTTAGACGAACACGAAAAAACCTTGTTTTAAAAAAGTTTTTTTTAGTAATTTTTTTTTGCTTTACTAAAATAATTAAAAAAATTACTAACACTATTGTTCAAAATCAAAGCAAAATTCACTAATGTATGTAGGTACGTCGTTTTGTGGCAATTATTATATTATGTCTTTATTGGAACAAATACTCATTTTACTATTTTTTTTCGTACGTAAATAGCTACCTACATAAGTAATAAAACTGCGTCGCAAATATTAACGCCCCCGCCCCCCCAAAAGGGAGACGACAGCGTTCCAGAATACAGCGGGGGTTAAAAAGAACAAAATATTTTTTTGCATTTTAATTTTGTAATATTTGTTTTATTACAAAATTAAAATACAATTAATAAGATAGTAGAAAATAAAATAGTAAAAAATTAAAATAGTATAAAATTTAAATAGTAACAATTAAATAGGTGAGGCTTGATGTTGTGCATGTATGTGATGTAGTGCGTGTCTGTGGGGAGTAAGTGTAGAGTGAGCTTGTGGAAACTCTCCTCGAGCACAATCTATGCTACTTGTATTTGGTATGAATGTCAACGGAAGAAATATCTTTAGTTTTTGACTAAACTCCGCAATTCTTCGTATGTGACAGTATGAAGCCATTTGTCATTAATACTTTAGCAATTTCGCAGAGTACATGGATAAATAGTAAGCACTTTATTTACTTTATGCACGGGACTGCAGAAAATGAACTGTCGGCGGGCAATGTCCAATATAACAACTGATGTCGGGCAGACTCTGTTAGTTCTACTACGTCTTTGTCTTCTAAGCTCAGGTTTAAAAGACTTTTGAATGTTGCCGCAACAGTGTACTTAGCCAGTGTTCTTAAAAGAGTGCCTTACTGTAGGTAAATTAAATAGCGTGTACAGTTCGGTGGTAGCGATAGGGTTTAAAGGCCATTATATTAAGAACTGCCCTCTGCGCCCTCTCCAAGCGCAGCAGAAGACATTTACCAGCACCACCTCAGACCGAAATACAGTATGTTAACCCGTGGGCGAGAGCAAAGTACACAGTTCGCAGGGTAGAGAGATTGGCGAAGGTCCTTAGTTTTTTTTAAACATAAATTAATTTTCTTATCCTAGAGACCAGTGAATTGATTTGCTCACTCCATGTCAACGTGCCATCGACCCAGGCTCCAAGATATTTTATTGAGTCCGAGTGCATAACTTCAGGACAGCCACACGTGGCAGTCCTCATTGTATGGCACGCATGAGCTGTCAGAGGGAAGAGTGGGGCTGGTTGTGACGCTTTCCTTGAACTAAAAGTGATGAATCTGATTTTAACTAGGTTGAGGGTGAGCAAATTCTGTGTGAGCTATCTCATAGTAACTCGCAAGGCATATTCTGCCTGAAGCCTAGCTTCGTTTCAGTCACTGCCACGAACCAGGACAACCGTGTAATCAGCGTAAGCAATTACTTTGGAGTTTCCTAGATCAAGTTTACAGAGCTCGTTTATGTAGACCAGGAAAAGGATAGGTCCAAAGTCACTACCTTGTGGAACTCTGTAGGTGAGGAATGCTTCCGTACTGGTGTGGTTCCTTATCCTGATTAATTGCGAGCGAACACTAAGATAACTCTTAAACAAACTAAGTGGTAGGCCTCTTATACTAATCCTTTTTACTGAGTAGGAGGGGGACAGAGACAGTGTCAAAAGCTTTAAAAAGATCAAGGAAGATAGCTCAAAATCAATCAAAATAAATCAATTTTATCCTTGTTGTTTAGATTTTGAGCTACTGAACTTATCAATTCTAATATGGCATCCTCTGTGTTTTTGTCTGATCTGAATCCGTATTGGTTATTTGCGAGTATATTTTGTGAGCTAACGTAATCCAGCAGATGTTTGATAATTACTTTTTCGAGGAGCTTAAACAGAATTGATAATACAGATATGGGTCTGTAGTTGTTGACACTGTCTCTGTATCCACTTGAAAACCTCCTTTTTGAAAACTGTTGGGCATAATCCTGATGTACTCGTACTACCCGTAACGACTGCCAAACATATACAAATAACAGCCGGGACCAACAGCTCTCGCATCTTGCTATGTACGGTCACTCATCCAGACCGACCTCAGCAAACGTTGCTTAACCTTGAAAATCGACTCATGCGGCTGTTATTATTAGACCACGATATAATACTTAGGGAAATATGCTACCAAAATGTAAAAGTTTTCCAATATTTAACCGTATACTAAATTAAAACTGCGTAGTTTCTAAGTTATGTTTCATTTTCCTTCGCCTTTGAGAAACTTTTCTATTTCATGAGGAACACTGAATACTTTAAATTTTACTGCTAACTTGGGCGTAGTTTTATTAGTAGCGTAGCATTATGTTTGACTACTTTTTTATACTACTTAATTTGCTTGGTAAAAAATGCTTTCTTTTTAATATTAATGATAGGCTTGCTTTTGATCAGTATTTCACGTCATGGCGAATGATGAAGTGGTCGACAGTGAAGCACGCTTGCCTAGAAGTAACCTATTCACCTCAGGTTGTAGCTAACAGGAAACAGGGAGGCAAATTCACTCCTTAGCTGTACGCATAATGAAAGTATTCACAAAATATTTATTGCTTGTCCTCATCCCACCCGATGCAATATGCAACAAAAGACCCCATTTAACATCAAACACATTTTCGAAATATTTTTATTGTGAGAATGGCTTACTCCAACGAGATGCCTGAGTCTTTATTTTCTGATAGCTAGGAATCACCTAGGATACTTCAAGGGAATAACTTAGTAATAGGCCGTGGAAACCGCTGAATGTGTAAAGCACAGGATCAGTCGATGTGGTGAAGCTTGCTTAAAATGTTGATAATTATGAAATGCATGGATGACCAAATAATCGCATACCATCAGATGCCCTAGACAAGTGACATTCTATCATCAAAATCGTGGCGATAGCGATTGTAAAAAAAAACCGATAATTCTGCCATTATATGGAGGTACCTTACTACAGGGAACTAAAAAGAGAAAAATAAAAAAAACTTTTTTACAAAAAAATACTACTGACTTCCAAATAAAACACTACAAAATGAAAAAGAACTTTCCTTTTGGAAGTCGGTGTCTTTGGTAGGTACCATTTTTTTTTGGTTATGGACACCGACTTCCAAAAAGAAAGTGATTTTTCACTTTGTAGTGTTTTTTTTGAGTCTGTAGTATTTTTTTAAAAGTATTTTTATTTTCACTTTTTAGTTGTACCTACCTAATAGGCAAGTTGTTTAGTAAGGTACCTATAATGCCGAATATCATACTTTAACATAACTGGTGAAATAAGAGTGTATTCGGTGAATTGTACACATCTGCGTACCCCTTTAGAGCGTACTGGCGTGATGTTTATGTTATGAAATGGTATAAACAATAAACATACATGCGATTGCAGCAATCCCGAGAGATTTGCCGTTATTTATTGAAGAGTTACATAACATACATACATAAACTCACGCCTTTTTCCCATGGGGGTAGGCAGAAACTCCAGAACGCCACCTGCTACGATCCTTACATACTTCTTATTGAAGAGTTCTGTTGTATATATTCGAAGTCTTCATCAGATCTTCATCAAATTAAAATGGTACAAATTTCAAAACATACCCTTTAAAACAAAAAAAATATTTTCAAAATCAGTCCACAATTGACGGAGATATCGGTGAACATACACATGAAAAAAAAAAACATATAGAACCTCCTCCTTTTTGGTAAGTCGGTTAAAAAGGCAAGATTGTATGGGATTGACAAGCCATATTGAACAATCACGTGATCAATCCATTACATTTTGACATTTTGACTATCGCCTTCGCTGCCGCACCGAATTGCCACTTGTCTAGAGCATCAGAGGCTCTAGTGCCTTTTTCTCAATCGCTATCGCCACGCTTTTAATGGTAGAATGTCACTTATCTGGAGCCTCATGTAACAAAAACAACAAAATTGAACTCTCATGTTATTTCACATAATCGAAACAGGCAAGTATAGTTCTCGCCAAACATCTTTGCCACCCTGAAGTTGGCTACAATAGCTGCGCAGTAATAAATCTCTTACAAAAACAGCACCGCGCCGCGCCTTGCGCGCTGGTAAGTCAACTTTAGGGCGGCCAAGAAGTTTGGCGAGGACTATACCAATGTGACTTTTCAATTCTTATGAACTTTCTAAGCATATATTAAACATCGCTAAAACCGTTTAAGGAAAACATCGTGAGGAAACTCTGGACTTATAGATAATATAGGTTTGAAATCGCCAGCCCACCTTGAGCAAGAGTGTATGAGAAGACACATTTGCTTTGCAGTGGGCCAGTTACAGGCTGGTATTATTTAAAAACCAAGAGTTTA
Source organism: Orthosia cruda (assembly GCA_964057195.1). Taxonomy (NCBI): domain Eukaryota; kingdom Metazoa; phylum Arthropoda; class Insecta; order Lepidoptera; family Noctuidae; genus Orthosia; species Orthosia cruda. The sequence goes on from OZ059841.1 coordinate 27,147,883, forward strand.
GCAGTTTCACCAAAATGTCGATACAATTAGTTGTATCGACATTTTGTATCACCGTGGATTCAAAATTGGCAACATATTCGTTTGTAGCACCAGGTTGTCAGCCTATATCGCAGCCTATATCGTGTCTTATTGTTCCATCTCCGCTTCGTTGAATTGTTGGACTGCTGAGAGCAAGATCTTCGGTTCGGACCTCGGGTCTGGCTAAATGTTATTTGGTTTTTCCTGTTGAATTATTCTCGGGCATGCGATAATAGTATCTAATGTTTTAATGTAGTTGTGTAAACAACCAGCAGGTGGCATACGACCACAGCTAACCTCTAAAAACATTTTCTCGTTCATACTTTTTGATTGTGGTTTTTTCTATGGTTGATTTTCATTCTAAGGGGACTACCGAGCGAAAATTGTGTCGTAATTTAGGCTGCGGTTCACCATATTTCACAAGAATCCGTTGACCCTTTAATGCGTGAAAATGTAACAAACATACAGACATACACATTCGCTGTTTTAATACAGGGTGGGCCAATAATTTTTGCACTTTTAAAACATGAATAGAAATAAAACTACAACTGTTATTTTGTTGATTATATTTTTAACGTTTTGAAAATTTAATGAAATTTATTTTTTAAAAATGACATCGTCGAGATGTGCACCGTCTCGTCGTTGGCACTCTAGCAATCGACTACGCAAACTTTGGAAAACTCGCTGACACATGCTGCGGGGGATCGCGGCTATCTCGTCGTGGATGTTTCGTTTTAATTGGGATATATTCGTCGGTTTATTAAGGTAGACTCGACTTTTCAGGTATCCCCATAAGAAAAAATCGCATGGTGTAAGATCCGGGCTTCTCGGAGGCCATGGAATATCACCTCTGCGAGAAATCAATTTATTCGGAAACATTTCTTTGACTACCGGTAAAGTCACATTTGACGTGTGGCATGTTGCTCCATCTTGTTGCATCCAGGTCCTGCTGTTGTATCCTTGAAATTCATGCAACTGCGGCGTCAAAAATTCTCGCAACATCTTGACGTATTCCGCTGAATTCACAGTTACATTATTTCCTTGATTATTTTCAAAGAAATACGGACCAATTATGCCCTTTGCTGATATGGCAGCCCATACTGTCGTTTTAGGTGAATGAAGTGGCTTTTGGTGTTTAAGGCGAGGGTTTTCCCTGCTCCAATATCGACAATTGTGCTTATTCACGTGCCCGTTGATGTGAAAGTGGGCCTCGTCCGTAAACAATACATTCTCCAGGCTAGAGAATTGCTCCAGCATTGTGTCAGCCAATAACTTACGTTGAATGTAATCATTTGGTTTCATCTCCTGCACAATTTGAAGCTTATACGGGTGCAGTTTGAGGTCTAGATGCAAAATCCGCCGTAGACTGGTTCTCGGTAATGCCAGAACCGCCGAACGCTTACGCGTAGATAATTCTGGATCGTTCCGAACGGAAATTTCAACCTCTCGAATGTTCTCATCGCTTCTTCTTGAACGTGGCCGGCCTGTTTGTTTAATATTCGTTGTCGATCCCGTTTGCTCGAACTTCACGACCCAAGCTTTGATTAAATTCACACTTGGACACTCGCTTACACGGCGTAATCCATATTCAATTCGAAACAGGCGTCGTACAGTAACGTAGGAATCGTTGTTTTTGTAAAATTGTTTAACACAAAAAGCACGCTGTTGTCCCGTGAAGCGCTCCATCGTGACTAAAATTGCATGTAGCGACGCATAGTTTCCCGCCACCCGCGCACCCCTCCCTCCAACGGTATTCGAGAAATTTAGTGTTGCAATTTGCAAAAATTATTGGCCCACCCTGTATTAATATGGATAGATGGATATTAGTAGGATAGGATAGATGGAACCCTTTTCCGCATTAAGAATCACATTTGATCCGTTGTACGTGCAGGCCTCCTCTCTGTGAGAGGGAATGGGCCGTAATCCACCACGGAATGGGCCGTAGCTGCCGTGGTGGATCCACGCGGACCCAGTGCATGTTGGGGAAGTCATATGTCTTCAAATGTTTGGTTCAATTCAAAAGACATGCCAATTTCCTCACGATGTTTTCATTCTCCGTTTTTGAGAGCAGTGGTGATGTAATAATTTACACAAAGTAAATCACCTGCCTGCGTTCGTACCCAACTAGTATCGACCTACAACTTGTAAGTCGCGCTCGTTACCACTGGGCCACCACTGCTCTCGGTGGATATTAGTATAGATTAACATTGCTTCGCTTTGTGATTTAAATAATCTGCCTAAGCTAACCCAACGATATTGGGGTCGGCTTCCAGTCTAACTGGAATCAGCTGGATACCAGTATTTCCATGGAGCGATTGCCTATCTGACCTCCACAACCCAGTAAATGGGTAATACGATACCGATTGTCGGAAGCCAAGAAATATCTGTATCGACTGTCAAAGTTATCCAAATGACGGCTTATCTGCTCTCCGAGGCACGGAGGAATCTCGATATGTAAAGATTCACCCATCCACGGATCAACCTCGGAAAGCATTGCTTAACCTGCAAGATCGACCCAGGTGGTAGTTATTATTTAGCCACGAGCTCCTTGTGATATACACACTGGCGGATAATATTATGACGTCACATTGCTTATATTTCGGACAATGCTTTAAAAATCAACTATACGTGTCGGCATGCGATTCCTACCGAACTTATTGCTAGACGTGACTAGAAAAATGCATCGGTAATACTCTGTCGGAATTTGGGATGAAATAATGGTATGTTTTAAGATATTTCTGCCTTGGTTGGATTGGAACTTATTGCTGTAATCATTGGGTTCCTGAAGGCTAATTTTTGTACCTAAAAAATTATTCCCATATAAAGAAGCTACGTCATCTCAGCGACAAAGAAAACCTTCATAAAATGTAAGGTAGTTAGAAGTGTTTTTGACAGTTTGTGAGTGAGATGCAAATGCTAAATAAAACATTCCTTTTGCAACGGATTTCCTTAACGCACGTTATAGTTCTGATTTGTTTGCGGGCTGAGGGAAACAAGTGTAACAATTAAAAATACGACACTTTTTTGCAGTGATATTCGAGGCACTTTCCGATCACCTAGAAAACCAAAACTTTTTCGATCGATTCAGCTTGCCGTAAATTTTGAGAATATACAACTATTTATAATTTTAACGTTTAAGTACACTTTTTTATTAATATAAATAATATTTTTTTTGCGTGATAAATTGTGCGCATGCAGGATAGTTCAAGCGAAGATCCGCACAAAAGGGAGACGCCGAGGAGAGAGCCGGAGGTGCAATAAGAAAACCGAAGACGTACGAGCGCGCGCTGATTAGATATATACAGTACCTACGCTAGCAGCCGCTATTGTGTGTTTACACTGCGCATCAGTTGTGTTGTTGTTATTTCAGTTTCGACATATTTTACGAAACTGAAAGACTGTAAATTTAATTAATCGAACTTCGTTCCAACCGGTTGTCCATAAGATACCTCTCTCTTTTTAGGGTTCCGTACCCAAAGGGTAGAAACGGGACCCTATTACTAAGACTCCGCGGTCCGTCTGTCTAATATATATTATAATTACTAATTAAGTAATATAATTAATAATTATTATGAACCGTGATAGCTAGACAGTTAAAATTTTTACAGATGATGTATTTCTGTTGCCACTATAACAACAAATATTAAAACAGAATAAAATAAATATTTAAGTGGGGCTCCCATACAACAAACGTGAGATTTCTTGCCGTTTTTTGCGATAATGGTGCGGAACCCTTCGTGTGCGAGTCTGACTCGCACTTGGCCGGTTTTTTTTTCTCATCAAATTTTAATTTTACTAACTACAGCTTATCCTGCTGAATGCTGTACATATAGTGTTGATGATTTTCTTTGATAGCTAGCTTATAAAACAAAACTTTTTACAAAAAATACAACCGACTTCCAAATAAAAAAACAAAAAGTGAAAAATAACTTCAATTTCGGAAGTCGGTGTTCTTGTTTTATTTTCTTCGTTTTTTGACACCGACTTCCGAAATTGAAGTTATTTTTCACTTTTTGTTTTTTTATTTGGAAGTCGGTTGTATTTTTTGTAATAAGTTTTTTTATTTTTCACTTTTTATTTGTGCTACACCATTTATATAGGCTAGGTACCAATAATGCCCGTAGTGAAACCAGAATAGATTTACCCAATAACATGAAACTTAAACAAATTCGGTCGAATAAGGGTATACCGAGGTGAACTGTTTACACCTGCGTACCCCTTTAGAGCGTACTAGTGTGATGTTATGTTATGAAATGGTGTAAACAATAAACATAAATGCGATTGCAGCTATCCCGAGTGATTTGCCGTCATTTATTGAAGAGTTCTGATGTGTATCTCCGAAGTTCTTTATCAGATCTTAATGAGAATTAAATGGGACCACATGACAAACACCAGCTTTCAAATAAAAAAAGAATCATCAAAATCGGTTCACCCAGTAACAAGTTCTGAGGTAACAAACATAAAAAAAAAAATACAGTCAAATTGACAACCTCCTCCTTTTTTTGAAGTCGGTTAAAAACATGTTAACATGGAGTCTTCTTGTTAGTTTGCTATCATTTATTAATTAATAATAAATAATAATTAATATATTATTATAATATAGTAATCTGCTAGCTTATGAACGCCGGGAATTATCTTAAGGGAACGTACTTCCAGAATAAAAAGTAACTTAAGTCCTTTTCATTGGTAATCGATCTCCATGCCGTGTTAGTGGATGCTGATGGCCATTTAAATGTTTTACATTAATTATAAGTTTGAACTAACTAACCAAATAACACAGAAAATTACTACCTGAAAATAACCTTAATTAAAAAAGCCCGTACATAAAAATATAAACATAACATATAAAAATATTAAAAACCATTTCAACTGTACGGCACGTTCCTCACAGTGATAACGAATTGTTTAACCATATCCCTCCCCCCGCGCGTCGTTCCCGATCTTATTGGAAAAATGTAAATTCCACGACACCCCAGTAATCCGATTCATTCCAAGTATTCCTTCTTATAAGTCATATTATTAGTACCTACCGGATCATAGGAATATTGTCATATAACACGGAATCAGAGTCTAGAAACGCCATTTTCGGTAATACTGGCACCCGCGTAAGGAGTGTTCAGTCCATGTTTTGGCTGTCTCATTCCTATGGCTGTCACGGTTAGAATTATTATAGTCGAGAAATTCAGTGAATTCATTTTTTTTTTGGACAGACTGAAGGAGATTAGGTACATCCCCACTTTACGTGTACAGGAGGAGTGTCATTCTGAATTTCGACAGTCTCAATTTCGAAAAACAGTAGTTCGACAACTCATTGCTTCGACAGAACATATATTCGACAAGCATTAGTTCGACAGATTATACTTCGACAACACACATCTTCGAAGACTGCTTCGACAAAACCATTCCTCGATATGCACTTGTTCGGCGGATCTCTAGTTCGACGGAACATAACTTCGACATAATACTGCTCTGAAATGTGACAATAATAATTGAATTTCGCTTTATATGAAGTTGTAGGCAGGCAGTGACCAATCTAAAAGAAAGAAATCAAAACCGATGAGGCAGGGCCGACTTAAACCTATTGGAGGCCCTGGGCACATTAGGATACATTTATTGCCGAAAAATCAGACATACATTTATTGCAGAAACTTGACACAGTTTGTTGGATTCGGTTTCTCAATGACATTGTTTATGTACAAATTTTATATCTATATGTATGTATCTAAGTATATATTTTTAAGTAGTAAGTTTAGTAATTTCTTTTATTTTATTTTTTTCTACTCGTTCTTTCAGTTAATTGCACCTGCCAGGTTTTATCTCTGCACCACCCTAAGGTCGACTGGTAGGAAATGCCTAAGGCATTAAGTCCGCCTTTGTATTTGTGCATAAAGTTTTAATAAATAAATAAATATTTCCTTCGAAAAATCGAGTATGACTGACTACAATAACTTCTTGCCTATTAGTTTTTGCATGCGCGAAGCTACTCTACTCTCGCCCGAAAATCAGGCTTTCGAACTACTGTTTTTCGAAATTGAGACTCTGTCGAAATAATTAACTGTCGAAATTCAGAATGACACTCGTACAGGAGATACACCATTTTTTTTTTTATCTTCATTTCACCACTTAGTTGGCACAATTAATATGTATATCCATGCCAAAGTATAGTTTTTTAATACTAAGGCTCTCTGAGCTAAGCTGCGGACGCTCAACACGGACATGGTGAAACTATAAAGGTTCCTTGTTGACTACAGAACTCTAAAAAAACAAGTGCGTGACCAAAAAGGCTCTAAGGCCAATATGCAGCGACATTTATAAAACGAACGTCGCGTTGGTATTCTGTTATGGCCTGCAATTGGTGTCATGAACACATTCACGGAAAAAGATGAAATTAAATAAATGAACATGAAAACATCTTTGAAAATTAAAAAGTTGTCCTACTTTGCCAGAACTTAAATCAAAAACTTGGAAGTATGTCAAGGACAGATATTTGGCGCGTCTTCGCTCCCGTTGGTTATGCCACGGGAACTTTGGAAACCCGGACAGGTGGGCGAAGATCGTCACACTGGAGGGCTGAGGAAAAACGTCACCGTTGACCGCGGAGAAGGTGAGGTGAAAATCAGAGGCTCTGGACAAATGACATTCTATCAAGGAAAGCGTAACGACAGCGATTGGGAAAATGTCAAAAATGTTGGGAAATCTCAAGCGCTATCGAAGTGCCACCCCTTACAAAATGTTAGTACGGTGCCTTTCTCCAAAGCATGACCCACTTGTTCGAGTGGTCTAGATACCCATATACAGATAACATAATACTAGCACACAGATGCCTCATCTCATACAAAGAAACCGTGCCGACGTAACTAGCGTTTTTCGTCTGATTAAACCGATTTTTTTTTTCTATCAATCGCGTTCGGTTCCGTTCCACGGCGATAGATACATGGTGTTAGTAGCAACTTGCAAGTAAAAGGGTTTACTCGGTTCGTGATTTTTTTTTGCATTAAATACAGTGAATGTTTGTTTTATAATATTTTTGCACGTTTTTAAAGTTTCTTTGCACCAAAATGTGTTACAATGCAAATTTGAACAATAGAATGGAAATTTAAAAACCGCGCCATCTATTGGCATCAATTTTAAATGATCCGTTCAAATAATCTTTGAAATGTGAATTAAGAGCCCACTATTCTATAATTTTGTGCTTAGGAGAGTTGATTAAACAAGAACATACAATGTGTATGTTCAATTCCAGAAAATGTAAATTTTACACACATTCAATAACAAATCGGTGCATATTGCGCCATCTAGTGATATTTTTTGAACCAAATTTACTTTATTAGCGCTGAGACCCCGTGCCCATAATCAAAGTCAAGTCAAAGCCTTATATTTGCTTTAAAGATAGTGTATTAAATTATTCGCACACTGACACATTTCGCCATATGTTGACATGCAAGTGTTTAAGGTTTACAATAAGCAGATCTCTAATAATCTCTATACAAATTCAATAAAAACACGTTATTTTTGTTAGGTCTTCTTCTCTTCTTAATCGTTACGCTCTTGAAAGAGCGGTCGTGGTCGTCATGAAGTATTGGTAGTGTATGGGGCAGATGTATGCGTCAGATGTATGCGTCTCACAATGTCTCGCCACCTTGCCCGATTAAAAGTCATCCGGGTACATTCGTGCACGGGACCGCCCACAGCAGACTTGATCTGGTCGGTCCAACGCATGGGTGACCTACCACGCGGTCTAGTGCCTTCCACTTTTCCTTGGACGACTAAACGCTCTATGGACTGACTGTTTGTTAGGTATTCAACCTATTATTCAACAGTCATTATTTTTTCTAGGTATTTAACCTGTTCAGTTTAATACACTACTGCTTGCTTACAACTGCACTTTGGAGGACTTGATGAACACCACTGATGCCGTTATATAAGTGGCCCCAACAGTCTAAGGGTTAAATCACCATCTACTCGAAATGAAGAAGAGGAAGAATCTCTTACATTTTGGCATTTCGACGATGTAATAGAAGGGACAGTTTTTTTAGATTCTCTAATCATAATATATTCGGTTCAAACATGGCCAGAGATCGCATAAGCAGGTAGGTTTGGAGAGAGAAAGTTGAGAACTTTGCATAGCAGTGCAAAAACCAATCTTTTAAATTATTATTCCATTTATTTATTTTATATACATATTTTTATATTTTTTAATATTATTCTTAAAAAAAAAAAAAAAAAAAACATTTAAAAATACAAAAATAGTAGCCCACCAGTGTCGGGAACAGGGTCCAAGCTACCGGTGGTCAGGGCTCCTGAGAGAGGAACCTCCTAACGATACGCGCCGTGTCCAGGAGTACCGCTTTCTGGATCAAGCCCTTGATCCAGCTGCCCAACGAGAGCCTCCTCAGATGTTCGTCGAGGCTCTTGTTAAATTATTATTATTGTTAGTCTCGCGTATAACCACTATCTCACCTGATGGTAAGCGATGATGTGGTCGGCCGTGAAGCACGCTTGCCTAGAAGTAATCTATTCACTGAAAGTGTTGAGTTCTGTAAATCCAAACCTCAGATAATATATTACTAGCATACAGATGCCTCATCTCATAGACAGAAACGGTACCGCCGTACCTACCATTTTTTATTGTGATATACAATTGTATGATCAATTCTTTGCATCAAGCTTTGAAAATTCAATAACAACTCGATGCTTATAGCGCCATCTAGTGCAATTTATTTGACCCAATATTTATTTATTTAAAAAAAACTATAGGCTCGCGTTTGACCACTATCTCACCTGATGGTAAGCGATGATGTGGTCGACGGTGAAGCACGCTTGCCTAGAAGTAATCCATTCACTCTTGACTTAAAGACCCCCAGGATGTCGCTATAAGGAAACACTGACTCCAGCATAGAATTCCACTCTTTATCTGCTTTATTTATAGGTATTATGTATTTACTCAATCAAGTACAACACTGTAGACATTATTGTTATTTGATAATAAAACCGAGTTGAAGCAGAAAGCTATTAGTTTTATTGAGTTATAAAGTTCCCTGGAGAGCACCTAAGTAATGTAAGTTATTGCCGTACGTGAGATTAGGTTGTTCAGTAGCCAGTTAGAACAGCTAGCTATCTTTACGAATAAGAAAAAATAAAAGTTCCGGGTAAAAATAAAAGCAGGGTTCCGTAGCCAAATGGCAAAAAACGGAATCCGTATGGATTCGTCATGTCTGTCTGTCTGTCTGTCCGTCCGTATGACACAGCCTTTTTTTTCCGAAACTATAAGAACTATGCTGTTGTAACTTGGTAAGTAATTGTATTCTGTGAACCGCATTAAGATTGTCATAATTATACGTGTGGGGTATCTATGGATAGGTCTTCAAAAATGATATTGAGTTTTTTAATATCATTTTTTTCTAAACTGAATAGTTTGCGCGAGAGACACTTCCAAAGTGGTAAAATGTGTGTCCCACCCCCTGTAACTTCTAAAATAAGGGAATGATTAATTAAAAAAAAAAAATTTAATGTACATTACCATGTAAACTGCCACCGAAAATTAGTTTGAACGAGATCTAGTAAGTAGTTTTTTTAATACGTCATAAATCGTAAAACGCAATTTACCAAGTACGGAACCCTTAGTGCGCGAGTCCGACTTGCACTTGGCCGGTTTTTATTTAATAGTACCTTCTACCCGCGGCTTCACCAGTGTGAAAAGTATCATTATCGTGAATCCCAATGGACCATTATATTCAAAATGTGATTGGGTTGAGTAGTACCGCGGGTCCAATTCGAGTGGGTGCAGTTGACCAAAGACTCGTATATCGGGATTAAAAGCCTATGTGTTATTCCAGACCAATAATATTCAAATAAACAGATACGTTATACACTCACAAAACAATTGTAAAAAGTGTTCCGCGCAGCATCGGCAGCGCACATACACACTTTTCATTCATCTGACATTTCACTACAAGTCGAAAGGGATGGCTTGATAAAACCAACACGAATAAAAGAGACAGCTAGTGTTTGTCACTTGCGTGTGAATGTAAACAAACATTATTCTGACCACCAATATTGTTATCTTTTTCTAACCTCCAAATATCTGAATATTAGGAAAATAAAAAAATAGTAAATTGAGGCGTATTGCGTACTTACATATGGTGTGAGATCCCTTCTGTTTTACGTACTTTGATATCATAATTGGTACAATTTTTAAATACACACGATGGCATTTTTTTTATTTTGTTTTTGTATCAACAAAGCCTATCGCTCTTCGCCATGCGTGACATAAACTAAAGGCTAAAGGTCACAATTGTGACCTATTCGAGTCTTCAGAATGCGCGCGTTCATAACATATCTGTTTATTTGAATATCATTGTTCCAGACTATAATCTATCTCTCTCTCTGTGTGTGTGTATTGTACCCATAGTTTAATGTTTATATAAAAAAGAGACGTATTTGTATGGTGTACAATAAAGTAGGCTATTCTATTGTATTCTGTGTGTAAATTTCATTCAAATCCGTTGAGCTGTTATGACGTGATTGAGTAACAAACATCCAAACTTACATTTTATAATATTAGTGGAAAGTAGGATTATTTTCCTTATTTTGACGAAGCCATTCAATAGCAAAACGCTCAAAAAATGGCGAAGAAAAATATTGCGAGGAACCCGGCAGGTCTTGGAAAAAACCGAAGGTTTGTGACATATCTATGAGAGAGGTGAGACCTGTTTTCCAGCAGTAGGAATGTTAAAAGGCTAATTATACAACATTACGTTATTTTAAAATCTCTTCTTAATGCCCATGTAATCCCGGGAACAAATTGTTTTTCTTTTTTAAATATCAGTCAGCACTTCCTTGCATTCGAAGACATGTGACATCTTCCAAACCGCACTGGGCCCACGTGGTGGATTATGGCCCATTCCTTCACTCACATAGGAGGCAGAAGGTTTGTATCCCAGCAGTGGCAACATTAATAGGCTGATGATGATTATCTATTTTCGTAGCACAAATAACAGTCACAATTCGAAATAATAACAGTCACAATTCGAAATATTAATAGGCTGATGATGATTATCTATTTTCGTAGCACAAATAACAGTCACAATTCGAAATATTAATAGGCTGATGATGATTATCTATTTTCGTAGCACAAATAACAGTCACAATTCGAAATATTTTGAAATAAATTCTTAATCTATTGCTTCATATTATTTATGTTTGAAAAAGCCCGTCGACAACGAAAAGAACGCAATGAACGCTGCTGACATGTCAAAACGAAAAGCAATGCAATTGATTGTGTGTTACCCAATTTACCAGCAGCGTGTCCAATATAATTTTGAAATTCAATAAAACTATGCAGTACCGAAAAAAATCCGGCATTTCACAAAATGGTTGAGCTTGAGTACTCCAATGAGTTAGTAAAACGTGATGACAAGTTGGTAAAACTTAATACAACATGACGACAAGAAGGCACGTACCGTGAATGTGTCCTTAAAGAATAGCTCGCAATGTACCGAAGTACGGGGAGGTAAGTATTATTAACACTCATAATTTAGACTGAGTAACATCTTGCTGAAATTCTGTGAACAGTGTTGTTCAGAGATGTAGCTTATTCTAGTACAGTTTACTGAAAGTTTTGGGTACTGTCAATCAACACCAGAGATAATATTATACTAGCTTACAGATGCCTCATCTCATAGACATAACTGGTGTCACTGTTAATACCGTTTCTAATTGTAATATACAATTTTTATGATCAATTCTATAAAATCTTAATTTTACAAAAAAACAATAACAACTCGATGTATATCGCGCCATCTGGTGAAATTTATTAGACCCAATTGTTTTCTATATGCTCCTGCTTGACCACTATCTCACCTGATGCTAAGCGATGATGTGGTCAACGGTGAAGCACACTTTGCACTTGCACAACCTATAATTAACATATTCACTCTTGACTTAATGAACCCTAGATTGTAGCTTTCGGGAAACTCAGACTCCGGCAGGGAATTCCATTCCCTGTACGCATAATAAAAGTATTCCCAAAACGTTTAGTGCGTATGGGTTGGATGCCAGCCATGTACCGATGGCGCATCGCCGTACGTCTGGTAGTCCTATGATGAAACGGGCTAGGCGGAATTAGATCATGCAATTCCATCGCACACTCCCCGTAATGCAACCGATAAAAACCGATAAGCTGGCAACTTGGCGACGATTTTCAAGGCTCTGGAGCTTTGACTCAACCAGTGCCTCATTGCCGATGAGCCTCTTGGCCCGCTTTTCGATCGACTCTAGTGCATCAAGCTGGTATTTGGCAGAAGTGTCCCAGAGATGAGAACAGTACTCTATGCATGACAGAACTTGCGCTTGATACAAGTTGAGCACCTGTTGTGTTCTTTCTTAGCTTTGGGACCCCGTGTCCAAACTAATATTTTTAAGAGGTTGGAGGGAGTTTGTTTGTATGTAGGAGGTAACTTAGAGAAGTACTCATCCAAATACAAAAGTTGTTTTAGTGACATAAAGCCACATTATTGCAGAGTGTCTAGGATATTATGTTTTGTAAATCTTGTGGATATGTCGATTAGAATTGTGATGAAGTTGTAGGCAGAAGATAGTTAATTAAAATTCATTGCAGTGCAGTGTATGAATTCAATATTTCTTTCTCCTTTGGCTTAGACTTTGCCTCTCGTACTTGAAATCATGGGTTCAAATCCGGGCCAAAGTGATTTTTCAATTCAGACATCGGTGAAGGAAAGATGTTTTCCTTTACCGATGTCTGAATTTTCCTTCACTGAAGAAAACATGGCATTGTTTGTGAAGTCACCATCTTGCCTTGATCAAGCTTAATATTCGTGCCTTCTCTGTTAAAAAATTACGCTCTTAACTGATGTATTGCATAATTAATTGGTGTATTTTCGTTAGAGGTTTAGTTAAGCGTGGTCGCGTGGCTTCGGCGATGAGTTTGTCGTAGAAGCACGCATTTCTTGTGAAGTGATTCGAATTGGTGACTTCAACTGTATCGGACTGCTACAGGGCATGCCAATGCACACATACTGTGGTGTTCTGATTTACAGATCCACATTTTTTAACTCTATTTACAATTCATAACACTATGCAAACCATACCTTCATATATTTTGATATTTTATCAACTTTTTTAATTCATTTTTATGTTTTCTTTCTTTTGTTATCATCTGAAAAGCATACTTTTAGTTATATCTGATTGTTTTAATATCTGAAACTTAAATTATATTGATAATTTGTAATTCTTGCAATATTTTTCTACTGTGACATTTTCATCTGACATGACATCTGTCTGTCTATTTTATTTTTCTTAAAACCATAGACCGTATAGATATATTATTATATAGACCGGTTTACACTATTATAAGGGTAGCATAGACTGACCCCTTTGTGAACCGTTTTTATTCGTTCTGGTCTTTATTTCTTAATTGAAATTTGAATTTGAAATGTAGATAGAATACAGAACGAAGAAAAACGGGCGTCAATTTTTAGTTTTGAAACGGGACTGAACGGCCGTAACGTCAATAAGGCCAGGTCAATTACTTTTCAACCTTATTGCTAAAAGGGGAAAGGGGTCAACCAGGACATTTTGTGAGCAATCACAATCCAGTATTTACGAGAATTGAATACAAAGTAGGAGTAAATTTGGCTTAATATTATTAATATGTTGTTGTTTTCGGATAAAGGTTTTGATGAGGTAGTAATCGAGATGTGGGAATTGATTGGTGTTGATATTAAACGGTTGGTTTCTGTGTACGATAGTCGAATATTTTCTAGATTAATGGGTTTTGGCACAACACTTTGCCATCGTTTGTGGCACTGCAGCACTCACGCATAGGTAATTTGGCTGCATTTTGTGGTACACAGAGGACAGGATAGGAGGTGAAGCCATAACTTGTGACTCAACTTCACATCCAGATCCTGCTGAGAGTAGTGGTGGCCCAGTGGTAGCGGCCGCGACTTACAAGTTGTAGGTCGTGAGTTCGGACCCAGGCAAGTGCTTTACTTTGTGTAAATTATTTCACCACAACTGTTCTTAAAACGGTGAAGGAAAACATCGTGAGGAAACCGGCATGTCCTAGAACCAACAATTCGAAGACATGTGACATCCACCAACCCGCACTGGGCCCGCGTGGTGGATTACGGTCTATTCCCTCTCACAGAGAAGAATCCTGTGTCCATAATGGCGGTGGCAAAATTAAAAAGCTGCTACTGTTTTTGCGAGGTTGGAGTTACAACTTCCTACTTACATTTTGAGAAGGTTAGGGACTTTCAAGTATAACAGGCAGGGTCAGACCTTGCAGGAAGATTTTCCCACTAGGTGAACTGATGACCTGGTAAAGGTTGCGGAAATCCGCTGGAAGCGAGACGCACGGGACCGGTCAATGAGGCAACACTTGGGGTAGGTCTATGATCAGTGACAGATGTCGCCCCTGGACCCATTTAAGGGGGCTAAAAGAGGACGTTGTCTGCCCTTCGCCGAATTGATTGACCGGATGAAATCTTCCTCTCCCTCTCCGCAGCCTCCTTCTGCAAGACGACTGTTTCGCAGAAGGATACCACCGCGTCCCAGGACTCCTCGTTATCTTATCTTATCTTATCTTATCTTGTGGAGGGGCCGAGAAACAACTCGGACACTTCGACCCATTGGGATCTATTGTGGTCCCCTAGATACCTTACTCCTCCCCAATCTCGTTGAAAACTCTTTTCATGAATTTTACAACGAGACTGGGAGATATGAGCCTATAGTCTTCTGGTCTTGGATATCCAGCCCCTAAGATACTCATTCGCTTACCAGCGAGTGCATCGCATGTGCAAAGAAGGTGCTCCATGCGTTCCGTATGTTCCCCACACAACCTGCACATGGGTGTCGCGGTTAGACCCATCTTCATGATCATGTCGTTGGTTCCAAAATGCCCAGTAAAGGCCCCAAGCAGGTAGCGGATTTGTCCCCTGCTCATGTTCCAAATGCATTCCCGGGCTTTGAACGCAGAGCCTAGGCATTTCTTGGAGTGTTGTAGACCGGTGCTAGATAGCCAATGAGTTCGCTGTCTGTGATCTGCAAACTCCCTAAATGCGGCTTTTACGAGGCACGTCGAGATGCCTACACATGGTTCTGGACCCACAAAGTCATTTGCTGAGCCCTCTCTTGCCAGTTCATCTGCCATTTCGTTACCATGGATTCCTTTGTGCCCAGGGACCCACATCAGTCTTACCCTGTTGCGCTTCCCAAGCCTGTTTAGGGTTTGGACAGCATCCAGAATAAGTCCGGAGTCCACTTTGTAGGATGCCATGGCTTTGATTGCAGCCTGACTGTCGCTAAGAATATATATGGATTTACCTCTGGTTCCTCTATCTATATTCTCTTGAGCACAGGTTATTATGGCATAAGTTTCTGCTTGGAATACAGTTGCCATTTTCCCTAGGCTTTTGCTACATTTGTAACCTTTTGCGTATATTCCCGCCCCTGTACCTGATTCCATTTTGGATCCATCAGTGTACCACACCAGACTGTCTTGTTCTGGTGGATCAATTCCCTTCGTCCAGTCCTCTATTGTAGGGATTTGGACCTGGAAAGACCTTTCAAACACAAACATAGTTTGCATTTTATCGGATAACATGCTTGTTACCCGATCCAGGCCTTCATTCCCGTCAAACTTTGTATGGTTGGTCCTTGGCTTAGAGGCATCCCATAGTCCAGCCACAGCAAGTCGATGTAATGTCTTCCTTGCCTCGAATTCAACCATCATATGCAGAGGAGGGATATTGAGGTATCTCTCAATCGCTGCCGTAGGTGTTGTCCTGAAAGCACCCGTGATGCCTAGACACACTGTTCTTTGTAATCTGGTGAGTGGCGCTTTGCACGAGGCAAGCTTTGTTCTGGGCCACCACACTATGCTGCCGTATGTGATAATAGGTATTATCATTGTCCGGTACAGCCATCGTATCACTTTGGGCTTTAACCCCCAAGTTTTACCGTAGGTGGAACGACACATGCCGAACAGTCGTAGGGCTTTCGTCGTAATATTTTCCACATGAGTTTTCCACCTGAGTTCTCTATCAAGCGTTACACCCAGATATTTAACTTCGGTAGACCAGGGCAGCTTTATTCCATTGAGGGAGAGCTCTCCTAGGTTTCCTAGTTGTCTCTTCCTCGTGAATGGAACAATGACTGCTTTGCTTGGGTTGATAGAGAGGTGGTTCTTTGTACACCACTCCTCTGTCATCCTCAATGCCTGTTGTAATAATCCAGAGACTATGTTCGGGAATTTACCATTAACCATTATAGCTATGTCATCTGCATAGCCTACTGTGTAGAATGGTCCAGTATTGATCTTGGTAAGTAGCGAGTCTACTACCAAGCACCACAATAATGGTGACAGCACTCCACCCTGCGGACAACCTCTTGTTGTTTTTGCACTAAGTCTGTCTCCCATCAGTTCCGATCTGACTATTCTGCTTCTCAGCATATAGTCAATCCAGTTGCACGTGGTATCATTGATGCCATGTTCCTTTGCAGCGATGCGTATGGACTCAAATGTTGTCTTGTCGAAGGCTCCCTCTATGTCAAGGAAAGCCCCGACACAGATCTCTTGTTCGTGCTAGCGCAGCCTCGGCTCGACTCGCAACATTGTGCAATGCCGTTTCTGTAGATTTGCCAGGGCTGTAGGCGCACTGTAGTTTATGTAGAGGGAAGATTTTAAATGGTCCCTCTCTTAGGTACCTGTCTACCAGTTTCTCCAGAGCTTTTAAGAGAAAGGATGATAGACTAATTGGCCTGTAAGCTTTAGCTTCTTCGTAAGTCGGTCTACCCACCTTCGGTATAAAGGTGACTTTGACTTCCCTCCATGCCTTGGGTACGTACCCAAAGGCTTTTTTTTTTTATTGGGACAATCCCACCGCACTATTCCCAAACCACTGCAACTCCTGAAAGCCAGAATCAACAGTGGCGACCACCAGAAAAGCGCCGAGGCAATGAAGCTCGACGAAGTCCCGGAGAATGAATTTAACTGTCTTGGATCCCGCAACGAAATTAATCAGAAAAGAAAATGGAGGAGTAAGAAATACACAAATTTCCACTTCCCTCCATATCAAGCAGGAGACAGAACAAACAAGACCAATAGGCACAAAGGGTCGTTTACAACTGGGATAAGCCCAGTTGCCAAGCACCACGGATAAAAATTTGCATTAATATTATTGGGTCCTAACATTGTGAGCTGTTATATTTGATTCCAATAATAGGTATGGCAAAAGCGCTTGAACGCACGGAAATTTGTTCTACCCAAAGGCTATGCAAGCTCTGTTTTTTTGATTATTTGAGTAATCAAATGAGGTATCAAAACAGATGCCCCTTCTTGCAATAGTACTCCTCGTTACCGACCATATACTCGACTACGGCCGGCAGCGACAGGTCACTGCCTATTTCAGAGATGAGGGCACTGCGTGACTCCTCCCAGGCGGCACACTTTGCCAGCGTATGCCACGCCGTGTCCTCCCGGCAGTCGACGCAGTGGTGACACCGGGCGTCCGGCTCCCTGTTTATGCGACACAGGTACTTCCCGAAGCAACCATGCCCCGAGAGCACCTGCGTCACCCGAAACGACAGGGAGCCACATATCAGTACCCGTGGTGGCAGCGCTTAGTGTTCAATGCGCGCCCCACTTAGACGTCGCGCGGCGGAGTCTAACACATTACTTCCCCCAAAGATCGAGGCCCGCAGAGGCGGGCCGGCAGTAGCTGCTCCCGCGACCCCCAGCGGAGATGTAAAATGGAACACCAGGGTGGTTTAGGAGTCTGACAGACCCCTCCTCCCCCTAGGACCTCCACAAAAAAAAGGTCTATGAGCAGCAGTCTCATAATCATAATCATTATCATCATTTTAGCCTTTCGGTTAAAATGATGATAATGATTATGGCAGAAAAGTGTCAGCCAGATTGCTGTGGGTGTCGGCCGGATTTCTTGGCAGGGGAACTATGTTTTAGTGGGTGTCTACTCCATCTGTCACAGTCCTGTTTATGTTTGGCCATATTTTTGTGATTCTTGGGACCCTTGGGTCACGAACCTTTGAAAGGCATACCAGGGGCCAACCCAAGTCGCAGAGGCCTTGTTAGACATGTAGGATAAAACGTGATGCCAACCGGCGATTATCCCTGTACGCACTAATCACTACGCAAGAGCACCCAAGAACAATCCCCGGCTGGTGCAGGACTATTGCAAAATATGGAGACAGAACAAATTGGCCTATGGGTTTGGGAGGTTTCGTGGATCGATTACCCAAGGCCCCTGCCTGGCCTCTGTTGATCTACAGGGCTATATAATGGTAGGGGATGACTTGCACACTCAATTAATGCTCCCCCTCCCCATAAACAGTCGCCAGCACTTTAGTGACGGAGCGCCAAGGGGGCAACAAATACGGAGGTGTTTTAGGAGTGGAGAGGTATGCTACGACTATCAGGACAATCCCGGAAGCGCTTTCAAGATCCCTATCAGCATCTTACTGGGTTAACTTCCTTCCTCCGAGTACGTGTGCTCTTGCGAATCTCCACTCAAGACAGCCAATTAAGGCAAGAGTTAAGTGGGTCAAACAACGAGGAACAGAAGATCCTCGTTTTTTGACCATATTATTATTATATTTAACAACTTGAGTTCGAATTAAAACAAAAAAGTAGGACGTGCCATATTTGCTAACAGAAAGCCATGTGTATTTCAAACAAACAACAATTTTTGGAATGAAAAACCGGACGGTTTTAATTTAATTCGACATCTGCTTACATCTGTCGCTAATGTTATACAAAATGCTGTACGCCCCTAATTTTATTACGAAAACTGTAGAATATCACAAATGAGGATCTGTATTCAAAATGGACGCCTGGACAAAGCTTTCATTAAAATTTCAAATTATGATGAAATTGTGTCTGTTTTGAAAGATATAATTTGGTTCAAAGTGAATAAATGTTAAAATTGGTCTTCGCTTTATTTTACTGACGGGGTGACGGTTAAACTTTTGAAATAAGTATCTACCAACTAATTGGTTATTTTTTACGTCGTTGAAAATTTTATTTTTTTAGAAAGAAAGAAAAACGTTTATTTGCGCCAGGCACGACGCATACCATAAAAAACAAAGGAAAGCTTAAATACAAATACAAAGTATGCGTTACAACCACGCAAAACGGTCATCGCTCAGCATAATGCTGAGACTCTGCGCAAGACAGAGCCACAGCGCTGGTTTCAGCGATAGCCGGTGTCGATAGCAGGTGATTTACTAAGTAGTAATATTATTAGTTTTTAAGCTGTCATTGTCACAATCATTAGAATTAATTTGTTTCGGGTTATTTACCATGTATATTAATTAATTGATTATTATATTACCATGTTTTTATTGTAATACGAGCTGTTGTCCGTGGTTTCACCCGCGTTGAATTAGTACATCCTTATTCATAAATTATAGCCTACTAGCTTCCGCCAGCTGCTTCGCCCGCGTGAAAACTGTTTTCTTATCCCAAGGGACCATTATACCGGGATGAAAAGGAGCCTATGTGCTAACCCAGACTCTCTTTATGCCAAATTTTCTATTCCTGACTATAATCTCTCTATATGCCAAATTTCATCCAGATCTGTTCAGCCGTTTTAGCGTGATTGAGGAATAAACATACACACATCCATCTAAACTTTCGCATTTATAATATTACTAGTTTCTGCCAGCGGCTTCGACCGCGTGAATGTCGAAAATTATCCCGGGGGAACATATTCCCGGGCTAAAAAGACTTGTGTCCAGCAGTGGACGTCCTTCGGCTGATATGATGATGATGATTAGAAGGATTGTGTATTTAACTAAACAATGACAACTTTATTATAATTGTTATTCTCTTTGACACAGTAAAACTAAATTCATTCTTTCTTTTACCCCTAAAATCTTCATTTCTAAACATCAATAAGTTTTATTTAAACGAAAGTATTTTGCTGATCGCAGACTGTCTTTATAGTATGATCGTTTACCAGTATTGCCCATCAAATAAAACCTAAGACTCGCTCGGGGACAGGACCCCAAAAAACCAAAACTAGGCATTTTCTCTAGGCAACATTTAGGCTGTCTAAAAGGCATAAAAGTGAAACCTCGCAGTTTGTCCCTAGAGGACGACCAGCACGAGTTTTTGTTTGTGACAATAATGTTACAGTCACAAAGTGTCGTTTGGCCAAAAGATAGTTTTTCTATTGGCAGTCGTGTGAGTGAGCAGACGTTTGTTTCGGGTGCTTTATTTTGAAAGAACTTGAGCTCTTTTTAACACACTTTTATTAGCTTGGTATGTATGTATCAATGTAACGGAATCTTTGAACCGGATTTTCACCCCCTTCAAAACGTCGGATTATTTTCAAACTTTGCACACTTATCAAGGACCGATGACAATGCAATAATTTAAATAGTTTGTCCCATTATCCTTACCAGGATCTTCAGGATTAGAGATTAAACAAAAAATTAAATAAGACTTTAAAAACTAAAAAACCCGCTTTAATAGAAAACCAAACTAAAAAGTAGAAAATAATTTTCAATAAATTTAAATTAAAAAAGAATATTGTAAAAAGCGTGGGGTGCTTGATGTCAATTGTTATAATATTTTATTGACAGATATTGGTAATAAAAAAAACTTTTTGCAAAAAAATACTACCGACTTCCAAATACAAAACTACAAAGTGAAAAATAACTTAATTTTTTGAAGTCGGTGTCTTTCGTAGGTACCATTTTTTTGCGTTATGGACACCGACTTCAAAAAATTAAGTTATTTTTCACTTTGTAGTTTTGTATTTAGAAGTCGGTAGTATTTTTTTGTAAAGTTTTTTTAATTTTTCACTTTTTAGTTGTACGTACCTAATAGGCAAGTTAGTAAGGGAACTATTTCGCCCGAATAGATTTCATGAAACTCGAACATAACCGGTGAAATGAGAGATCTGCTTACCCCTTAAGAGCGAACTGGCGTAATGTTATGTTATGAAATGTTATAAACAACAAACAGACATGCGAGTGCAGCAATCCCGAGAGATTTGCCGATATTTATTGAAGAGTTCTGTTGTATATCTCCGAAGTTCTTCATCAGATCTTCACCAAATTAAAATGGGACCAATTTCGGAACATACCTTTTCAAACAAAAAAAAAATTCAAAATCGGTCCACAATTGACGGAGTGATCGGTGAAAATATACAAAAAAAAAAAAAAAAACTAACATGAAGTCGAACATAGAACCTCCTCCTTTTTGGAAAGTCGGTTAAAAATAGAGTCATTTTGTAAACGTCAACATGTTGCCTACCGCACAAATATTCAAAAATAATGGTAGCGTGGTAACATAACGCTAATATTTAGGCCGCCGATGTCCCACGTCGGCCACAACACATGTACCGGCTGCAGGTAAATTTAACGCAGATAAAAACAATCCCGCAATGCGGACGGCAAGTGGTGTCATCCCACAGAGCAGTTTGGTACAGAAGTTCCAATATTTTTGTACCGTGGGAAAATTTTGGACGGCGGCAATAATTTTGACATTAATTTTGTCTAAATGGAGAGTGTAACCAATAATCGTCAGTTAATGTTGATGTACAAGGTATACATTTTTTTTTATTCGACACCAGATAAAACAAATAAAAGGAAATTAAAAACTAACTAACTAGCTGTAGATCTCGCAAGTCAGTACTTTTTATTTGAAAAAAACCATTAAAGTATTGAACTTGCTCACAAAATATCAGGCAAACCGGTAGAGGTGAACAGCCGAACGTCCGGACAGCCGAACATCCGGACATATGAATGAATTTTTGCACAAGCTGAAACGGAGACGCTTCGCTCGCACTTTGCGCTCGATCGGTCATTTATATATCGAGAGTGGCCAAAATAGTTAGTTGTCAAATGAAGAAGTAGTTATTTTTGTGATTATGGCAACTAGAGGAAGCAGGTGTAATTTAGATCTTCTAATTTTAATTATTTATAGCAATACATATTTATTTACTACTAAAATAGATAAAAAAACAGAATTTCCAATCAAAACAATTGTTATTAGAGAACTAACACCATGCTCGCCACATATTCCTTCCATTCTTGTCGTATACCTTCTGTATCTTGCTATAGTATGTTCTCGTCCGCGGTCCCGACTCCGGATCGTTTACGAGCCGGTCCCGTGCCACCGTTCCGGTTTATAGACCTCCTTATAAAGCGGTACTCTGTCGTTCCCAGGGAATCAACTTGTTTTTATTTACGTTGTGCTTTTTAATGTAAGGGCGTCAACCAACAGAAAAGGGTTGCTTGATATTTATTTTTGTATTCATGTTATTGCAGATTAGTGTTGAAGGTGGCCTTAGCTTGAGCTCGTGGCTAAAAAATTCCAGCCACATGGGTTGATCTTCAAGGTTAAGATCCGTGGATGGGTGACCATATTTATGTAATGAGATTTCTCTGTGCCTTGGAAAACACGTTTAACATATTTAGATTTTTGACAGTCGTTACGGCACGGTAATAATATATGTAAAGTATTCTATCTTCATACAATCGGTCGGAACGCGAGTCATCCCTACGCGCCTCGAGTTCGGTAAACTCTTGGTACATTTTAAACTGGCAAACGCGCCACAGTGACGAACAAACGGTGTGATGATGTACCGCGCGATTGTAGGTAAGTATTTCAAGGACAGGGCCGAGTCACAATACTTATAGTTATCATTACCGTGGTTACGGATAGCTAGAAGCCAGGCAAACTGAAACCGTCTTGCTAAGGGGTATCGTGTAACCGAGTTCTGGTCTAGGAGGTCAATTAGAATGTAACTCCAAGTAAAATATGTTAGATAATTCAGCTGCAGCAGATTACATTGGAAGCAGACCTCAGCATAAATTGTTCAAATAAGGACGTATTCCCCATTGGGCACCCTTTTTAACGGCACCCGAGGCCTTCCACTTATGGCACCTACGAAAAATATTGATAGGTGCCGAATGTGGAATACCTCAGGTGCCATTTAACTCAGGTGCCGGTAAAACGGGTGCCCAATGTGGAATACATCGAAAAAAGGCTGTCGTATATTATGTAGGTAGCAGTGACTTGTCATTATAATAATATTAAGGTTGTGGGTACTCAATAAAAATCAGTCTTGGTCAACCCGTCTTTCATTTACAACATGGTGGCAGCGGTGCTGAATAAATTTTAGAAATTAACACCCAATATATCCCTGTTTAAGTTCAAAAAGACAGTACAAGTGATAGTGACTAACATAAACAATTGAAAATAATGGAACACGCGCGGCCTCCGGTGGAATTGTGTTTAGAAGGAGGGCCGGCCAGTCGGGCCGAAGCGTGGCAAAAATGGCTGAAGCAATTTAACGTGTTTCTAAAAGCGTCTGGTGTCCACAAAGAAACGACTGATATCAAAGCAAGTTTGTTGCTGAATATGGTCGGATCGGAAGGATACGACGTGTACACAACTTTCAAATTCACCAAAGACGAAAACAAAGAATGCTTCGATACTTTAGTGCAAAAATACAATGAACATTTTGGAACCAAACAGAACACTACGATGGCTCGATTCAAGTTCTTTACAAGAAACCAGGAAGAAGGCGAATCTAT
The DNA here is from genome assembly GCA_964057195.1 of Orthosia cruda. Lineage (NCBI taxonomy): Eukaryota > Metazoa > Arthropoda > Insecta > Lepidoptera > Noctuidae > Orthosia > Orthosia cruda. The sequence goes on from OZ059841.1 coordinate 27,171,496, forward strand.
AGACGACTATGTAACGACACTAAAGCTTCTCACGCAGCGATGTGAGTTCGAGCATTTAGAAGAGGGCCTCGTGCGAGACAGGATCGTGTGCGGAGTCCGAGACGGCAAGCTGCGTGATCGATTACTCAGGGCAGACGATCTCACTCTAGCAAAAGCTGTAAAAGTCTGTCAAGCTAACGAGATGTCCATGGAGGAGCAGATGCAGATAGAGGGCACCAAGACTCAGGTGGTAGCAGTTGACGCAATGTACGCTCGCGGCGCGGGCCGCGGAGGCTCGAGCGGAGGCGCAGCGCGAGGCGGCGCAGGCACAGCGGTAGCGGCCGGGCGACGTCGCGGCGGCGGCGGAGGGGCCGGGGCGCGCCAGCCGCAGCGCAGCGCACAGGCCGGGCTGGGAGGTGAGCCCGCCCAGCAGCGCATGCCTGGTAAAGTGTTGTGTGCTGCGTGTGGTATAGGTAGTTGTAATAGCTATAAATGTGCGGCTAAAAATGCAATGTGCTTCTGGTGCAGTGAAAGAGGACATTTTAAAAACATGTGTCCGGAATTGCGTAGGCGCGTGTTACAAATCAATGCCGGTGTCGAGCCCGACGCCGACGTGATTCACGACGACGGCGAGGACGACGACAGGTTGTACTATGTCTCTTCGCTATCGGGAAAGATGGATCGTAAGGACTCTAAATGGTATGAGACTTTGATTTTTAAGTGCTAGTGAAAATTTTAAGTTAGATTCAGGGTCAGATTTAAATGTAATTTCACTTAGTACATTTCAGAGACTACACCTGCCAAACGAAATTATATGTTCAGACAACACGAGGGCGCAATCATTTTGTGGCAATTATATTCCGATAGCCGGTTATTGTTATCTGAAATGTACTTACAAAAACATTGAGTATACATTACGTTTCACTATTGCCGATTTCGATTGCCAGAGTGTGTTAGGTAGATATGCTTGTGAAGAGCTGGGAATGGTGAGGCGTATATTGTCCCTCAACCTAGATTCCTATGCAGACTTGTTTCAAGGTTTAGGCAAATTACCCGGTAAATATACTATTGTAGTAGATCAATGCGCCCAACCGTCGGTCTGTCCAGTTAGAAAAATACCTATAGGAGTTCGCGACAAGTTATCACAAGAATTGGTGCGCATGGAGAAAATGGGAGTGATCCGTAAGGTGGCTCACCCGACACAGTGGGTGAACGGTATCGTAGTGGCGGCCAAGAAGGACGGCACCATCCGTGTGTGCCTCGACCCGCGGCCGCTGAACCGCGTCGTGCGGCGCGCGCACTACCCGCTGCCGACGCTTACGGAGATCGCAACCAAGCTCCAAGGAGCGCAATATTTCAGTAAGTTAGACGCTCGTTCTGGGTTTTGGATGGTAGAAATCGATGATGCCAGTGCAGATCTTTGTACCTTCGGGACACCGTTCGGTAGATACCAGTTCTTGCGTTTACCATATGGAATCAATTGTGCTTCAGAAGTTTTCCATCATAAAATCCGTCAGATACTCGAAGACCTGGAGGGAATCGACTCATTTATCGATGATGTGATCTGCTGAGGCTCCAGCAAGGCCCAGCACGATGAGCGTTTAAAGAGATTGTTAGATAGGGCGCGAGAATCAGGTATAAAATTTAACGAAGATAAATGTGAGTTTCAAGTTAGACAGGTGAGTTACTTAGGCCACGTTTTTAGCAAGGACGGCATGGCCATAGACAAAACCAAAATAAAAGCGATAGAGGAAATGCCTACTCCGGAAGATAGGCCAGCACTTGAAAGATTTTTGGGCATGATAAACTACCTATCCAAATTTATCCCCAATTACTCAGAGTTAGCATTACCGCTCCGCAATCTGTTGAAAAAAGATAGCGAGTGGGTATGGGATTCCGCGCAGGAGTCAGCAGCGGCGCAGCTGAAGCGCGCGGTGTGCGCGGCGCCCGTGCTGGCGCTTTATTCGACACACGAGCCCGTGCTGCTGTCTGTGGACGCGAGCGCGCGCGCGCTTGGCGCCGTGCTGCTGCAATCTGGACGCCCGGTCGAGTTCGCCTCAGCCACGCTTACCGACACGCAGACTAGGTATGCGCAAATAGAGAAGGAGCTGCTCGCGATTGTCTACGCTCTCGAACGGTTCCATCAGTACGTCTATGGACGTCATGACGTCACTGTTGAGTCAGACCATAAGCCGTTGGAGGCGTTGTTTCAAAAATCACTCGATTCGATACCCACGCGTCTCCAACGCATGATGCTACGCGTACAAGGCTATAATTTTACAGTTATATATAAACCAGGGAAGTACATGTACGTAGCAGACGCCTTATCGCGAGCGCCATTACCGGAACTCACATCGGAAAAAGTATCTGAGGAAGTAGAAGAACAATCTTGTTTTCTGATAGAAAACATCCGTTTCAGTGCCAGCAAAGTAAATCTTATAAAAAACGCCATGAAAGAGGACATGGAATGTCAATTACTTATAAAATACATACAAGAAGGGTGGCCGCCGAATAAATATTTAGTAGACGAACGTGTGAGAGGTCAGTGGTCGTATAGAGGTAGCTTTGGTTTCATTGATGGAATCTTATTTAGAGATAACTTAGTTTATATACCAAAAAGCGTTAGGTCGGAAATGCTGAGTAGGTTACACGACGGTCACATGGGCATAGACAGGTGCAAGCGTCACGCTCGCGAGGTGATGTTCTGGCCGGGCATGTCACGTGATGTGGAGGAGATGGTGCGCCGGTGTCGCGCATGCGCCGAGCGCACTCACCGTCCCGCGCGGGAGCCGCTCATTCCGCATCACATACCGCCCTTGCCTTGGGCCAAAGTGGGCTCAGACATATTTCAGTATGCAGGAAAGTATTTTTTAATACTAGTTGATTACTTTTCTAATTTTATAGAAGTGAATCCGTTAACAAACATAGGAACCAATGCAGTAGTGACTGCCATGCGAGACCAGTTCGCGAGACACGGGATCCCGCAGGAGTTGGTTTCTGATAACGGTCCCGCGTACGCTTCAAAACAGTTCAACAAATTTTGTTCTGAGTGGGGCATTGAGCACACTACTAGTTCGCCAAACTATGCTCAATCAAATGGGCAAAGTGAAAGGAGTGTTCAAATAATAAAAAATATTTTGATAAAGTCCATAAACTCGGGGACAGACTTCTACTTACGACTATTAAACTATCGAGCTACGCCACGTAATGAAATCAGTTCGCCATCGGAACTGTTAATGGGGCGGCGACTCAATACTAGGTTACCATCGCACGCTAAAAAGTTGAAACCAAGTCGAGATAATGACAAAGACTACAAAGAGATGTTACGTAAACAGCAGGCCGATAAGACGTATTATGATAGGCGAGCGAAACCACTACCAGTGTTATCGGCCGGTCAACCGATACTTGTCGCTGACGAAGGCAAACGCAAATATGCACGAATCGTAGGGCGCGCGGCTCAGCCTCGATCTTATTTTGTCGTAGACAATACGGGTAGGAGATACAGGCGGAACCGGCGACATCTGGTTGAGTTGTCAACCGAAGGCAATGTAACCCCCGGTTCTTCTCATGATCAGATAAGCGATGATGAGACTTGGAGTAGTCCCAAAAGCGGCAGCTATGAGAGCCCCGGAACAAGTAATGACCTTGTCACTCCCATTCCACCACAAGGCTCACCAATACAGCGTAATCGCAGACCGGCGGCTATACTAGCACGACAAAAAATAGAAAACTGTATACAAAACCAATAAAGAATCCTACCTACAACGGTATGTCTACTAGATATCTAACAGATGTGATGACAGTTTGTTAGTTTTTAAACATACCTAATATTCAACTGGATTGAGTATTATTGTTTGTATAGAAATTATCAGTGTAAAATACTTGATTTTGTAATTTATATGATTGCTGGAAAGTATAAATTACATAAGTACCAAAGTAACTAGGATCAGCCCGATTAGCATTAAGATAATTAATATGTTATAGTTATAAATTATAGCTACTAAAACAGTCTGGATATTAGATTTAGAAACTGTATAACTGATAAGGATTATGTAAGTCGTAGTATATTAGTAGTAGATTATGGAACAAAAAAAAAAATAAAAAAATGGACATGTCGTATATTATGTAGGTAGCAGTGACTTGTCATTATAATAATATTAAGGTTGTGGGTACTCAATAACAATCAGTCTTGGTCAACCCGTCTTTCATTTACAACAAAGGCAAAACAGATTGATTTGATTTTCTCTATTGTAAGCTTTATTTAAACAAAGATGAAAAGACTTAAGCGTTAAAGTATTACTCAAGTTGTCTGTAGCTTAACTCAAAGCAATTGTCGCCAGGCTCCAGTAAGCCTGTAGGGAAACAAACTAAGTTCTACAGTGTAACAGTAACTGCACGAAGTTCTTCTGTTGTAATCCTTTCCACACCCGGGAGACTTATGTGAGATTAATTCTTACTTTATTGTCTTAAGAACCGGCATGGTATTCGAGCTTTGTAATAAACCGAAAAAAAATTAGAAGTTATAATAAGGATAGTAACAAAACGAGCGAAAATAGATTCATATTAAAGGTGTAAAAAATATTGAATATGGCTTACTGAAATTCTAAACTCCCGAGCCCGCTTCGCTCTACCTTGGACTAATACTAAGTTGGCGAAAACAAATGTTTAAAACAGAGACTTGAAAATAAAAGTTTGTGGACCGTTCTGTCTGCAGGGTCTAAAGTAACCTAACATGATGGAGATGACGGGAACTAAGTTCGCTCACGTTGCTCGCTCACTTCAGCTCCCGTCATCCCCTTCGAACCTAACCTATCCGTGTCGGGGTTCTCTAAGCTCCCGAGCTCGCTTCGCTCGTCTTTGGACTAATTCGTTGAAAACACGAATACATCCCTATGTTAAAATAGAAAAATAGGACCCCAAATACAATTAAAGTATGTAACAATATTATTACCGCAGCTCACAAAAACCTCCTAAAAGGTATTACTCAAACCGGATAAATAGTTACTTACTTAGTATAATAGTCGCCCATTTAGTATATTTTTCGCCCGGGTAATAAATTCCCTTTTAATAATAATACCAGCCAGCTTCTGTCCCACTGCTGGCTTGCTCGAGATGGGTTGGTGATTTCAAACATATAATAACTATAAGTCCAGCAGCCGAATTGTGTATGTGAATTCGGCAAAGAAAACAGTTTGGAACCTTCAAAGAGTTAGAATCATTTCTTTCAACTTTTCCGGTATTGCGAAACTAATTTGGAAAGAGTCCGATCATCCTCCTGATGATTTATTTCCAAATAATTAGGACATAATTTAATTTTGTTTTACTTACAACTAATGGTCTTCTAATGCTTTTGATTAAAAATGTATAATGGTTTCTTAAAACTGAAAAACAATTATTCTTTACAATCAATTCTACGTCAAAATTTTGGTCATGGAAAGATTCATCTCCTTTCTTTTTCAGAGTGTAATAAGCAATACGTAAAGTCGTTTTTGTGAAGGTTCCAAACTGTTTCCTTTGCCGAATTCACTTACGCAATTCGGCTGCAGGTTTATTTATTTATTTATTCAAACTTCATGCAACATAAAAGAACATAGGCGGACTTAATGCCTCACTCCCATGCCTCTATCACTCTTAGGTTTGCTGGTAGAAAACTCAACATTGAGTTAAGCTCGCCTTTGTACATCAAATCCATAATCACACTATGTTTAATATAATTTTTGTGTACAATAAAGAATTAGGATGTTTTCTTATACCAATGTCAGCGATTTCCAAGATAAACTAAGAAACTACATATGACTTTAAAACCACATTGGCACTTACTCGGATTTAAACGAACGATCTCAAGCTTGAATGGCATGGTCTTACCTACTGGGCCACCAAACAGTACCCACACATAAATCTAGCAAACAAAGGCAAAGATTTTTTATTTCAACTAGGCCACCAAGCGGGACTTTTGAACGTTAGATACATTAAAATTTACAAGGAATAAAAATAGATTCTACCGTGCATTCGGAAAGTAGCTTGTTATGGAGAAGAACGCACAAGAAACTCCAACTTACTCTTTAAAAAAATATATGTTTTTTTACAATATTTAGGTACGTACCTACATACATTAATAAATTCATATATTTGATGACTATGCACCCAGAATCACTACACACTATACCACCTACAGGTATAAAGTATTAAAAGTACTCACACATCGCTGCTTATAAACTAAAGTGCCACAACTCGAAAATAATATTTTTTCAGGAGAGCTAATTAAAAAATATCATTAAATTTTTTGTTTGTTTTTTTGCACTCTTACTTTCAAGGCTTTTGTATCATATATCCTTCGATGCGTATTGGAATTGCCTGCGTCTTGTTTATTTTAACTTTGTTTATAACCCAAAGTGGACAATTATATGCTAAAGGGACTTATGTGCTTCACATAAGTCCCTTTAGCATATAAAATATTTCTCACAAGTACATTCATATTTTGAATAAAAGGCCACAAGAAGAAAAAAAAAGTGTTTCATTTAAATTTTTCATCACAACCTTCTTGAATGAAGAGAATCTTATAACTTAAAAAAAGAACATAAAAAGCACTTCCCTTTGCACATTGCAATTTTTTTAATTAATCAAAATTATTTTTTTATGACGAAAATAGTATTTTGGCACCATACAAAATATCTAAGTAACATAATTAAATGCTTTGCTATGCCTGAAGTTCGCTATTAAAATCTCATGATCTCCTTTTCATTGAGTTAACACCCCGCCGATGCCAGTATTGCTGGCATCTGTGTCTACTATGAATTCATGTTCATTGTCAGGTTAGCCTAGGATGTTCCTTCAACTTCTGCAATGCGACGACTTCAGCTTCCATTCCAGCAGAAATGTATTTTATCTAAAGCTAGCTTAAGTAGAGGTCGAGCAATGTCAGCAAAGTTCTTCGCAAACCATCGACAGTAGAAGCCCAAAACCGAGAAATGCCTTGACGTTTTGTCTCCGGGAATAGCCGATACTCCGGCATGACAACGATCTTATCCTGGTAAATTTTAATACCTTCTTAGGAAACCACACGTACCAAAAAGTTGACTTGCCACCTGAAGTCGTATCTTCAACAGCACTTGTTCCAGATTGCGGAAGTGATCTTCAAAAGTGCGTCCCACGACGACAACACCGTCCAAGTAGACTAGGCAGGCGTCTCCAATTAATCCAGTAAATATCCGCTCCATTAATCTCTCAAAGGTGGCAGGAGCATTACATAATCCAAATGGCATAGCTTTGACTTGCCACAATCCTTTGCGTGTAGACAATCCTGTCTTTTCCGTATCTGGATGATCTATCTCGACCTGCACGATAGCCACTATTCAGATCTAGAAAACCACTTCATTCCCGTTCGCATATCCAGCGAATCATCGATGTTGGGCAATGAATAACTGTCTTTCTTATTCACCAACAATACCGGTTAACACCATGGACTGAAAGAAGGCTTAATCATGCCTTCCTTCACAAGTCTTGGTAGCTGGTGGACTGGTACCTCATTTACTGTATTAATTATGTATTGAACTAACGCTAAATAATAATTAAGCGAGTATCTCGATGCCGTTGCATTCAGGACCGTTACAAACCTCGTTCATTATAAATGTAAGAGTTGTAAAAATTTGAGCTTATTTGAAAAATATAGATAGTAGATACATAGTAAATGTGTTATTCTATTGCACAACATAAAGCAAAGTATTCCTTTATAGAACAGCAATGTCAGCAATCCCAAATTGCATCAAAGCCATATTTTATCTTAAAAGAAAATATCACGAGCACAATTTTTTTTTGAGCAAAACAGACGATTCATAGAAAAATATCTTAAGCTTATAGCAATAATAACATATTAGGCATTTTTTTATTGCTAAATGGACACTTTCCAAAACGTGGCTCCTTTGCCTTAAAAATAATTGTGTATGTACTTGTCTTTTTTGTTAGCGATACGGAAGCATTCCCAAATGTGGCCCTGTTGCCCAAAAGATTCACTCACAACATAGGTAACTTTTCGCGTTATGGCCCTCTATCACAAAACTGACGTGCGCTTGCGCCTACTGTCAAGTCGCAACTCAAAAGATGGCAGCTTTGCTCGGAACTTAGCCATCAATACGTGAAAATGCCAAAAGGGCGCAAGCTTAAATTTGTGATTAAGAGGCTGATTTTGACAGGATAATTTGGATTTGTGGCACTTTAGTTTATAAGCAGCGACATGTACTGTGCAGTTATAAATTAGGTACTAGAAAAACATTAACATCCGAAGCAGTTAAGTTATGACCAATCCCAACTGACAACTGAACTGAACAATACGATAAAAATAAAAATGCACTTCCTAAAAGCACAATGCGTTCATGTTTCACTTTATACTCGAAAGAAAGATAACCTTGTGAAGCTAACAGAATGCACATGAATTACTCAGCAATGTTTTGGGCACAAAGCCAACCTTGCAAAGTCTTTCTAAAATCACAGTTTTGTGTGTGACACTTACCCGAAACTGTGATTTCAGAAAGACTGTGATAAATTCGTACTAACGTTAAAAATGAGAATGTGTCTCTTACTGATTTTTAACCGACATATAAAAGGTGGTGGTTCTCAATGTCTCTGGTTTTTGTTTTTGTATTTTTTTTTGCGACCTTTCTGTGGAGTGAGCTCACTCTTAGAGTAAGGTTATTTTGATTGTGTGTAAGGGACAAATAGACTTGTATACATCTTACTCTAAGAGCTTATGGTCACCCCCCTGATGGCTCGACGTGATTCGATATAATATCGGCCGTACCTTCAGCACGTATGGTGTCCCGAGCTAACTCGCCTATAGTTCGGGCGCTCACAATGCTAAATGCCCTTCTGACATCAGCACCGGAGTGTGACCTGTTTGCTGGGAGATAGATAGATGTGTCACGTGAATGTTTAAGTTTTTGTGAGAACATGGATGAAATTTAAATTAGTGAGTATTAATCTTCGTAAATTTTTTACCTCTGGCAAGTATTTCTTCTATATTTTTTTGTAATATTGTGTTTTTAAATTATTTTTTATTTGTATATGGGTCATATTCAAAATAATTGTAATAATTATACTGTCATAGTGTCCAACCCAATTATTTTTATAACGAGATACAACTGACTAGAATTTCATAAACAAACAGATTAAATGTTTATTTGAATTTAATAAAAAACAACGAAACATTTTATATAGCTAAACAATTCATTAAAAAAAAATGAAACCAAACATTGTGTAGATTCCGTTTCATACAAGTACTCAATGTCCACGTCTTTGACTGTTAACTAAAAAAAATAATTTAATTATTAACTATTACACAAAGGTTAAAAAAAAAACTATATTCAGAGAATACTGTTTAAACTTTCAACACTTCACTAAACAAAATATAAAATACTATTTATTATTCTTCAAATTTAATTTATTAATGAGTCTCCTGATTTTACACATATCTGTTATTCTTCTCTGTTATGCTATTTTAACATTATTTCCATGGTAATAAAGAAATTTGATATACTGGCAAAATTAGTCCACTACCTGTCACTACACTACGTAAAAATAAATGATCGCCCATTTTGTTCAATATAGTTTCTCAGCTCGTTTCGTTGTCGAAGAAAATTAGACTTTTAAAAGTAAATATTTAATGTGAGACGTTTAAAATAGCGGTAAGTAAGTTTACTGTTTTATTACCCATACTAGGAAATAACTGTATTGTGCTAATTGTTATAAATATAAAATATTCGTATAACATTTAAATTAATGTGGAAATAAATAGATTTGTAGGTTAGACACGTGCAATTAATTCATATACGTTATTTTATCCATCACTTTTTTCTGTTACGTAACAGATATGAATGATTAGGCGTTATTCACATAGTGTCATATATGAATTAATGATAATAAAATATTATTCAACTTACTGCACCGCAGGTTAGCCAAAACTTTTTTTTTTCTTTTTATTTGAAGTATGTATAGGTAGTGATAGTGGTGATGGTATTCTACTATCCCAGGTGTTTCAATTAGATCAATGTTAATTATTTATTTTACAAATGTATGCTATTTAAACTTGCCCTAATCATTCCTTTCTGTTATTTTTCTGTTACAATAAAATAATATTCATATTTGTTTCCTATCCGTAACTTACAATTATTTTGAATATGACCCATATACATATATGTAATTTTGCCTTTTTTCTTCTATATTTTTTTGTAATATTGTGTTTTTAAATTATTTTTTATTTGTATATACATATATGTAATTTTGCCTAATTCTTGTATGTTTCGTTTTAGGTTATTTTTTCGATTTTTTTAACGCGTTGTTTGGCGCGTATAGGTGTGACCTGTAAATTTATACATGTATACTTAAATACATCACACCAATACCTAAGCGATTTTACTCAGCGAAATTGCAAATACGTTCACATATCTAATACAGCAGGCAACTGTTTACGAACACATAACCAATCACGAATATGTTGACACTGATCCAATCCACCACAATCAGCTAACAGAAACTAGTCTACCAAAACTTGGACAAACACCTGGGCCGTACACGTTACACGGGCAATTCACGGTCAAATGCACAGGCAAACCGCGGGCAAAACAAAGCCTTGTTATATACATATTCAGTAGTGTAACTTGTAGTATGAGATCCCACTGCATAAATCTGCAGGTGATTTGATGAAACTTGATTTTTAGGGTTCCGAACCCAAACGGTAAAATTGGGACCCTTTTACTAAAACTCCATTGTCCGTCTACCTATCTGACTGTTTGTCTGTCTGTCACCAAGCCGCATCTCATGAACAATTGAATTGCACAGATGATGTATTTCTGTTGCCGCTATAACAACAAATACTAAAGCAGAATAAAATAAATATTTAAGTGGCGCTCCCATACAACAAACGTGTATTATTAGCCGTTTTTTGTTATAATGGTACGGAACCCTTCGTGAGCGAGTCCGCCTCGCACTTGGCTGGTTTTATAAATCATTCCGGGTAGTAAAATAGATTTAGCAGGTAACCTGGCAACCCAAAGATTGTGGCTAACTGAGAGCTGGCAATATAATATTTTTCCTATTTTCTTCAAATGACGTTGGAATCACATGCTTCGAATCACATGAACTTTTATATTTGGGGTTAATTATCAAGCATAAATTTCAAGATAATTGTGGCTACATATTTACAGGCAACCCTTCAGCAATCTATTCTACAGTATCTATGTATTATTCATGAAAATTTAGTTTAAACAAAATCATAATACATCTGAAGATATTTGCAGTGTGATCTTAGGCTATTGCACACTGCAGCGGCATGCGAACATTTTGGACAAAGTAAATATTATCAGGGGTTCCGCACTGCGGCAGTGTGGTTACAGGGTAGCTGATAAAACTAATTAACGGGCGAATGGTGTAGATTTTTGAGGTAAAACATAGATTTCGGATAGAATCTATACTTAGGGTCGCAGACATACGACTGAATTTCCTGAGAGAAAAGTAATAAGTCGAGTTTTGGCTCTCGCCTATTTCCACCTCCATTATTGGACCAATTTATAAGATATTCTGTAAACTGAAAAATAAAGATATATACTATGCCTCTATGATTTCCTTTTTGATGATACATTATCGTTAGAAGCACTAGAACCCTCAAATATGCTCAAAATTACGCTGTCAACGGAGGCCCCAGCATAAATTTGACAACTGTAAATGAAAAAAGAAAACATAGGGGTATAGTATATATCTTTCTTTTTCAGTTTATGGAATATCTTTTAAATTGATCCAATATTCGAGGAGAAAATAGGCGAGAGTCAAACCTCGAATTATGACTTTTGGCTTAGGAATTCAGTTGGAGCTCTCTGCCCCCATTTCCTCTTTATATAACACTATAAACGGAAAAGCAACTTTGTTTGATTTTTAGTTTGTAACCTTTTCACGACTAAACGGCTGAACCGATTTAATTGAAATTAGACGATATTATTTTATTCCCGCGTAAGTAAAATCTGCTGATTTTAGTACGAGTTTTATATATGTACATATTCGACCGCGATAACATAACCTCAGTTTTAGTGTTGCCACGAATATTCGGCTGCTATTCGGTATTCGGCCTATTCACCTGTTTTTTTTTACTTTTAGGTATTAGGCCGAATATCGCGAACTATTCGGCCAAATACTAAATACCAAATCATGAAAAAAAAACACAATACTACGAATAAAAATAAAAAATCTCCGTGGGTGACATAGACTGCTTTTCATCCCTGTAATCCCACGGGGACGGGATCTACGCGGGTGAAACCGTGAGGCGTCCGCTAGTCTTAAATAAACGGTCTATACGTAAGCAACACTGGATTATCTCTATAAAGTTAAATTTTCTTTTGACTGAAGATCGCCCCTCATTCAACTACTTAGCAAAAAAGGTTAAGAGTCTTATATTCTGTGGTTGAGAGGCTGTCCGAGTTGATTTACAAGAGTTCAAAGCTTTTGACTTTATTTAAAAAAAATCTGTTTTTAAAAATAGCCAGTACCTAAGAATAAAAAAAACACTTTTATAAGTGCCTAACTGATTAAACTTGCCCATGACCAGTGCATTTTTTTTTTTTTTAATACGTTGCCCCACACTAGGAATTTCTTCCTGTATCGTGGGTGCGTTTACAAACATATAAACTCACATATACACAAACACCCAGAGCCGGAACAACTATCTATAGATCATACAAATATTTGTTCCGTGCGGGAATCGAACCCGCGACACGCAGCGCAGCAGTCAATCGCTCAACCACTGCGCCAACCGTGCGCAAATGATATTATTATAATCAAACTACCTAACCTTTTCCAACTATGTTGGAATCGACTCTCAGTCTAATCGGATTCAACTGAGTACCAGTGGTTTACATGGAGCGACCGTCTATCTGACCTCCACAACCCAGTAACTGGGTAACAACTATAAATGATAAAACTATCAAAAAGTTCGAAACGTCACGTAGTTAATCCCAAACATTAAATTAACGTTTCGACATTCGTTATTATTGTTAGAATTTCAATGAATTTTGAGCCTCAATGCTACCCTATTTCAAAATAGAAGAACAAAAAGGAAGCCCAAAAACTTGAAAAAAAAAGCAAACTCTTCCTGTAAAACTTTTTGAACGCAGCTTACACACTTGGAACTTTTACAACTCAATGAGGCCTATAAAGTCTCATCGTAACTTTGTTCTAATTTATTCTAGGTCAAACTCAGTACTTCAGTCTGAACAGATGTCGTTGGATGACAGTTTTTCTTTTATTGGCGATTTAAGTCTTTCGGGCAGAAAAGTTACTCTTGAATTTTCAATAACAATCTAGTTCAGATTGTATGTCGTGGTGGCCGAGTGGGTAAGACTTTGCCTTTCGTGCTTATGATCGTGAATTCAAATCCAGGTAAGCTCCAATGGGCATTTTACAATTCACATTTACTTTCTAAGTTTATTTTGGACATCGCTGATGGGTAAGGAAAACATAGAAAAAACATACAGTTTATTATAGATGCTCCATATTCATATATTCTTTATCCGTACGCAAAACAGACGTATACAAATACAAAAGGACAACTTATGAAAGAAGGCGAGCTCAACCACTTGGGGTCTCTTCTCTGACAAAAATTCTCTGCTACATTGGTGAAATTGCTGCAAGGCATTCCAGTGCTAGGATAAACGTATAAATAAATCCCACCCACTGATATAAATTTAACTAGATGACGCGATTGTATGTACTTCGCGTGTCAAACAATTAAAATTTCAAAATTTAAAAAACCCGCCGACACATGTATCTTGCGAAAACAACCCGATTCAAACAGTAAAACGCCCATAACTTTTGAACGGCTGAACCGATTTTATTCAAACATAGCTAAGAACACTCTCGACACAATCACCTTTCAAACAAAAAGAAACTAAATCAAAATCGGTTTATCCGTTGAGGCGCTGTGATGCCACAGACAGACACACAGATACACAGCAACACACGTCAAACTTATAACACCCCTCTTTTTCTGTCGGGGGTTAAAAACGGAGTAAAATTACGATCAATTATCGTTATTAGAGCTTTTTTTTGAGCATTTAGCACCGAAAATCCACCGAAATCTAGAAAAATGCCTATTTAAGCCTAATTATAGAAAAAGTTTGCCGAGGCATTGGAAATGTTTTCTTTCATTGGTAAGTAAATTTGTTTTTTAAATTGTGTGTGAAAAGTGGCACGCTTGGTTTTCATACAGATGGAGGGAGTTGCGTTATCTAGTTAGATTTGTGTCTGTGATCCCACCAAAAACATTTTCATGTAAAATGTTGCCAAGACGAGATCATATTTATTTATTTTATTTATTTATTCACTCAAAACATACAATATCTTTACAGACTAGACCCAATGCGATAATGTAGTACCCTTACATATGGCTCGCACTATCAAAAAGTTATCAGATCTCATGTAGAGTTAGTAGTAGTAGAGTTGTTGTTAATGTACTAATACTAGCTTACATAAAAAACGTACTTAACGAAATACGTTTTGCTTGCGCTTCTATAAGTTTCTGTTGTATAAGTTATGTGGGTTAGTTCTTTTATATAAGGAATCTTGTTTCAAATATGGCAGCCAGTAAATTTTTTGCTACTTCCTTTAAACTTTAATATGGCCAGCTTTAATTACTAATTATACTTTGGTATTTTAGATATTTCTACACTGAACTCGTCTTTCATTATAGCAGTTAATTAAAAAATAAATGCTGCTCTTATATCAGCAACCCGCACCCCATTTGCATAAATTTATTGAAGTTCTTTGAATTTATACAACTAGAATGCTGACAATTTAAGTCTCGTTCAAGAACTTCTATCAACTTGAAACCCAAAATCAATCTTGCAACGAACAGTTCACCTCTACACCCTTTGGAGGCAATCCTTCCTCAAAAGACATTTAACCGTTCCAAAAACCAGTTTACTTCGGTTACCGAGGAAAACATCATTCAGTTACCCTGTTGCCATGTCCCGGGGAATGAAGGAAACATAGCCTTGTCCTCCGGGTGAAACGGGCAGCTACGGGCTTTCCGCAGTCCATTTTATTATGATTTTGGGTGCTGTCTGCCAGTGATATCTGCTGTTTGCCAGTGCTGTCTGCCAGTGCTGTCTGCCAGTGCTGTCTGCCAGTGCTGTCTGCCAGTGCTGTCTGCCAGTGCTGTCTGCCAGTGCTGTCTGCCAGTGCTGTCTGCCAGTGCTGTCTGCCAGTGCTGTCTGCCAGTGCTGTCTGCCAGTGCTGTCTGCCAGTGCTGTCTGCCAGTGCTGTCTGCCAGTGCTGTCTGCCAGTGCTGTCTGCCAGTGCTGTCTGCCAGTGCTGTCTGCCTTCTGAAAGAATGAAAATAAATGTATTCGGCACAAAACAAATTCTTATTTTTTTTCTGCTACGAGTAGTAAGTAGCCTGCTAGTTATTGCTATATACTTGTAGTAATACAACCATAAGGCCGCTAATACACTTAACTGTATCGATAAAAAACACACCACAGAAGGGGTACAAACTGCATCCACCACACCCTCAAACATAACCATTATTTTTCTTCTTATTGGTTTTAAATAAAAAGAGTGAGAGAGAAACGCACAGTCGATTGCGCGTGGCGACGCGTCGCCACGCCAGAAATCGGTCTCACGTGCGCCTATAGATGTTTCACATCAAAACTGGTCAAGTGCGAGTCGGACTCGCACGCGAAGGTTAGCGTACAATTATCACAAAAAAACGGAAAACAAGTAAAATTTCAAAATTTAAAAAACCCCCGACACATTTATATCTGCTGTCTGCCAGTGCTGTCTGCCAGTGCTGTCTGCCAGTGCTGTCTGCCAGTGCTGTCTGCCAGTGCTGTCTGCCAGAGCTGTCTGCCTTCTGAAAGAATGAAAATAAATGTATTCGGCACAAAACAAATTCTTATTTTTTTTCTGCTACGAGTAGTAGCCTGCTAGTTATTGCTATATACTTGTAGTAATACAACCATAAGGCCGCTAATACACTTAATTGTATCGATAAAAAACACCCCACAGAAGGGGTACAAACTGCATTCACCACACCCTCAAACATAACCATTTTTTTTCTTCTTATTGGTTTTAAATAAAAAACTGGTCAAGTGCGAGTCGGACTCGCACGCGAAGGTTTGCGTACAATTATCACAAAAAAACGGAAAACAAGTAAAATTTCAAAATTAAAAAAACCCCCGACACATTTATCTTGCGAAAACATCACGATCTAAACAGTAAAACGCGCATAACTTTTGAACGGCTGAACCGATTTTATTCAAACATAGCTAAGAACACTCTCGATACAATCACCTTTCAAAAAAAAAAAACTAAATCAAAATCGGTTCATCCGTTGAGGCGCTATGATGCCACAGACAGACACACAGATACACAGATACACAGCAACACACCTCAAACTTATAACACCCCTCTTTTTCCGTCGGGGGTTATAAAATCATAATCATTTATTTGCTAATATGGGTAATTACATAGAGTTCTTAAAAATATAGCACGTCCAACCATATTACACCTTGAGGCATGCAAATCACAAGCTTTATTACACACATTTACTTGTTAAAAATATTTTATAATTAACAACACACTTTCAATTTATTTGTTTTGTTAATTTCACCGCGTGGCAAATAACAATGGTACATAACAAATGATGCAAGAAAATCAAGTTTGTTGTATGGGAGCCCCACTTAAATCACGGTTCATGAGATACAGCCTGGTGACAGACGGCCAGACAGACGGATCGTGGAGTTTTAGTAATAGGGTACCGTTTTTACCCTTTGGGTACGGAACCCTAAAAACGGATTTAGTAAACATGTTTCAAAATTAAATTGGCTTGCTGACATAACGCATGATTTACTAACAGAATATCGGATTAAAGTGGGACACGTTGACAACAGTTGGAATGTCGCCAAATCTTGGAGTACGTGCGTGAACTAAGCGGTTATTTATTCGCCTTTTAAAGCAAAACTCTTGTCATATTGTTCAAGTAACACTTACATAATAAATCAGAAAATATGGTTGTCTTTAACAGTATATTTTTTCTCTTTCTGTGTCATATTTTCTGAATTTCAAATTCAAATCTCAATAAAGAAATCAAGACCAGAACCAGAAGGTTTTGATTTTTTTATTGATTGCCCCCTCTGTAAACAGAGGGGGCAATCTGCGGCTGTGCTTATAACTTAACGTACAACCAGCTTAAGAAGATCTAGTCCATGGTATGTTATGTCTATGGGTTAAGAAAATAAAATTGGACAGACAGATGTCAAATCAGAAAAAATCCCATTAACACTTTGCCCTACCTAGGAATCAAACTCATGCTTAGCTCATAAAAAATATCTGATTACTAGCTTTTGCCAGCGGCTTCGCCCGCGTGAATGTCGAAAATTAGCCCAAGGGAACATATTCCCGGAATAAAAAGTATCCTATGTGCTATTCCAGACTATAATCTATCTTTGTGCCAAATTTCATCCAGATCCGTCCAGCACTTTGAGCGTGAAAAAGTACACATACAAACACGCACACGCACTCACACACAGACACACACTCACACTCACATAATTTCGCCTTTATAATATTAGTGTGATAAGAAAGTGAAAAGAGTTGTACTCGTAGCATGTTTTTTCTTTTGCCTTTTCCTTAGCACAAACAATATTCTCTCCTCTTTTGTGGAGCGTTGCCTTGGGATATTTACTTTGTATCAAAGGTACACTTTCAATGGATACATTTATGTTCACTTTATTGATATTAATTCAAAGGTAACAAGTAAAATTTCAAAATTTAAAAAACCCCCGACACATTTATCTTGCGAAAACATCACGATCGAAACAGTAAAACGCGCATAACTTTTGAACGGCTGAACCGATTTTATTCAAACATAGCTCTCGATACAATCACCTTTCAAACAAGAAAAACTAAATTAAAATCGGTTCATCCGTTGAGGCGCTATGATGCCACAGACAGACACACAGATACACAGATACACAGACACACAGATCACACCTCAAACTTATAAGTTTGCGCGGCTTCGCCCGCGTGAATGTTGAAAATTAGCCCAAGGGAACATATTCCCGGAATAAAAAGTATCCTATGTGCTATTCCAGACTATAATCTATCTTTGTGCCAAATTTCATCCAGATCCATCCAGCACTTTGAGAATGAAAAAGTACACATACAAACACACACACGCACTCACGCACACACACACACTCACACACACATAATTTCGCCTTTACAATATTAGTGTGATAAGAAAGTGAAAAGAGTTGTACTTTGTAGGGGTGTTATAACACCCCTCTTTTTCCGTCGGGGGTTAAAAATACAGTAATGGCTCTCCAATATATATCCATAAATTGCATACTACGTACTCTCGTTATCTTATCAGCACAATTATATTTTCTCTATCCGAATTAGATAATTAGACGTACTGGCGGACATTACTAGCAGACAGTATTATCAGACAGTATTAGCAGACAGTATTAGCAGACAGTATTAGCAGACAGTATTAGCAGACAGTATTAGCAGACAGTATTAGCAGACAGTATTAGCAGACAGTATTAGCAGACAGTATTAGCAGACAGTTTTAGCAGACAGTTTTAGCAGACAGTGTTAGCAGGCAGTATTAGCAGGCAGTATTAGCAGACAGTATTAGCAGACAGTATTAGCAGACAGTATTAGCAGACAGTATTAGCAGACAGTATTAGCAGACAGTATTAGCAGACAGTATTAGCAGACAGTATTAGCAGACAGTATTAGCAGACAGTTTTAGCAGACAGTTTTAGCAGACAGTTTTAGCAGACAGTTTTAGCAGACAGTGTTAACAGACAGTATTAGCAGACAGTATTAGCAGACAGTATTAGCAGACAGTATTAGCAGACAGTATTAGCAGACAGTATTAGACGCAGACAGTATTAGCACTGGCAGACAGCACTGGCAGACAGCACTGACAGACAGCACTGGCAGACAGCACTGGCAGACAGCACTGGCAGACAGCACTGGCAGACAGCACTGGCAGACAGCACTGGCAGACATCACTGGCAGACAGCACTGGCAGACATCACTGGCAGACAGCACTGGCAGACAACACTGGCAGACAGCACTGGCAGACAACACTGGCTGTCAGTGCTAGCTGACAGTGCTATCAGAAAAAATAATTATGACTACTTACGATGCGCCGCGCCGCCGGCCAAAATTATTGCCTATTGCCTATTCATCCTAACTCCATAAAAATATTGAAACTTTTAAATAAGGCTCCTTTCAAACCCATGCCACTGATATCTGACGGCTTTACCAATAAGATTAATGTCAGTGTGAAAAAGGCCTTAATCGAAAAAGTTAGATCGAATTCAAACCAGTTAGGACGAGTTCGCGGTATGTGTCTGTTTATCTACTTTGCCTTTGATTTAAGATAAGTAAATGGGTTTAAGTGTATATGGTTATATGTTATGGTTGTCTGATTCATTAATCACATATCAGCTTATAAATAGCGAACCATTGTCATATGTCAACTAGACATATGACAGGTTTTTCATTGAAGTATTTGAGGTTAAGAACGTGACTAACCCTACTTTAGTGCCCTTTCACAGAACTTTTTTAATACATTTGTGCTTGCGGAATCCAAGAAAATTGAATCGTTTCTCCTGGACTCCTCGAGCTACACGGTAGCCATTGATGATTCTGGGTTTCCGGAGTGTAGTGAATGAGTTAGTGTGACGGGTTTGTAAAAAAAAGTCACTACTTTCGAGTTTTACCATTCTTATTTCTTTGGAAAGATTGGAAATTTCAAAAATGTATGGAATTGTCGAACGCTATCGAAATGTCTCGCGATCAATCCCTTACATTTTGGCATTTTGACCATCGCCATCGCTGACATAGAATGACGCTTGTCTAGAGAGCCTGATGGCTCCACGCATTTCAATTTGTGTCACACCGATAATCAATTTTTAATAAGCGAAATTGCTAGTACGGCCATATGGACGGAATGCGATGCAATAGGGATGTTTTCTAGGTAGAAATATGATAATTCTATTTAGTCCGTAAGTTAGATTGTCAAAAAATATTGGACACGTATTTTTTGCTTTACCAAAAAAATAAAAATTGACAAAGATAAAACGCATCAAAGTTCAGTATTGGGGGCTTGTGACGTCACTTTATCAGTATAAAGTGTAGCATACCGTGACGTCACACGAATTTTCAACGCAATTTATCTTCTTATTTTTTTGTTTATGTGACAAAAGAAAACATACGTATCCAATAGTTTTAGGTTATCAAACTGACGGACTAAATATATATTTTTTGTCAACTACCCTATTCGCCCAATTTGCACTTGAAATTTTCTTAAAAATTACTTGCGCTAAATCGCCTATCGAAACAATGTAAATTGCGTCACGTCATCAGAAAGTTGCCTTAGTTTGAACAGATTAACAGAAATACTAGTAGATCCTAAATTTAAAGACAAACATTTAAAAAAAACGTCGTTCAACCGTCGTCAGATTTTCGAAAACAGGGCGATTCTAAGGGATAATCTCTCGAACAAAAACTATTCTCTCATTTTAATCTGACTGAAAAAGTTTTTAACTGCACACATTATACCAAAGCTGTTAATCCTACGAATTATGTTTAACTAGCGTCTACCAGCGGCTTCGCCCGATGTCGGAAATTGTCCCTAGGGAACATTAACATAAAGAAAATGGAAAAAAAAAACAACACAATGGAAATGGCCATGGGCCACAAACTAGGCACAGCCTGTATCTTGGTGGCCCAATTAAACAAAATTTAAGTAGGCTGATTGAATCTTCTGTGTGACCACAAAATAGAAAGTATACAGAAGGGCCACTCCCGCCTTTTCGAAAATTGACAGCTAAACTTGACAGACTCACTAAGGTTGCTACTATATTGATATCGAATTTAAAAAAAGAGTAGTTTGTATAAGTTACAATCATAAATACATCGATTCGTCTAAACATACATCATATCATGCTTACTTGATTTAGAGGGTAGACAGAGCATCAAATATCCATTAAAGATCACGACTCCACATACGACGAAGATTGGATGGTAAAAAGACGTTACAATAGTGTAATAATGATCCCACCAAAAACATAAAAATGTTAAAAACACCAAGCTAGACAAAAATATAAATGTGTTTTTTTTAATAAAATCAAAAAACCCGACTGCTTAAGAAGCGAACTAAGAAGATGTAGGTAATTAAAAAAGAAGAAAATTATGCTTTGCAATCGGAGGAAACATATTTAAGATCTAGATGACTTAAACTTAAACCATATTTTATTAATATGACAAGTTTTATACCCTTTCCAATTTCGTCTATGGACTTAAAATAATTTATTATTTTCCTAGATATTTAATTTCTAACTAATCATCTTGAAAATTTAATGACCTAACTTAAAATGAATTAAAGAACGAATTTAAATCATTTTGAATTAATTTAAAGTATATTCGGTCTGTAAAAATTAATATTGGTAACCCAGTCAATGCAACCTCTTTACAGTACCTACATTATGTATGAATGACGTGACAAACGCCCGCACAAAGCATTCGTGACAGCCGCGACTGAGCTCGGTCCAATATTGCCCATTATTCCGTGTAAAATCGTAATGTCAGTGTGTGCGTTCAAAATGGCGCTTTGTTCGCAGTGGACTCTCTGTCTGCGGAGCGCCGCCGCTTATGTACTTTGTGGTGTGACACAGCACTGTGTTATCGGGTATACTTACGTGAAATACTCTTCGCATAACACTTTAACAACACTAACATAATTATCACGTCTGCTTGGCGACCATATTTCACTGCAGGGATCCAGCAGAATATCAGCGTCAGGTATATGGCTGACACGTTATTTAGGTCTTTTACGTTACACCTTGTTTTTATATACCTCGTATAAATTGAAAAATTAATTGTGATTTTGTGGTTTGTGCTGTGTCTTTTGTGTGCACTAAATAAATGATTAATCTATCTATCTAATTATAATACAGTATTATATATCAAATAATCAAATTCAACACACCCGGACAAAGCGACATTGTATTAGCGAAGACGATGGTTTAAATGCCAAAATTGATAGCGATTAAGCACATGACATTTTGATAGCGCTTAACATTCCCATTGTTACGCTCAATTTTGGTCCATTCATTGAGGCGAAAGCTCAGTTGGCTGCCAACAAGTTGGGTATCCTCGCGAAGGTGCCAGGCGCCAGAACAGTTGCTCAACTTGTATTACGAGCAAGTTCGATCATGCATGGAGTAGTGCTTTCATCTCTGGGAAGAATCTGCCAAGTACCAGCTGGATGCACTTGTGTCGATTGAAAAACGGGTCAAGAGGCACATCGGCAATGAAGTACTGTTCGAATCTCGGCTCCAGAACCTCGAATCGTCGCCGAGTTGCCAGCCTGTCGGTTTTTTATCGGTTACATTTCGGGGAGTGTGCGTTGGAAATGGCATGAACTGATTCATCCTAGCCTGTTCCATCATCGGACTACAAGACGTACGGCGGACCGGTACATGGTGGACATCCCACCCATACGCATCAAACGTTTTGGGCATGCTTTTATTATGCGAAGGTACAGCTAAGGAGTGACATTCTCTGCTGGAGTCTGTATTTCCTGATAGCTACAACCTGGGAGTCTAAAGTCAAGAGTGAATAGGTTTCTTCTAGGCAAGCGTGCTACATCGTCAATCACATCATCGCTTACTATCAGGCGAGATAGTGGTCAAGCACGACCCTATTAAAATTAAAAAAAGATTAAAAAATTGACTGGTCTTGATAATTAATATAAGTTTGTACCTTGAGCAAGCGTGGTGAATGTGGTGATCAATGCTCTGCCTTCTCTGTATGAGAAGAGGCTTTTGCCCTGCAGTGGAACAGGTTGGTATTATTATAGAGACACAGATATCGTCTCCGTCGCCCATAAATAACAGCTATCTCTATGCAAATTACGTCGGTTTTTAGAAGGAGGACAAACAAACAAATTAGTTTGCATTTATAATACTGTTTGTAATTAATATTGTAAGTACTTTCTGTGATTAATAGTTGAAGGCTATGGGTGTAAATGATTGCATTGATGATAAAAATGCCAATATCGCTATATTTATGTCTATAATATTTGAGGAGTTCCCTCGATTTCTTTGGGATGCCATCATCAGATCCTACCTATTTCCTTATCATGGTACTACCCGTGTTGGGATATCTTCTTTCCAACAAAATAAGAATCATCAAAATCCGTTCGTAAACGACGAAGTTATCTGCGAACACATCAAAAAAATATATAATTATATTCGGTCGAATTGAGAAACCTCCTTTTTGGAAGTCGAATAAAAAAATGACAAATTATTAGCTCTCCAACTTATTAGACCATTTGTGAGGTTGACTATTGACGAATAAACGCGTTTTATTGAATTTCAAAAACCATTGCTGGCATATTTAACCATATATTGAGTTAACAACTGATACAGGAGCTCGTGGCTAAATAATAACAGCCGCACGGGTCGATCTTCAAGGTTAAGCAACGCTTGACGAGGTCGGTCTGTGGATGGGTGACTATTTCAACATACCGAGTTTCCTTCGTGCCTCGGAAAGCACGTTAAGCCGTTGGTGCCGGCTGTCATTTGAAGATCTTTGACAGTCGTTTCGAGTAGTCAGAAGCTTGAGATCTGACCCCAGTCTAGCCGAGGGGTACCGTGTTACCCAGTAACTGGGTTGTGGAGGTCAGATAGGCAGTCGCTCCATGTAAAACACTGGTACTCAGCTGAAACCGGTTAGACTGGAAGCCGACCCCAACATAGTTGGGAAAAGGCAAGGCAGATTGATTGATTGAGTTAACAACTGATAAAAAAACTGGACCTTAGTCGATGGTCCTGACTATCTTTTGAGGATCATTGACAATCGTTACAGATAGAAAGCAGTGGTGGTCCAGTGGTAACAGCCGTGACTTACAAGTTGTAGGTTGTGACATCAAACCCAGTCAGGCACTTTATTTTGTGCAAATTATTTCATCACCACTGCTCTCAAAACGGTGAAGGAAAACATCGTGAGGAAACTGGCTTGTCCTAGAAGCAAAAAAACGAAGACATATGACATCCACCAACCCGGACTGGACCCACATGGTGGATTACGGCCCATTCCCTCTCTCAAAGAGAGGAGACCTGTGTCCCAACAGTGGGAACATTAAAAGGCTGGTGATGATGACAGATAGTCAAAAGCCGGAAAATCTGACAACCATTTTACCAAACGCTGCCCATAGTGTGCCATTGGATTGTGACGATCAGATAAGCAGTCGCGCTATTTCATCGTCCTCATCCACCTATAGCAGTCCACTGCTGGACATAGGCCTCTTCAATCGCATCTCGAATTTTGGCAGGTCTCATCCAGCTGCTACTAGCCACCCTGCGAAAGTCGTCGCTCCAACTAGCCTGAGGGCGTTCCACGTTACGTTTTGCCTTTTCGTGATGTCCACTCATGAACACTTCTACACGGTCATCGGTTCTACAGCTAATATGGCCACTTCAGCTTGCTTGTTCTCTGAGCTATGTCGACAAGTCTATGTTATATACTGATATTCAGTTACACCCGGTTCAACTTGAAGCACACACCAACATAGTTGGAAAAAAGGCAGATTAATATCACCGAAACCTCGAGAGCTAGAAGGCTCTTTTTGTATCTACTTACTTTTCACAAGAGCGGTAACGTATGTTCATAATCAACGGTTTACTAATAATTAGCATTAAACATATTTCCATAATTTACTTTGGCATAACGAAATTCAGCATACTGATAATTACGCATAATATTATTAGGCATAGATGTATAATGTAGATGTATAATGTTGCTTGGTCATAAATACTGTTGGCATAATAATAATGAAGCATTACCGTATAACCTAACCTAAAATTCAACATTAAAAAAATATGCCTTAAAAAATTATGCTGCTCCATATTATCCTAAAACAAAATAGACCAAATGACAGTTATGCTAACATAGGCTTCCCCCAAGTGTTATAGCTACGCTCCGTCGTCATTAGTCGAGACCTTTCAAGCTTGAAATGTAACGTATGTTATAGAATAATAATATGCAATTTTTGATCTACTGCACTTTACTAAAGTAATACGAAAATGTAAGAATAACACTATGCATGATGGGCGCCAACTTAAAGAAAATAGTTGTCTGTATTCATTGGGTATGGACATGCAACCTATCACATACATATTGAAGCAATATTTCAGAGCAGTTTACTTTACAATTTAGTGTCATGGGTAACATCAGTGCCATGGTATAAGTATAGGGCAATCAATAAGATATGATAGATAGATCTACTTTTATGAAGGACGACTGTATTGTACCTGAACATAACATTGAGAGGAAACCTGAACTTATAGTTGGTTTATTATAAGTTTGTGCTCCACTCGTTTAATTTCTGCAAGGCGTTCCAGTTCGAGGATAAATAAACAAAAAAGATAGATAAAGGACCTCCGTCTTTGTGGTGGTGTTGCACGTCGAAACTCCGATTGGAGAAAGAACTGCCCGACCCGACAACTAAGGACAGATTGTGCTGACGCCCGAAAACTACGAGAGCCGACCCCACTTAAAGGGAGATAAAGCTGAGCAGAAAAAGAAGAGACTATAGTAACACTACAGTATTGTTATATTCTGAACTCATACACGCAAATTAACGAACTGATCTGATGATAATGGTGGAATGTAGAGACTGGAACTTCGAAATAAAACAATGTATCCTAGTCGTGTTTGGGCTTATTGGAATCGGCATGAAATGTAAGTAATTTGGCTGTTAATGATTTTCATAGTAAGGCTCCCCTCCTTACCTACCAAAATTAAAAAGTGGTAAATAAAAATCTTTTTAACATAAAAAAACAAAGCGATTTCCAAAACAAAACACTACAAAGCGAAAAATAGCTTTTTTTTCTGCGTTTTACAAGACCACAAATCCGTATGATGTCAGAGCTGAAAATTATTCTTAGTTTTATCCTTTTTCAATTTTGTAGTTGAAACTCCAATTAGTAAACAATAGTAATCTAAAAGAAGAAATGAAAAACCATTCCATTCGAATAACAAGCATAGTTATATATCATACGTAGAATTATGATCTATGATTACCCTATGAATTATTTAATTCCAAAAATGCCAGAGCAATAAATTTCACTTTCCCAATCCATTTTTCATTAAAATTCCGTCTCACGAAGGCCAAAAGCCGTGTGTTATGGACAATAAATAACGGTGACAAAGTCCGAGCTCCATCGCTCATTGGTTGACGTTTGGCGCAAAAAAACATGTCAACCATATTGAAATTGTCTTGGCGCGCAAATATGAACGCTTGATTTGTCCGCCATACTTTTTTGTGACGAATGTTTTTCTATGTTCACTGGGATTTGACACAGTTTTTTTCTGTGTTTGTTGTTTAGACATGGTAAATGGATGCTGTTTTCGATTTTATAAAAAAATAGGTATTGGATATTTGAAATGAAATGAAAGCGTAAAATTGTTGGAAGTTTAAAAGTGGCTGAGTATTTTAATAAAAGGAGCAACTTGCGATGCCTTTGTTCTAGGTAAATAGCGTAGGTAGATAGGTAGATAAGAGCAATTTTGTAAGTTAGAATCAGAATATCCTCACTAAATGGTGTGGAAGTTGTAAAATTCTTGAAACGTCAAATTGTATTTCAAAGAAGTCGCCTACAACGATTATTCCAATTTTAAATACTTTTTGAAATTGGAAAACCGGCCAAGTGCGAGTTGGACTCGCGCACGAAGGGTTCCGTACCATTATCGCAAAAAACCGGCAAAAGGTCATGTTTGTTTTATGGGAGCCCCACTCAAATATTTATTTTATTCTGTTTTTTGTATTTGTTGTTATAGCGTCAACAAAAATACATCATCTGTGAAAATTTCATTTGTCTAACTATCATGGTCCTTGAGATACAGCCTGCTGACAGATAGACAGACGGACCGCGGAGTCTTAGTAATAGGATCCCGTTTTTAACCAACTTACCAAAAAGGAGGAGGTTCTATGTTCGACTTTATGTACGTTTTTTTATGTATGTTCACCGATATCTCCATCAATTATGGACCACTTTTGAAAATTCGTTTTTTGTTTGAAAGAGTGTGTTCCGAAATTGGTTTAAATCCCATTTTAATTTGTTGAAGATCTGATGAAGAACTTCGGAGATATACATCAGAACTCTTATAAATAACGGCAAATCTGTCGGGATTGCTGCAAATCTGTCTGTTTATTGTTTATACTTTTGGTTTTGTTCAGTTTCATGATATTCCGGTTATCTATTCTGGCATTATAGGAACCTTACGTAATTACTTGCCTATTAGGTAGGTACAACTAAAAAGTGAAACTAAAAAAAACTTTTTACCAAAAAATTCTACCGACTTCCAAATAACAAAACTCCAAAGTGAAAAATAACTGTCGGTGTCCATAACGCAAAAAATTGTTACCTACCAAAGACATCAACTTACAAAATAAAGATTTTTTCACTTTGTAGTTTTGTGATTTGGAAGTCGGTAGTATTTTTTTTGTAAAACATATTTTTTACCCTTTGGGTACGGAACCCTAATAAAAGAAAATCAAACATTGCGCTGAGCGTGCCCATACAGAAAGGGTAACCAACTCAGCAGTTGCTGGGCGTCAGACACGCAGCGCTGGTTTATTAATTAATTATGCCCATTTTAATACCTTATCTAATCTAATGTAATACTGGAGCGGTATCAAATTGAACCAAATGTCTGCACCAAAACCAAGAATAATCTTTGTCTGAGTAGTTCAAAAAATTTGCCTGCACCATTACTTGGCTGTAAGCTCCTAAATAAAAAAAAGTTAATTTAAAAATCAAAAACCCGACTGCTTAATAAGCGAACTAAAAAGATGTAAACAAGTAGAAAATCATGCAGTGCAGTCAGAGGATCAGGTGGTCAGCCAGCCCGCGAATAAGCAGTCGGGTATTTGATTTTTAAATTAACTTTTTTTATTTACAAATTTTTAGTTAGGTACATATTTTTTTTTCGAATCACATTTAAACATATAAGTGGAATATGTTTTTGTAATCATCTCTAAAAATCCTTCATTTTGATACCCCACTCGATGGGTTTCGAAGAATAAAAAATTGAGTGCCCCCCAATATGGCGCACAAAATCGCATTTTTGTTTTTTTTAACGTCACATATCTAAGAACACTTGGGCGGTCAAGCCCAACGGCCAACGATGTATTAATTATAAAAATCCGTCTAGCGGTTTGCAAGATAAGAGGTAATAAAGAATATTACATACATACAAACATACAAGATACGCGCGAAAAGCATAACCCTTTCCTTGCAGCCGGGTAAAAAATTAACACTTTTATTCTCATCTCCACACACACTATTTTGAACTTATCACAAAATAACTCAGAAAAACAAAATCTTATCTGACCCAACAAACATTTTAACCAGTCCAGATTATACGACTTAATAGCCCAAGAGCCCACTGCTAAAATCTGCATGTGTTTGTTTTTGATCAAACTTTACTTTCATGAATGATACTTGATATTAGAATAAATTACTTGAGAGACCTTACTCTGGTCTGGTAAGTCAAAACTATCATAGTTCCCCTGTAACAGAGAGGGACGTAGCTATACAAGACGAGGAGCACACTGTACCTTTTTCATGATGGCGTTGACACGTTATGGTACGGCCCCAGGGCTGTCTGGAAATATATAGCCGCAATTACCGTAATACCGTAGAGCAGTGGTGGCCCAGTGGTAACGGCAACAGGCAGGCGCTTAACTTTGTGTAAATTATTTTCATCACCTCTGCTCTCTAAACGGTGAAGGAAAACATCGTGAGGAATTCGGCATGTCCTAGAACCAAAAATTCGAAGACATGTGACATCCATCAACCCGCACTGGGCCCGCGTGGTGGATTACGGCCCATTCCCTCTCACAGAGAGGAGGCCTGTGTCCCAGCAGTGGGAACATTAAAAGGATGATGATGATGAATGACCTTAATTAAATAAATTGTGAATTGATGGTTAACCCTAAATATATAAGATTTTCAAGTAAATCCAACATAATTTGAAAGAAAGTGATGTAGCCAATAAGAAAAACAATGTGCCAGCTCTCAGTTAGCTTTAACTTATTCTTCTATCAAGTATATTTCATAAACAAGTAAAATTTCAAAATTTAAAAAACCCCCGCACATTTATCTTGCGAAAACACCCCGATTCAAACAGTAAAACGCCCATAACTTTTGAACAGCTGAACCGATTTTATTCAAATATAGCTAAGAACACTCTCAATAAAATCACCTTTCAAACAAAAATTTTATCAAAATCGGTTCATCCGTTTAGACGCTATTATGCCACAGACAGACACACAGATACACATCAACACACCTCAAACTTATAACACCCCTCTTTTTCCGGCAGGGGTTAAAAATAAGTTTAAACATAAACAAAACGGCTGCAGGTTTTTGCGGTGGGGTCTCGTACTATCTCTTTAGGGATACTCTATCTTTAGGGTTCCCTTAACAGCTCATTTTGGTAGGGCTCTTAAGTTCTAAGGCAAAGAGGTCATTTGTCAAATGACCGGTCCTATGGGCACAGTATGAAGCACTTTAGTAAGAGCTAGGATGCAGGGTTTTAGACCGGTTAAGTGTGGGCACGAAAACTGTTAAAATATTTATTACTTTGAAAGTGTTGTTGTCATATCAGCATGCCTGAATTTCTCAAAGGAGGTGGCCGGATTTTAAGTTTCATGTAAAAGAGGCCATAAGTATTGCCACCAACTGAGCACAAATCTATACTCCGGTTAGTGAACTATACTCCGGATAGTGAACGGTCCACCTATTAGGAGGCCTTCCAACGTATCGTCTTCCGGTTCGCGGTTGCCATTCCAGAACTTTTAGGCCTCAACCGTTCTGCGTGCAATGTGCCCTGCCCATTGCCACTTAAGTTTAGCAATTCTTCGGGCTATGTCGGTAACTTTGGTTCTCCTGCGGATATCCTCATTTCTGACGTGATCACGCAAGGGAACTCCGACCATAGCCCTGTCCATTGCTCTTTGGGTGACTTTAAGCTTTCTGATAAAGCCCATTGTGAGCAACCACGTCTCGGTCCCATAGATGATCACTGGCAACACACACTGATCATAGACTTTTGTCATGAGATACTGCGGCAGACAGTGCCAATTTACCGCAGTGTCTCAAGACAAATGACTATGACCTCAGCAATATGGGCTTTTAAATAAATATCTGTAGTTTAAAAGGAATACTTTAACTCAATTGGTTTTCAGCATATTAACCTGTAAGTTTATAACAATTCAAAAAATTTCAGCGTCTGCAATCATCAAAATAATACCCGTTTCAATCCGTACACCCACGAAGATAACGCCGCAAAGTCTTCCCCTAAATCTTTTCTTTTCTCAAGAAGTACCTCTCCAAATTGTCGAGTTCCGTAAGACAAAAGATCGTGACACTGCATACAAACTACAATAAGAACGTACGTACGGACAACAGCATGAAGAAGTCAACATTTGTATTATAAAAACTGCTGACAACTACAAAATGCCTTACACTTTCGGTAATGCGTACTATCAGCTCAATATTTTTTTCTACTTTTTTACTTTTCTCAACTTTAGAAGTTTAAAAGAATAAAAAAAAATATAAAAAGGACGTATAATACGAAGACGTCTTTTGGCTGTAACGATGATTATGATGAGGATGATCCAGTTAGACTGGATGGTGGTCCTAACCTAAATGCGAAAAAGGTTAGGCAGATGAATTTACTATCAAATAGAGGCACTGTCAAAGTCAATTTGTTACCATACACAGAAAAGGTCAAGCAGATGAATTTACTATCAAATAGAGGCGCTGTCAAAGGTAATTTGTTGCCATACACAAAAAAGGTCAAGGAGATGAATTTACTATCAAATAGAGGCGCTTTCAAAGATAATTTTTGCCATAAACGAAAAAGATCAGGCAGATGAATTTACTATCAAATAGAGGCACTGTCAAAGTCAATTTGTTGCCGTACACAAAAAAGGTCTAGCAGATGAATTTACTATCAAATAGAGGCGCTGTCAAAGTCAATTTGTTACCATAAACGTGCGGTAAACTGTACTCTAAATAGTGGATGTCATTTGCATAGCAAACAGATTGCTCGCTATAGTTTCGTTAATGTAGCCGTTTTTAAAATGGGTATTGGATGACTTTGTAGCCATTGAACCGAAAAATGGGATTTGCAAATTGTTGGATAGAACGACATTTATTTTAGACTCGAATTCTTTGCAAATTAAAGAAAACTTTGCAGGCAATAAGCTTCTATTTCGAGGAGATTATTTTGTATTGTATTTGGATTACAAAAGGCCTATATATATGTAACTAGACAGACAGAATACACTAAACTACATCAAAGATAACTTGATCTCTGCGACAGCTGTCAGTATCAATACAGTAACAATAACGCTTGACAGGCTAACAATACCGTAACAATAACGTATACGTCAGTTTGACATAATATATGTCGCAGAGATCAAGCTATCTTTTAAGAAGTATAGAGATTTTTACAGTACTGATTTCAGCAAAAGTGACAGAGATGACAGTAAAATGGTCTATGCGTGCCTAGTAATAAATTTTATTAGGTAAGTAGGTAATCTGTTCTAGTAGTGTTCTTCCAAACATATTAAAATCCCCGATTTGTAAACCAGTCAACAGTTTCTTCATATTCAAGCAAATACCGGTGCGAATAACGACCATCGGCTATTCAATATGCTATGGAAAAATATTAGACGCTATTCCTCTTTCCTAGATACTTGTACTGATATAAAATTCTGCTGTATAGAGGCCGTAATTGTTTCTATTATTAATATTTACCACCTATATCTGGATACCACATTCATCATCATCATCTTCCTGTCCTTGTCCCATATTACTTGTGGTCGGCGCAACACGTTTTCTTCTTCCATACCGTCCTGTCCCCTGTCACGCTATCACTGACTCCCTTTTCTTTCATATCACTCTTCACACAGTCCATCTATCTTTACTTTGGCCGTCCCCTCCCTCTCCATCCATCCACGTTTATATTCATAACTCTTTTAGTAACATGCGCTTCATCCCTCCTCATCATATGACCATACCAGGACAAACGGTTTCCTTTCAACTTCTCTGTCACTGGCGCCACTTTCAAACTTCCTCTAATATATTCATTTCTCACTTTATCCATTCTCGTCACTCCGCACATCCATCTCAACATTTTTATCTCTGCTACATGCAATCTCTTTTCAGCCATCTTTTTATGGATCAGATTTATTTGACTTGGTTCAGATTAGTCTAGTCAAGACATGACTCACTTAACTATCCAACCATATAGAGACAGATCTCTCGTACTGAGTTCATCTTTGCACATCAGTCATCCACAATATATATTTATGAGCAATTACCTCTCCTGTAGATTGTAGTCGCCCTACAGGCGAATAGATTGATGATCGCACACCATGATTTATTGAATCTGCGGCGACTGTGGCTGCTACCAATTCATTTGATAATGTTATTGTCACTCCTTGGTAAGCGTCGGCGATTTGGTAAAGAGTGGAAGATTCTAGCACCTCTAAAGCCCTCCCTCTTTCGTGGTTAAGTCCCTAATTTCGGCCTTCGTTACGGGCGATTACTACTCCGTATCACATACAGACGCATGATTCGTTCGGGGCCCGAACTACTAATAAATGATAACACAATGCGACAGTTGTACCTACTTTCGATGTGTGTTTACCCGTCCGAAAAATTGAATCACTATGGAGTAGGGTTCACTCCGAAGTTCCGGAGTACTTTCGGACGGGCCCGTAACTTCGTTGACGGAGATAGGGAGTAGACGTGAAAACACGTCCGATTCTGAATCGTAAAGATGGATTTCTAAATAAACTTAATTGGAGTTTACACCAGTTTTTCCTATGTCGTGCTCTAGAAACTCTGATATACTTTTTTGATAGGCTTGAGATTGAACACTATCTCACCAGATAGTAAGCGGTGATGTGGTCAACAATGAAGACCGCTTGTCTGGAAGTAACCAATTCACTGTAGACTTGAAGGCGTTGGTAACATATTTAAGAATATTGCAGCAGTTTCGCCGAAATATGGCTTAAATATAAGCCCAGCCTTTCGACAAAACCTGGGTCCAAAGTGGAACCTAGCTAAACAAATATTTTCTCTTACAACAGTTAATCCGTAACAAAAAACTTCTATGCTTTTAAACAGCCCATTTACAAAAGCGGCAGTTACCGATAGGTTTGTGAGCTGTGTACTATCAGTACCAAATACACAGCTCACAAAACGGGCACAGCTTCCACCCAGTTTTGGAAAACATAAGCCGTTTGTAATGAGTCCCCGCGAGGTGACGTGTCAATCAGTCACATGGTACACCTCCCTATGTATGAAACATAAGGAGGTGTACCATGTTTACGTGGCAATTTTTGTGTTATTTTGTTGGAAGGTTCGGATCCCGTGTCCGTGATTTGAGTGCTGATTTCAAAATGTTCTGAATTATGACAGATTATGACGGATAGTTCGGATATAGTGCGTCAGCTTCCCTGCAAGAATTACGACGGCTACTTCGGAATTGAAATTTCACGGACTCAGATCAATGTAGTGCGTAACCGCTGTTTTTATTAGGGTTTCGTACCCAAAGGGTAAAAACGGGACCCTATTACTAAGACTCCACGATCCTTCTGTATGTCTATCCGTCTGTCACCAGGCTGTATCTCAGGAACCATGATAGCTAGATAGTTGAAATTTTGGCAGATGATGTATTTCTGTTGCCGCTATAACAACTAATACTAAAAACAGAATAAAATAAATATTTAAGTGGGGCTCCCGGCAAAAAAATCACGTTTGTTGCATATAAACGTGTTTTTTTGCCTTTTTTTGCGATAATGGTACTTAAATGCCTAAAGTACTAAACAGTCACCCCCACTAATAATAGTTACTTTGAAAGTAACCCTTTATTGTATTCCCAAACACTGCAACTTTTGAAAGCCGGAATCAAAAGCGGCGCGGCCAGTGAACCTAAATAAATTCCGTTCACTGGGCGCGGCTATGAAGCTCGACAAGTCCCGTGGAAACGATTCTACTGTCTTAGACCTCCAACGAAATTAATCAGAAAGGGATAGCGGAGGAGTTAAAAAAACATAATTTTCACTTTATAAAAGGCAAAGGACGTGTAATTCAGTCTTCACACATTGACACAGGGAATGCCTCTTTTTAACCGACTTCCCAAAAAGGAGGAGGTTCTATGTTCGACTTCATGTTTGTAGTTTTTTTTTTTTTTTTTTTGTTTATGTGCACCGATATCTCCGTCAATTGTGGACCGATTTTGAAAATTCTTTTTTTGTTTGAAAAAGTATGTTCCGAAATTGGTCCCATTTTAATTTGGTGAAGATCTGATGAAGAACTTCGGAGATATACAACAGAACTCTTCAATAAATAACGGCAAATCTCTCGGGATTGCTGCAATCACATGTCTGTTTGTTGTTTATAACATTTCATAACATAACTTCACGCCAGTTCGCTCTAAGGGGTAAGCATATCTCTCATTTCACTGGTTATGTTCAAGTTTCATGAAATCTATTCTGGCGAAATAGTTCCCTTACTAATTTGCCTATTAGGTACGTACAACTAAAGAGTGAAAAAAAAAAACCTTTTGGCAAAAAAATACTACCAACTTCCAAATACAAAACTACAAAGTGAAAAATAACTTAATTTTTTGAAGTCGGTGTCCATAACGCAAAAAAATGGTACCTACGATAGACACCGACTTCAAAAAATTAAGTTATTTTTCACTTTGTAGTTTTGTATTTGGAAGTCGGTAGTATTTTTTTGCAAAAAGTTTTTTTTATTTTGTTTCATTTTCACGTGGAAATCTTTGTGTTTGTAAATTTGGGTCTATGTGAGGGATTTCTTCTGGGAAATAAGGTGTTTTTGTGGCATTTAATAGAAGTAGAATTAGGACTATTTGTTTCGTTTCTTGGTACTGCTGAATATAAAAGATTTATTTTTGCTACACTGGTGAAAAATTAGGACACAACTATCTAACAATTGTTTGTCTATAAGAGATTGCCTAGTGCGATAAGACCGCCCATTGTACACTTGTATATTTGAACGTTTGTCCTGTATGTTTTTTTTGTGGTGTACAATAAAGTATATCATAATAGCTATTTATGCAACTGTTACGTTATGAACGGTCTTTTAATACGAGTGCTATTTTTCGGTACAAGCGTAGCGCGTACCGAGTACGAGTTATTAAAAGACCAATAACGTACAGTTGCATACAAGATTTTATCTACGAAGGAAGGAATAAAACACAGATATAGACAAATAAGTATTTCAGGAAGTGTGTTTAAGTATTTCATTTCTCATATACATGTCTTGATTTTTCTGGTAGTAAATTATTTGTAGCCGCAACTGCTCTATTTGTTATATCTGGTGGAGTATTTTCAATATCACTTGATGTTGAAGACATTTTAATAAAATTTCGAACAAAATTTCACTCAGAATTATTTTCCCGCGTCCATTATTTATTTAATTTTTTATTCAGTCATTATTAGGTATAAGGCAAAGATCTTGTAGCCGCAACAGCCAAATAGTATACAATATTTTTTTTCTAAACTTGTTCCATTTTTAAAAACATCATTTACATTGTCTCGATTTCGAAGTAATATTATAGGTACCTGGCTGTATGTTCAGAATGTCTTTGCTTGTGTTTAAGAATTTATGACGATTCACATAATGCAACCCGATGTCGTTATGGGTATATTTAATAATTCGAATATAACGAAACCGGAGTAGATAAATAAATAAATTGGCTTCGATATTTTTTATTGGTTTCAAACAGTTGAATAGGTAGTTTATTCAACTGATATAATATCATCTACCTCAGGGGTCACAAATTATTTTCATTTGGTATCCGTTTTTAATTATTGATTTAAAAAAAAGGTCTTTTGTTTCCTCCAAAAGCCAATTTACAATCTGTTCAATCATTCGGGTTGGTGGATGTCTCGTGTCCACAGACATAAATCCCCTTCATCTGTATGAAAATCAAGCGCGCCACTTTTTCACAATTTAAAAACAAATCTACTTACCAATGAAAGAAAACATTTCCAATGCCTCGGCCAACTTTTTTCTACACATCATTTAAAGAAAAACGAATTTTTCTAGATTTCGGTGGATTTCCGGTGGCGATAATGCTAAATGAAAAGCTCAAATTACGATCAGTGATCGTAATTTTACTCCGTTTTTTGACACGCGAAGTACATACAATCGCGTTATCTAGTTAGATGTATATCTGTTCTCGTGTCTATGTATTTTTTGGGTTCTGGGACATGCCAGTTTCCTCTCGGTTTACATACCTTCACCGTTTTGAGAGCAGTGGTGATGAAATTAATTACACATAGTAAAGCACCTGCCTGGGTTCGAACCCATGGCCTGCAACTTGTTCGCTTGTTTATTTTTTATTTGTGTGCTGGCTCGGCTCTGGCTCGCGTTTGGCGATTACCTCGCCTGATGTTAAGTGATGATGCGGTCGACGGTGAAGCACGCTTGCCTAGAAGTAACCTATTCATTCGTAACTTAAAGACCCTTAGGTTGTAGCTATCAGGAAACCAAGACTCCGGCAGGAAATACCACTCCTTAGCTGGCACAAAAAATGGTTTGCGCATCGTTTTCACACTGTCGTTTTGTAGCTGCGATAGTCGTTACATTGTGTGTATCTGTGACTGACAAGCCAAGGCGTAGTTTCGTTGTACGTGTGTGCGTGTAATTGTGTATGTATACGGCAAGGCGTAGTTTTAACCGGCGTCATCTTGTTGTTTGCAATGTTCCATCTTGACTTTTTATTCGATCTGAGCCAATAACACTTATCCGACCCAAGAATCGAACCCAGGACCTCATGCTCAGCAGTAACGTTTGCGACCACTAGACCAACAAAATTTAATACAATTATATTTATTTATAGTATAATTTTATACTACAATTTATTTTACTCCAAAATGAATAATTACTCATTACCTGTAAACCACAGTCCGTTTTGGAAATATTTTCACTGTTCGTGCAGCTAAGGAGTGAAACCACAGTCAGCTTACCATACGCACTGACCGTTTTGGAAATATTTTCATTGTCCGTGCAGCTAAGGAGTAAAACCACAGTCAGCTTACCATACGCACTGCCCGTTTTGGAAATATTTTCATTGTCCGTGCAGCTAAGGAGTGAAACCACAGTCAGCTTACCATACGCACGGACCGTTTTGGAAATATTTTCATTGTCCTTGCAGCTAAGGAGTGGCATCTGTGTTTTCCAACTTAGGAGTCTTAGGGTCAAGAGTAAATAGGTCATTTCTAAGCAAGCGTGATTAACCATCGACCACAACATCGCTTACCATAACGTGAGATAGTGGTCAAGCGCGAGCTTATCTATGCTAACAAAAAACAGGGCCTCATCTAACAACTAGAACAACATAAATCGAATTTAAACTTTCATCATAACTTCTACCTCATTGTAACGAACCAACAAGCCACAGTCTGAAAAACTTCAGTCAGACGAGAGAATTGCATCAAGGTATTAAACAAGTTTTTGTGGTACGCTGTGGTTGGATAAACGTGAAATGTTTTAGTAAAAACAACGAACTTTGGAAAGTGATAACCTGTCTGCTAAAAACCAATAATAGAAAAATGTCTAAAAACACGACTGCTTAGGAAGCGAACTAAAAAAGTTAATTCAAAAATCAAAAATCCCGACTGATTCAAAAGCGAACTAAAAAGACGTAAACAAGAAGAAAATCATGCTGTGCAGTCGGAGGATACATCTGGTTTTGGTCAGTCAGCTCGCGAACAATTTTTTTATAACTTTTTAGTTATATTTTTTTTCGTATTAGGTACATTTAAACATATAAGTGTTATATATTTTTGAAATCACCTCTTAAAACCCTTTATTTTGATACCCCACACGATGGGTTTGGAAACATAAATAAATTGGGCTCCCATAATATATAGGTATGGTGCCCAAAAGCCGCCATTTTTCTATTTTCCAATTTTAATGTAGCCAGTGACACTCGCAAGGTTAAGACGAATCGATTGACGTAAGAATCATCCAAAGCGGCCTTTGGTCTCTAGAACGCCACATAGGAACAAACATACATAGATAAACTGATAAACACATTACCCTACCTTTGGCAGTCGGGAAAAAAAGCCGGGTCCAACGACTTAACGTGCTTTCCGAGGCACGAACGAGTCTTGGTATGTAAAGACGGACACCCATCCACGGACCGACCTCGGCAAGCGTTGCTTAACCTTGAAGAGTGACCCGTTCGGCTGTTATAGCCACGACCTTCTATACGAATAACATAAAGAGTACAGATTATTTTCGTATGTTTGTATTTTTGTATGTAACAAAAAAACTTAAAAACTACTGGACCGATTTCAAAAATTCCTTCACCGTTGGGAAGCTACATTATCCGCGGGTGACATAGGCTACGTTTTACCCCTGTATTCCCACGGGAATGGGAACTACGCGGGTGAAACCGCGAGGCGTTTGCTAGTACTTTATATTCTTTTTAAACCTCTCTTAATTACTTGAACAGAGTCTTATAGAGGAAAGTCAGGCCCTAGGTAGGTACATACGTAATATGTAACTTTAGTAATAACTTCAACAGTGTTTTGTTATCAAGTTTATTGTGTTACATAAAATCTACCATGTTCTTTTATTGCAGCCATCTGGCTTACAAGATATTGCACGCTTGACCATTTACTTAAGTGTGATGAAAATGAATGATTTTGTTGTTAATTCCATTTTTATATTGTTTATATTTTATTTTTTTAATTGTTAATGAATCGAGGCAGAGCGAGGTTTATCCCACCATCTTCGGATTACTTTTCTGGGAAGCCCCGGCAACTTAATTGTATAGATTTAAGATAATAAACAATTTTTTTTCTTCATTTTACTTGCTATTTGATAGCAAAATAATGTTAACCAAAAAATTGGATATCTGACTCTATGTCATTATTATAGTCTCTTTTCGCTCAGAACTAATGACTTTCAGGAATAAGTAATGAAATAGTTTCAGAGGACAATAATTTGGTTTTTTTGGTGTGAAAAAAAAACTGTACCTATTGCTGTTTTTTTTGTTAGTAGGCTCACGCTTGATTACTATCTCACCTGATAATTATGCGATGACTGGACGATGGTGATGCACGCTTGCCTAAAAGTAACCTATTCACTCTTGACTTAAAGACCCTTAGATTGTAGCTATTAGTTATTTTAAACACTTTGTTTATGTACTGACACACTAGCATAACAAATAAGAACCGTCCTGCCATCTAGCGGTGAATTTCAGAACTAAAGATTTATTTTTAACGCCATCTTGTGGAAGTTGGTTGAACCATTCCTACGTGTCCTGTCCTCTAGCGGAAAAAAAACTCAGTAGCTCGTGTGGTCAACTCTTCTACATCGTAGTTTAGGGAGAGCCCGCTAGATGGCGCTATATCTTGAATCGTACTCGGATTGTTTATAGCGCTGCACGCTGGTTAAATTGAGCTTATTGTTGGGCAGAAATCTTTGTGCCGAGCGAAAAGTATGTAAATGGTGGTATATGCCAATGGTGTCAAGAATGTGATAATCGTAGGTATAGTATAACTATTTTCTTAATGTTCCTCGGCAATCATCGTATTTCCGAATATAAACGAATACTAATTTCCTTGTCCATCAATTATTAGATTTATCGTGTATAATAACTTGAATTCAGAACTGAGTTCTTTATTGTTGTTTTGCTTTGATTTTCTTGTGAAATATATAGAGCTGTAAAACTATTTTCCTTTAGCAGCTTTCCTCCCATTTTTAAATAAATTGCATTAAGCTAAAAGAGTATTCACAACTCTATATAGGTACTTCCAAATTGATTAAGAGCATTCGGTCTGCACCAAGTGCAAAGTGCAACTGATAGAATCCCGATGACTGACGAAACACGAAGTTTGCCGAGGGACATTAAGAAAATAGTTGTACTGTACTAACGTAACATTATTTTAAGTACACGTGCAACCTATTCTTCCTATTTATATCTAGATAATATTCGGTAACGGGTATAATTATAATGAAAAATAAAGTACCAAAGGTTTTACACACACGTCATAACATCACGCCTGTATTTGCCAAACGAGAAAGGCAGAGGTGCACCCCCACATTTCGGCGATCATATTTAAGTACCATGTAAAAGGGGCGCGCGAGCGACCAACGTTTTGGAATAAATAATTTTGTCGTATCGTACCTACTCAGATCAAATGACTTTTTATTTGATCTGAGCGTACCTACGAGTTATTTATCTTTTACTAGATCCCGATTAGAAAAAAAAGAAGTCGGTTTGGTTTTATGTTAAATAGTTTTTATTTATATCTTAATAATTTTGATATGTACCTCCAATTGCCATAAAAATGGCTCCAATCTCATGACGATTGCATTGAGCCCAAACACGACTAGGATACATTGTTTTATTTCGGACTTCCAGTGCCTACCTGCTGGCTTCATCATCAGATCAGTTCGATGGTACCATTTTCATCAGTACTATTTATATATAAGTGTTTGCTTCACCAGAGTCGTTTAATTATTCGAGATATCTTATACCCATGACATACTTAGCATTAAGGACTTCCATTGGCCATCTGTGGTCTTCTTCACCAGTTCCACTTCACCAAATGACACTTTCTAATATACTAAAATCGCCAGATTTCTCCAAGATCCCATCATCAGATTGTGACCTGATGACTATGGGACCAACTTGGAAGTATACCCTTTCAAACAAAGAAGAATTTTCCAAAAAAGTCCAGGCGTCTTTGAGTAATCGGGGAACATACATAAAAAAAAAGATTCCGATGAATTTAGAACCTCCTCCTTTTTTTGAAGTCGGTTAAAAA
Organism: Orthosia cruda; assembly: GCA_964057195.1. Classification (NCBI taxonomy): domain Eukaryota; kingdom Metazoa; phylum Arthropoda; class Insecta; order Lepidoptera; family Noctuidae; genus Orthosia; species Orthosia cruda. The sequence continues at coordinate 27,212,444 of OZ059841.1, forward strand.
TTTGATGTAATAAATCTAATCTATTTTCTTTTTAGAGGTGAGGGATCGAGAGGGAGGGGACGGCCAATGAAAAGATGGATGTACTGAGTGAGGATTGAGGAGTGATATGAAAGAAAAGAGAGTGATAGTGGGACGAGGGACAGGACGGTATGGAAGAAGAAAACGTGTTGCGCCGACCACAAGTAATATGGGACAAGGACAGGAAGATTATGATGATGGGGGTCTCATCATCATAATCTTCCTGTCCTAAATACATTATTTTTTATTAGAACTAAAATACAAGTAGACACAACACTTAACAACTAGCATACAATTTAACTATTTCAACCAACTGCCCTTGTATTTTTACTCGAAGCCGCGACTCAAACACATCTAACTGAAACAATTTTATAACAAGCTCAAAGTAAAATTCAGTCGAAGGAAATTGTACTTACTTTCGTAAAGAGAAAAACCTTTCAACTGTCCAAGTATTTCCACTTTTTAGTTTCGTGAAGGTTTCCATTACTTTTCCTTGTGAAGTCTGAAACTTGTTAATGATTTTTGTTTGTCTTTAAGTTGGGTTAAGGCTGTGGTATGGGAAAATAAGTACCAGGAACGCAGAAGTACTTAGATAACTTTGTATATTCCGTACTCATTGGGTGAAGGATCCACTAAAGAATTTATGAAGTTTGTCAATCGCGCTTAGATACCTACTCGTAAAGTTAACCGAGTCCTGTTGAGAGAGAATTGATAGTTTTATCAAGATTCTTTCATCTGTTTGAACTTAGGAACCAACCTGATGGCGCAACGCATTTTATATTGCTTATCGGTGTGATTTATATCGAGCCGGATCAAAGCATCAGGAAGGGCTCTTAAAATTAACTTGAGATTTTGAATACAACTTTCTTGTCGGAATTCGATGTCTTTGGTACCATTTTTTTTTCGTTTTTGACACCGACTTCCGAAATTAAAGATTTTTGATTTTTGACACCGACTTCCGAAATGAAGAATTTGTTTTTTTATTTTTCCCTTATATGTCCTTTATTTATCTGTTTTATATTTATTATTTATTTATTATATACTTTATTATACACCACAAAATATGTACAGGAAAACATTCACAAAAACAAGTGTACAATGGGCGGTCTTATCGCACAGAGCAATCTCTTACAGACAACCTATTTGAATATCATTGAGACAACCCTTATTATTTACATTTTTAAATATTTTATAAAATGTGTAGGCACTTCTAACGATTTCGTTCTGATGAAAGCTCAATGGTTTGGAACGACTTTGACAGATGTCAACTTGACGTAACACTAAAGACTAGTTTTTGGCGCGAAGAAGGGAGAGAGGTCAAGGATCGAAGAGTAAGAATATAGCGGGTTTGATCGAATTGTTAATTTGTGATAAAAACTGGACTTGAATACAGTGATAGTGACCGAGTGTTCGTGTAAATAAAACTACGTGTTCAGTGGAATGTCGTATACCTACGTTATTCGCCAATACATAACGGTGACCCCTACATACAAGTGAAGAAGTTGGTTGGTCTAAATTGTATTAGCCCGAAAAGAACCCATGCAATATTGGCTTTTCCTGACAATTTTACAGTATTCCCTACAAATGAATTAAAAAGCAAAAACATTTAAAAATATAAAAAATAGAGGCCCACCGGTATCGGGAACAGGGTCCAAGCTAACTGCGGCGGCGGTCCGGGCTCCAGAGAGAGGAACCTCCTAACAATGCGAGCCGTGTCCAGCAGTACTGCTTTCTGGACTACCCTTGACCCAGCCGACTAACAAGAGCCTCCTAAGGTGTTGGTCGAGGCTCGTGGCTATTAAGCCATGGGCTGACACGACTATCAGTACAATGATCGCTGTGTCCACATCCCACATGTCGACAACCTCGCGACCCAAGGATAAATATTTTAAAAATATTACATAATATTTTTTTATTTTAAAATATTTTTCCCTTATATTATTATTACCATGAAAATACGCATTATTAAAGATGACTTAAAAATTACTCTTCAGACTTGATCAGATTTAAAAAAAAGAATCATCAAAGTCGAATTGAGAACCACCTTCTTTTTGAAGTCGGTTGAAAATGTTCAGCTTTTTGTCAGGAATTTTCAACTTTTGAAATAGTAACCCAAGCCCCGAGGGAATGCACCAGTGGAAGGGTCCTTGACACAGTTGTGCCGAGTTAGACCTTAGCTTTAAGAGAGTCACTGCCTGGATGTTTGGAGGTCGAACTTTGCTAATGGGTAGCTTGAAAGTGTAGTAAAGAGTTAACAGTATGCAGTTGCAACTTCAGTGTTCACAAATGATAATTTTGTTTTTCTCACTCCAAACTGTACTTTTCTGCTCAATTTCGTTGCGGGATCCGTATGTATAGCTTCAATGACCCGGAGCTTTTATAGTGATTCTGGCTTTCAGAAGTTGCAGTGGTTAGTGTAACGGGCATGCCTTTAAAAAAAAAACAGGTTTTACAGCTGACCCCTTTGGTTTGTTCTACTATCTAGGCAAAAACATTCACGCGAATTGAGTACCTCATCCTTTTTTTGAAGGCAATTAAAACCAGGATTTGGCTGCATTATTTTTCTGCACTTGTCCCACCTCCGACGAGGAAGCGATTAGCTATCCACTATAATTCTCGCTGAAGCAACGGACAAAAGATAATAGATCTTATGTCAATAAAAGAGACACATTTATATATTAATAGTGTATCGCCGGTGAGAACTCTCTCACCACTAGATTGTCGCAGTTACAAGTGCTATCAAAGACAATAATCGCTCAGCAAGGCTCGCTTGGCGGTCAGAACTGACGCCGAGAGACCAAACAGCGGTCATTTCTACCTATAGTGCGGATCTCAGTGCTAGCTAACAGGTTTGCGCAGGACTGGCCGCCCTGAGCGAGCGATGTGAGTAATCGCCTGTTGCACATGAACTCTCCCGTATAGACGAGCGAAAAACTATCGGCACTACACACTCCCTTCTCGCTCCTCGCCAACTCGTAACTAGTATCGAGCTCTACTCACTTTACACTGATTGTCGGCGATGGGACAAGTGCCTTACTGATGTTACCGTTACTTTTCGGCGTTTTCGGCCTATGGGTTTGTTAATAATGATTCACCTTCTTAAAATATTACTTGGAACCGTGGACTTATAAATACTAACGATCATTAAATTACTGCCCACTTCTGCTCACACCTCCGTGGAAACCAGGTGTGAAGTAGTAGCAGCATTTATGCTGCCACATAGGAACAAATGACCTGACGTCAGACAAAGACCTGCATTGCACAACCAGAGTTTTCGGCGCGATTTGAACATATACAACAGGTTGACAACAACCATCGGGCTGTCGGCACTCCTGACGCTGTTTATCATCGCCGGGCCTCTTATGGTACGCCATTAGTCCCGCCTGGTGGGGGTGGACCGCCAGGGTGTCGTGAAGAAGCGGCAAATCGTTCATAACGCTCGCCGCGGCGCGCCTACAGTCACATACAACAAGCCAAACATAGCTAGTGCGGGTCAGTAATGATTCGCGCTAGCAACATGTTAGGTCCAGAGGACATCACAGCGACGGGCTCTCTGTTGTGAGCCCCGGTGCTGCACCCGCGGGCAGGGAACAGTGTTCCGTGACCGCTCGCGTTGAGGCGACTTCCTAAAGAACTATCGGGCAGTCCCCGGGACCAGACATAATATACATCTGGTCGGAAGATCCTCCCTTTTCAATTGAGGTTTGCGGAACTTTTCATCCTGTTCCGCATACCCTCAAAAAAGTTTTTACGTTTTAACTATTTGATTGGAAATCTCATTTCCAGTAATGTACGTTTTCTCAAACATGCATGGCAATATCGTCATTATTTTAGAAAAAGGAACACGTGAAGTACCGAATTTACGGACAAAGAAACGACGACGAAAGATAAAGCCATTGCAGGAGCGTTTTTTTGAATTTGGAACATTACAACGCTCCAGCAATGTTGTATGAAACGGCGTGCTGGGGTTATTAAGGTGGGAACAAATTATCGGACGCAGCTGACGGACGCGACTGACAGCCGCGACTTGAAGAGTATCTGGGTAATGAATGTACATTACATTGTGCAAACTATCGGACGTAAGTCGCGGACGTGACCTTGAGCGTTCGGACGTCCGATAGACATCTGGCCCGCTGGATGTTTGTGTCTGTGCACACATATCAGTCGCGGCTGTCGGTTGCGACTGACAGCCGCGAGTTATAGAGTATCTGTGTAATGAATTTACATTACATTGTGCAAACTATCGGACGTAAGCCGCGGACGTGACCTTGGGCGTTCGGACGTCCGATAGACATCTGGCCCGCTGGATGTTTTTGTCTGTGCTGTGCACACATATCAGTCGCGGCCGTAAGTCGCGTCCGTCAGCCGCGTCCGATAATTTGTTCCCAGCTTAAGACTCTTTAATTGGATCTCTTTTATCATTCAAGGCATACCAAAGTAAGTCTCTTTTCTTAGTACAAATTGCGTTCACGTGGCTGTATAGCCATAAATGCGTTTGCCTTTCGGCACAGATGATAAATAGAAAATGTGTGGCAAAGCTGAAAAATCGTCTTGATTTGTTATTTAAATATTTAATAGATATAAATTTAATAATTAAAATGAGTTCCAACCACTTACGTACTTGTATAATAGAGGTTAGTGGTTCTAACGGTTCAGAAGGTGAACTCGAGATTGATTTTAATCCACCAGATTTAAAATCAAAAGACAAATTAGCAATGGAAAACCTGCTTCCAGCGAAGTCAAAAGAAAAATACATGAAAGCAATAAAAGTATATGAAAATCTTATGTTTTGGAAAAATGATAAACAGTGAACATTTTCTCCGAAATAGTATTTTTGGCGTATTTTAATGAGATTGCTAAAACTAAAAAGCCATCTACATTATAGGCAATTTATTCCATGCTGAAATTTACATTTCATTTTAAAAACGGCATTAACTTGAAAAATCATGGAAATTTAACTACTTTTCTAATTCCCTGCATTATTTTGAGAAAAGCACTATATATGCCTCGGCGGAAATGGCAATTGCCTGTCTCGTATTAGTGACACTCATACTCGTCCTGCAATTGCCTATTTCCCGGCCTTTGCAATAATGTACTATTATACAACCTGAGTCGACACTTTACATCACAATCCTAAATCCAGCCTTCCCCTAACTCCAAGTGTACCCACATTTTCGACCAAAATCCCCGTAAAAATACCCTCAATCTCTTTGTAATTAATTTCGTTAATCTCAATCCGAACAAAAAGGCTCCCGCGATAGGAACTTGTCACATTATTCCGCCTAATTAAGTCCCTGATCTAATCCTTGTAGGGACAGGCGTCCCTTAGGGACACTACACACGGACGAACGAACTTATAAACGGATTATATGTGTTTATACCAACTACGTGTTTATTGATACACAGACATAAATCTAACTAGATGACGCGAATATTTGTACTTCGTGTGTCAAGAAAGGGAATAAAAGTAAGAACAATGCTCTTTCTTTGAGCTGTTTAATTTAATTTTAGCAAATAACGCACTAGTTGTGCCGTATTGAGTTCTAAAAACTCTACAAAAAAGGTTGCCCACCACAATGAAAACATTTCCTTTCATCGGTTAGTAAATTTGTTCTTAAATTGTGTGTGAAAAGTGACATTCTTGCGATATTACAATTTTAACACTTAAGGTTTCCCTAGTCGACGGCACGAACTATTTTGTGCGCGAGGTTAAAATGCATGCTTTCTCATCCAACACCACGTGCGAAAGAGATAGATGCTGTGATAAGCAGTAACACGCTAGTTCGCGTACGAAATAGCACTTTTGCAAATTTGTATCGAAATGGATGATGATATGGTAATTGGTATTTATTATAATATTTATTAGTCTATTGTTTTAGTAATTATTTATGTATTCTATTAGTTGGATAGTTTATTAATATCTGATTTTGATTATTGTTAATTTTATTTTATTTTTGTACTCCTACCACTGTTGTGTCCTTTTTAATCCAAAGGTTGACTGGTAGAGAATGCCTTGCTGCATTAAGTCCGCCTATGTATCACCATTGTACATGAAGTTTAAATAAATAAAGATGATGATTTAGAACGAAAACGAGCGTGCGAAATTTTATATTCCGGCCCTTGGGAGTTATTATGAAAAAACTACTAAATGTATATTTTTAAATTAAAATTATTTGCATTGTTGAATTACTAATATATCCGTGTGTGAAGGCCGTTTTGCACGCCGTTTTGTCTTAAGGTATATATTTCCGCCCAAAGATGCGTTAAAATTAGTGTTGAAAAATGGAACTTACAACGCTCATAACTTTCAAATATATTATTTTTTAACTTTTTTGTTTCCAGGGCTAGATAATGATGAGACAAATGGATAAAAAATATATTCTGAAACAGTGGAGTAATCGCTAGACTACGTTTGTATGGAAGAATGATTGTCTAGTGTAACCTTAATACTACATTCGAGTAACACAATTTTGAAATGGTAAGCACTACATTTATGTTAGGGTGTTTTACAAAAATTTTGAAATAACTTATTTAATAGGACTAAAAAATGGTTTTAAATAATACCGTAAATATCTTAACTTTAAAATAAAAACCAGCCAAGTGCGAGTCGGACTCGTGCACGAAGGGTTCCGTACCATTATCGCAAAAAACGGCAAAAAAATCACGTTTGTTGTATGGAAGCCCCACTTAAATATTTATTTTATTCTGTTTTTTCAACTGTCTAGCTATTACGGTTCATGATTTGGGCGGCAAACTGTAGCGTAACGTTAGCTCGACTGAGCTAACGTTACGCTACAGTTTGCCGCCCAAACGCTACGTTAATAAAATAAAAATAATTATAAATTAAAATGAAGGAAAAGGATATAAACTAAGGGACCGGCTTCACACGTCATTGGTTGCTTGCGATCGACAGCTAGGGTCAGGCAGCAGGACGGACGGTTACTCTTGTCCGTCGAGGTACATACAGCCTGGTGACAGACGGACAGACAGACAGACGGACCGCGAAGTCTTAGTAATAGGGTCCCGTTTTTACCCTTTGCGTACGGACCACACAAGATAACATCATAAGTTAATTTAAGAGATATTGCCATGTGCGATAAGACCGCCCATTGTACACTTATCTTTATAAAGGTTATGTCCTGTAATTATTTAAGTGGTGTACAATAAAGTATATAATAAATAATAATAACTATAAATAATTTGCGCAACTTGTTAAGTGAGTCCGCATGCACGTCTGCGAGATCGCTGCAACTATTTAAGCGTTTACACAGCCGGGTAACAGATGGTGGAACTTGCAATATCTAGTTACATTTACATCTGTGATGTAGTGTATTTCATAGGTCCTTTGTGTACATTGGAATAAGCACTTACATAACAACATATAGGCTGGATTTTCTGCGATAATTTTACGAGCCCAAATGCGATCAGATCCCCGTAAGGTTTGTGGAAGTGGTTTGTTATACCAATATTATAAAGTGGAAAGATTTTTTTAATTGTTTCTACGAAACATTTTAAAAATTCTTTAAAAATCAGAAGTGGCGTTCCGTGAAGAGGACTTCTGGTTGATGAAATTCGATCCAGTGATTGCTGCCGCCTTCTAATAGGTGTTCTGCAACCGCCGACTTATTGACCTGCTGGTTTTTTACAGCGGCGATACATTCTTTGACCCTCTCAGCTATAATCCGCTTAGTCTGGCCTGTAGGAACTTACGCAGCTGCAGTTGATTTTATAGATACCCGGTGATTGAAACGGCAGTACATCCTTTGGTGTGCCCACTATGCTGTTCACCTTTTGTCCCGGCGTGTATATAGTCTTTATGGAGTACTTCTTCAATATCGAGCCGATCTTGTATTGTCTTGTTGTCCTGTTTGTCTTGATCTTGTCGGGTGAAATAGGTAAATAAATAATCGAAATCATCGCGTTAAATGCCAGTGTAATATCGTTTTTTTCATAGATATAATAAACAAGGAGATATGCCCGGTAGACGAAATATATCGGCAACCTGGGTCTCCAGTTTGCCCCTACCACACGGCAACTACTACACATGCAGTTTAGAAAAAGCAATAAATACGCAGTCGCGCACACACCCGCAACTCTTAAATCAGAATCAAATATAAACCTTATTTCATCAAACACAGCGTGTATTTACCATGTTCCGTACAACTTACCCACACAAAAACATCTGCACGAGTACATTACTAACTCGTCGCAAAAAGCAGCGGCCGTACTACGCGATGCATATATCCGCTTAATAAATTATCGTTGTGTGATTTTTACCTTGCTTGTCCAGTCACTTAGCGACGAACTAAGCTACTGGTTAAGGAGAAATGTATTTATTGCAAAAAGAGTACAGTCGCTGTGATATTTTGAAACATGATTTTGGACATGGGCACTGTGACCACATCGCGCGGACACCGACACGCCCCCTTGCCACTTTACCTGTATTTAATATTTCTATGGTTTTTTTAATGAAAAATATTTGAAAATTATCTCCTACATGGGTTGAAGAGGCAGTGAAAGTTAATGTTTAAAATCGTAATTTTTTGCAATGGAAACTACAATCGGACACACGGATTTTCTTTGCTGTTATTTTACATAGACACCTATAACTTGTTCTGATTCCACATATATTCCACTAACATATATTTTTTATTGTCAACCTGTACTGTCCCACAGCAGAGCAAAGGGTTCTCCCATATCTTCCCACTCTTCTCGGTGTGTGGTCTTCTCCAGCATTTCTCTCATAAAGGTCTCCAAGTTGACACGCCAGCGTTACATTTCTTGGCGACGACGCCCGTCTTCTGGCCGTGAATTTTTTTTTACGTATGTATTAACTACACCAACTTATTGTAATTGAGAACAATATAGCTGTCAGCAATCCTAATGACGATATTGTCGGTATCAACTCAATTTGCATACTTCATTGGCTATTGTGCAAATTGAATCTTCGTTTGCCAAGACGGGTTTCAAACCGTTTGGAATTCAGCTCAAGTTTAAGCTAAAATAAAACACCTATTACTTTATTGTTGTCTAAAAATGACCCTACTAATTATTTTGTGATTATGGCAATATGAAACTGCATTGCATATGTTATTGTTTTATAGCTATTTATGCAACTGTTACGTTATGGACGGTCTTTTAATACGAGTGCCATTTTTCGGTACAAGCGTAGAGCGTACCGAAATAGGTGGGCACGAGTTATTAAAAGACCAATAACGTACAGTTGCATACAAGATTTTACACACAGATATAGACAAATAAGTATTTCAGGAAGTGTGTTTAAGTATTTCATTTCTCATATACATGTCTTGATTTTTCTGGTAGTAAATTATTTATAGCCGCAACTGCTCTATTTGTTATATCTGGTGGAGTATTTTCAATATCACTTGATGTTGAAGACATTTATAATAAAATTTGGAATTAAATTTCACTCAGTATTTTCATGCGTCCACTTTTTTTATTTAGTCTTTATTAGGTACTAGCTGTCCCACGCGGCTTCGCTCCCGTCAACTGGCTACCTACCTACCCATCAACCCTACCTACTCTACATACATGATTGTTGTGTATTTAAACCGTTTACGCAGCGCACGCAACGGAAGCTCTCAAAAAGGAATAATTTTGCCCGTTTTTGCAACATTTTTCATTTATGCTCTGCTCCTGTTGGTCGTAGCGTGATGTTATATAGCCTATAACCTTCCTCAATAAATGGACTATCCAACACAAAAAGAATTTTTCAATTCCAACCAGTAGTTTCTGAGATTAGCGCGTTCAAACAAACAAACAAACAAACAAACAAACAAACTCTTCAGCTTTATAATATTAGTATAGATAAGGCAAAGATCTTGTAGCCGCAACAGCCAAATAGTATACGATACTTTTGTTCTACGATAGTTTGTTATTTTGTGTCGATTTCGAAGTAATATGGTACCTGGCTGTATGTTCAGAATGTTTTTGCTTGTGTTTTAGAATTTATGACGATTCGCATAATGCAACCCGATGTCGTTATGGGTATCATAATGAAACCGCTGTCAATTTTGTAATTCGAATATAATGAAACCGAAGCAGATAAAAATATAAATCAGACCAGAAAGACGAATCAGAGACGTGGCTGCGGTCCCCAAGCCTTTTAACAGGAGTCAGTGATTATTTTCGGGATATAAAGTAGCCTATTGTACTCAGCATTAGCGTATCTCTATAACAGTTAAATAATTTTCAGTATCCGATCAGTTGGTACATTCAAAGATGCATACTTATTGGTGATGTTCTTCAGAAAGGCTATGTTCGCAGTACTCATAACCAGCGTGCATGTATGACTTGATGTTTGAACGTAGATGCGTATTATAACTTCTGCCTAGTCCCATGGGAAAAGGCGTGAGTGTATGTATGTTAGCAAAGATACCTCATACCAATAACCACACAATTTTACCTCTTCATAATAAAAGTATAGATGATGTAGCTTGTATTAAATTTTGTTGGCCACTTGTATAAATTGCTTTTTACGGCTATATAAGGCACCGGTCGGTATGACTTAAATGACAGGCAGTACTTTGAACATTATATATGCGAATATTTAAACGAATTCCTAGAAATAGGTCGATCGGTAGGTTTTATTACAATTTTGCGACAATTTGGCGCTTCAAAGTCGGTTAAGAAGGAGTTATTACAGTTTTAATGTAATTGAACATGGCGATGTTCTTCAGAGAGGCTAGCCGCGTATTAGGTTAATAGCTCATACACGATAGGACATAATAATAGAGGTAATGCTCCATGGTTCATTGAGAAGAAAACTGAATTACACGAACAATTGAACATGAACACAGACAAGAAAAAAATAAGGTCGTTTTCTCAAAAATACGAATAAAAAACAAGTCCAGACTGGAGAGATCCTAACCAATTGGCAGCTTAACTCACAATATCAGATTGTGTCAGCAGACTTAAAAGACGCAACATCTTACAACTAGATGTATTGTTGACAATTGTATTACTAGTAGTTATGTTGCTCCTGATATAGAATAGCCGAATCCTTCTTCACTCATCTGCTCATAGTTCCTAAAAACAAATGAAAAGATACGCAAAGAAAAAGAAAAAAATGAAGAAGTATAGAGATCTACTGAGAAGTTAAAAGCGCTTCAGGTATGAACGTAAACGATTAAAAAGGAGTTGGAAGAGGAGTACGTAAGGATTATTAGAATCTCATAAAATAAAGAAAACTTACAAATATCTCGCTTTGCGCTTGCTCGGTCAGTAATTAAATTATTGACCGAGCGAAAGCGTTTGTGTTAGCTTGCTTGAGCAAAAATTCTTTCGTATATCCGGATGCCCGGCAGATGTCCGGCTGTTCTCCTCTACAGGTCGTATTTCTCAACCGATTCTCTTGAAATTTTGTGAGAAGCTTCGAGAATTATTATGTTTTTTTTTGTCGATTCAGTTTTTTTGATTTTCCGTGTTAAAGTTTTTTGTGTGTAAATAAATATTTTTTATTCTTTTCTTTCATCTTCTTCCCAAAATTTGAAAAAAATACCGGAACAGTACCTAAAACATACAGAAATATCAATACAATTGTCAACAAAGCTAAAACCAGGGACAAAGCATTTCTTAACCCGGTTCCAAAGTTCGAGAAGTTTTCTCATTCCGAGTCCCGCTATTTCGTCGGTACCGACGCCATTTTCTCGACTTCCGCCAAGATTTTATTTACCGTAGAATTTTAAAGTTTTCATCGGAAGTTCATCTATAAATCATGATTTGAAAGTTTGTTCGTAAGTAAGATTAATAGTGAAATATTGGTTCCTTAGTTACCTGAGTTGAATAGGTTTACTCGTACAGATCTGTGAATTTGTAGTTTGAAGGTAGTTGTTGGAAGTTTACTTACCTAATGGATCCGTAAATCTACTAATATATATAATAACTGTAAACAAGCACTTCTTGTATATAAGTATATATATAATCTGAATCTCAGAAACGGCTCCAACGAGTTTCATGAAATTTTGTATGCAAGGTCTTTGGGGGCGATAAATCGATATAGCAAGATTTAATTTTTAGAAAACGTTGTTTTCTCTATATTTACTCAAGCAGAGCTCGGTCACCCAGGTACTAATGAGTATGATTGCGAAAGTCTGTATGTTTGTGTTTCAATCAAACAAAAACGGCTGATCGGTTTGGACTCAGGTTTGAATAAAAAGGTTTTTTAACAAACAAAAAACAGACTGACTGACAAAACAAGGCGAAAAATAACTTTCTTTTTCGAAGTCGGTGTCTTTGGTGCCTACGACTTCGGAAAAGAAAGTTTTTTCTCGCTTTGTAGTTTTTGTTTTGGAATTAGGTTTGACCTTTTGTTAAAAAGTTTTCATTAATCTCTTTTTTGTTTTGGTAGGTATCTTCAAATACCATGAAAATAATTTATAGCCAAAGTAAATTTCATAACGATTTCAATAAGCCCAAAGACGACTAGGATAAGGTACATTATTTTATTTCGGACTGCCAGTGCACCTTCCGACTTCATCATCAGATCAGTTCGATAGTACTATTTTCATCAGTAACATTTATTTATAAGTATTTGCTTCATCTTAGTCGGTTAACTGTTCGATATATCTTATACCCGTGACATACTTAGCATTAAGGAGTTCCAGTGGCCATCTGTGGTCTTCCTCATCAGACCCACTTCACCAAATGATACTTTCTGAGTGCAAATGATTGCATTGTTGATGATAATACCAAAATCATTATATGCATGCCTATAATATTTGAGGAGTTCCCTCGATGTCTCCAGGATCCCATAATACAGGGAAGTATATACTTTCAAACAAAAGAATTCATTATTTCCACAAAATGTCTGTAATTTTAAAGCAATAACTTTTATCGGCGAGGCTCAGGAGTCAGGTGTAACTAATGTGATCCCCGACATTCGCAAAAATGCTCGAGAACTCGAGCGGAACAATGATAGATTGCCTGTAGGGGAATAAGCAGGAATGGGGATAATGTGATATGTATTCACATCAAATGTTATTTGTTTGCAAAGCTTTCTGGATCGAAAGGTAAGTTAAATGTTTGAGGAGTTTTACTGGCTGTGTTATGGAAAAATATTTATGTTTGGTTCAGTTTTGTAATTGTTGGTTTATTCTGAAGTTGTTTTCAACCGACTTCAATAAGGAGGAGGTTCTCAATTCGACTGTATGTTTTTGTATTATTGTTACGCGATTACTCTGCCAATTATGTACTGATTTGGATGATTCTTTTATATTTGATAGATGGTGAAGATCTGACGAGTAGTTTTAAGTTATCCTTAATATTGCGTATTTTCATGGTAAGGTATCAAAACTAAAAACAGAAAAATAAATATTTTTTTAATAAAAAGAATACCTGACTTCCAAAAAAAAAGCGTGAGATTATGTATGTTTGTACTTCTAAAAACATTTTAACAAAAATTCAACCGACTTGCAAAACAAAATACAACAAAGTGAAAAATTACTTTCTTTTCGGATGTCAGTATCAAAAACGAAAAATAATAGGTACCAAAGACACCTCACAAGTTGGAGCTATCTGTGAAGTTGGGGCTGTCTGTTTATTTGGGGCTATCCATTCAGCTGGGGCTATCCGTTCAGCTGAAGCTGTCTCGCTATGTAAAGATGGACCCATCCACGGACCAACCTCGGCAAAAGTTGCTTAACCTTGAAGATCAACGCATACGGCTAAAATTACTTAGCCACAAGCAACACATTATGCAAGGCAACCTTTACAAAAATCGCTTCCCCGTTCATCCGTCCAAGTTTTACGTAACTGCGAGTATATATCTTATACCCTCGCTGGCTTAACGCACCATAAATCCATGTCAATCAATGTGCATTAGCCTGGCTTACCCACGTTTAAAATAAAGCAATATAACACAGGCTTAAAGTGTCATGAAGATCAATTAGCTGTTGGCCAACTTATCACCATCCGTTGGCGAAACTACGGCAAAAATTAGTACTGATATGAAAATAAACGAGAGCATTGGAACAGTGGTAACGGCCGTGACGTGCAAGTCATTGGGCTGAACCTAGGCAGGCGCTTTACTTAGTGTAAATTATTTCATCATCACTGCTCTCAAAACGGTGAAGGAAAACATCTTGAGGAAGCCGGCATGTCCTAGAACCAAAAATTCGAAGACATGTGACATCTACCAACCCGCACTGGAGCCGTGTGGTGGGGGCATTAAAAGACTAATGATGATGATGAAAATAAACTGCTTCGTTGATCTAGTGGTAGCAAGAGCTACTGCTGAGTATGAGGTCCTGGCAAAGTATAATTGGAGTTTTCCATCCGGAATTTGTCTGTACCAGCCCGGAGTCTGGACTCCGGGCTGGTACAGACAAATTCAGATTTGTGCCCGGTTGATGGCAATAGTCTCGCCCTTATTATATGGGACTTAAACATAACTGGATGAATTTTATTGAATCATTTGGTTCCCTTCATGATGGTTGAGCTAAGTGCTGCCAATCCATGCGTCATGTTCGTGAACGGGCGCCATCAGTTAGTATTGGTCATAACTTTCGGCCTGTTTTTATTTACTTATTGTATTTTTTAATTGTATGTTCTACTCTAGACGCTTCTACGTACACGTCTTTTTCATCGTTCTCAAATTGTAATTTGCCAACAAGAATTATTTAATTTTACTGAAGGAAAAGAGAGTCCTTGGAGTTTCTTGCATGTGCTACTGACGCTAGAAATTTAAAAAAAAACATTTCAAATGGTTTAATTGAAATACATAATTTAAATTTGAATTAGACTGGCGAAATGTGGGTGTGCCTACTGTATATGTGCATCTCTGTCCAGCGAAAACAGGCGCAATATAACGCCACAGTCAAAAGCACGCTAGGTTTTTAAAACGTGCTGATAATGCCGCTTCTAGCAACATCTTCGAGCTGTGTTTTTAACAGGAAAAGTCTCCTTTGCATCGACAAAAATTAAGCGTTTTTAATTACAATTGATTAATCTTCAGAGACTTGGAATATTCATGAAATGATACCGAAATTAAGACGTCCCTTCTTGTGGAAAATTTTCTGCAACAGTCGTATCGTAGGTACCTATCTGGTATCTTTTTCGTCCCCTCTTATCTGTCTCTAATCAGAGCGTCTTTTGTTTTAAGTTATTATTGTGTTCTTGGTTTCACATTCTATACCCATATGATGTTTATTGTTTTGTACTTTTGTAATAGTAATCATTTATTTTGGAAAAGATTAGCCTAGGTAATGAAGTCTTATTACCGTGAAATAAGGAGAGCTGACTCCATTTAAAGTGGGAAATGTTAGGAAGAAGAAAACTAGACTAGGGAATATAGAAAGGAGACAGGAAAATCCTGTATCTTGAATAATATAATTATTTATGTGGATACATATTGTTTTGTTATTAGTCAATGGTAGAAACGAGAAATAAGTTGTCTACTGTAAATTTGAATTTACTGTCCACAATAATTTCGTCGTCTTGTGGTCCAGGGTAGAGTAGAAGGAACGAGAGCGCGCGGCAGGTCGCCCGTGCGATGGACCGACCAGATTAAGTCATTGCATGAGTGCACACCAGTGACGGCCGACAGAGAGGGATGACGTTGCATCGTGAGGCGAATTATGGCAGCTAAGTCTCACTGCAACATGATGACCACGACCGCTCTCGCAATTTCGTATTTTGCTTATTCAAATGATGTTTTCAGTAAAATAGATTGTGGTTGATTCTCATAGCATTTTCTCTTAATTTAATTCCGTCGGAAACCATAATATCAGATGGTATATTGCTAATTAAATTCAACTACTACTGGCAACAAATCTAACCGTACATTACGGTCCATAATGTAACAATAATATTAAGGCCTAATTATTAACGTATATACACGCTGATAATAATAATTATGTACTACTGCGTAGGTATAGAACTCATTGGGATTAATAAAAATAACATCAAAAACTAAAATTCGACTATAAAAGAATCGCGCTCTGAAAAGTATGAAACAAGAAAATGTTCTTAGAGTATAGCCGTGGTCGTATGCCACCTCAAAATAACGAGTAGCAGCTAGTAATTAAGACCTTTTGATACCCAACACAGTACCCAGCGGCATCTTTTCAATATTTTTATGAATGACTTGGCTATATATTTTTATGAATGACTTGACTAGCCTATAACTCGCGGCCGATTATCGACTTATAGAGCTCCGACTGAATTTCCTTAGTAAAAAGTCAGAATTCGAGGTTTGACTCTCGTCAATTTCCTCCTCCAATATTGGACCAATTCGAAAGATATTACATAAACTGGAAAATAAAGATATATGCTATGCCCCTATGAACTCTTTTTCATTTATAGTTGTCAAATTTGTACACTAGGCTGTCGACAGCGCAATTTTGAGCATTTTTGAGGGTTCTAGTGCTTTTAACGATAATATATCATCAAAAAGGCGTCATAGGGACATAGTACATATTTTTCTTTTTCAGCTAATGGAATATCTTCTAAATTGGTCCAATATTGCAGGTGGGAAATGAACGAGTGCCAAACCTCAATTTTTTATTTGGAAGTCGGTTTTTTTTGTATTTTTTATAAATTTATTTTTCTTATTTTAGTGGTACCTATAATGCCCAAAGTGATGACAGAATAGATTAACCCAAAAACATGAAACTTAAACAAAACCGGTGGAATGAGAGTATACCAGGGTGATCTATTTACACCTGCGTACCCCTTTAGAGCGTACCAGTGTGATGTTATGTTATGAAATGGTGTAAATAATAAACAGACAGGCGATTGCAGCTATCCCGAGTGATTTGCCGTCATTTATTGAAGAGTTCTGATATATATCACCGAAGTTCTTTATCAGGGGGGTGACCACAAGCTCTTAGAGTAAGGTTATTTTGAGATCGAGTAAGGGACAGATGTATATGACGTGTATACATCTGTCACTTACTCGATCTCAAAATAACCTTACTCTAAGAGCTTGTGGTCACCCCCCAGATCTTGATAAAATTTAAATGGGACCACATGACAAGCACAAGCTTTCAAATAAAAAAAAACATCAAAATCGGTTCACCAAGTGAAAAGATCTGCTCAACCGAACTGAAGAACCTCCTCCTTTTTGGAAAGTCGGTTAAAAACAAACACACCCATAGTTCTAAGAAAATAAAATTCTCTAGTCCAATTTTCAGAACACCAACTCAAAGAACTAGTGAACCCTTAAACACATCCCTGGAATAACTAGCTGTCGTCAGCAGCGACTCTAGAGATCTGTCAAGCAAGTCGACCGGGCGCACATGAATGAGCTGGCAGCTAGCCACGAGGTCCGAACTTTAATCTTATACGGTACTGCCAGCATTCGACTAAAACTAAGCTTAGACGGGCAACTATTCTAAGCCTCGCTGGTCTTACAACTAAGCGCTACCGCTGAGAATGAGTACCTGAGTCGGGTAGTTTGTTATGGAGTTTTCCCGTCCGGAATTTTTCAGTCCGGAGCTTGGTTTTTCGAATACTCCTACGCCTTGTTGTTAGTAGAAAATCATGTCAAATTACAGCATTGTAAAGCAAAACAACAAACTGTGGTTTTGCGGTAATCACACACTGAGAAAACGGCCAATCACAGTGATTAAACTATATTAAGCATTAGCACTTAAGTTAATTTAGCACTTAAGTTAATTTACTTGAATATTAATCTGTGGAAACTGTTTCTGGATTGTGTTGAACTAATTTGTATGCTTATGTTTGTTATTGCATCTGTTTGTTTCCCAAATAAAATAAAATAAAAATTAAAACCACACTGCATCCTACTAAAGTGACTATTCTTTACCAGGAATGAATCAGAATATAAACAAATATCCTACAAAAATTAAAATAAAAAAACCAGCCAAGTGCGTGTCGGACGTCGCACATTTAGGGTTCCGAACCAAATCGCAAAATGCAGTTTGTTGTAATACAAAAAAAAACCGGCCAAGTGCGGGTCGGACTCGCGCACCGAGGGTTCCGTACAAACCTCAGCTTAAAGGTATTATAGACCTGAGTATTTTATGTGAATTTCAATTTAATAGCTCTACGTGCTCAGATGTGGAGTTGCGGACACCAGCCCGTCTTAATCCAAGTTTAAAATTATTAAAAATATTTTTTTATATGATGTAACCAAAAATTTACGGTTTTCGCAATTATTCCTTTATTTGTACTATAAGACGTTGCTCCGTACCAAATTTCAAGATTCTGAGCTCACGGGACGTACCCTGTAGGTTTTGATTCCCTTGCGAGTGTCGAAAATTTGCGACATACACGGCTGTATCTTTTGATTGCGTTGGCTTAGAAGTTTGATTTTTCACAGCTTTAAGGGACAGTAGACTTGAGTATTTGATATAAATTTCAGCTTGATACCACCACGCGTTCCTGAGAAAAAGGGTCTTGACAGACAGACGGACGGACGGACAACTAAGTGATCCTTCCATAACACCTTTTTTTTTATTTTTTTTTAAAAACGTTTCCCCACACTAGGAATTTCTTCCTGTATCGAGCGTTTACAAACATAAACTCACTTACATAAACACCCAGAGCCGGAACAACTATCTGTAGGTCATACAAATATTTGTTCCGTGCGGGAATAAAACCCGCGACACGCAGCGCAGCAGTCAATCGCTCAACCACTGCGCCAACCGATGATTCAAATATTTTTTTAAACAAATAATACAGTATTTATTTACTCAACGAGCTCTATACCACGATACCCCCTCGATGGGGTAAGTATTTTTTCAACACACTTGCTCATAAAGTGGCTAATTTCACCGCATTTAGGCACATAATGACACCTGTTATCAAACTGTGACTTTTTCATTGCTATTATTCACAAGTGAGTTATAGAGTTTTTTATTTATTTATTGGTTGAGTTGCTTTGTTCTTAAAAAGTTTCGATACAAAAAAGATCGTGCTCAATAGTACAAATGCAACACATTTCATGCAACTTCGTATTTAAATAGATAATTTCAACTTGTACGTGTTTAATAAATAAAACTTTCACTCAAATATAACTTTTGTTTTTGTCTGTAATAAAGAAAACTTGAAATTCCCCATTTTGTACGTGTACCGTCCTCGGCTCTCTTAAGACCCTCACCTGACGGCTCGGGTCTCAATGGCGCCTCAGCGGTAATCACCAACGTTACACACTTGTACCATAATGTACTATTTTTTACTCGGCTCCCTTTTGCTGTATGGGTCTCCCTTTAAAACATATATTTGACAATTTGTATGGCATTGGGTCAACAAGATACTTATACTGTGAAAATTTGAAGACTGTAGCTTCAGCCGTTTGTCTGCAAAACCTGTGTGACAGACGACGGACAGCCATACACGTGAGTAATAGCAATAGGGCTCCGTTTGGACCCTTTTGGTACGGAACCCAAAAAAATAACAACTATCAAAATTCTTTTTTGTAGTACAGACGGTGTTACCTTCCCCAAATTTCCACATTTTTTGAGTTATTCATAGATATAATAGCCAGACCCTACCCTATAATATTGAGCTCGTGATAACCAGCAGCACGGGTCGATCTACAAGATTAAGCAACGATTGCCGAGGTCGGTCTGTAGATGGGTGACCATCTATTACACACCAAGACTCCTCTGTGTATCAGAACGCAACTTAAGTTTTTTGTCCCGATTGTCATTTAGGTATAAATCTGATAAAAGCCCTGCCCTGGTAACGTGTTACCCAGTTACTGGATTGTCGTGCTGTGTATAAAAATATTGAGCAACTAAAGTTGCCCGTGTACCGCACCCTTTCTAGCTGATGCAGCCAAATGGTGCAGAGGTGCGATGACCTGGTTCTGGGCTCGGGTCGCGGGTTTGGTACGGGATATAAATTAGAGTGGTCTTGTCAGGTTTTGGGCATGGATGTTTGCACTCGTAAATGCTATAAACTGATTTTTTTTTGTTATAAAGTTGGAAATTGCGATTGCGTCACAACCACAGACATGAATCTAACTAGATAACGCAAGCCATCTGTATGAAAACCAAGCGTGCTACTTTTTCACACACAATTTAAAAAAAAATACTTACCAATGAAAGAAAACATTTCCAATGCCTCGACCAACTTTTTCCATACAGTCTTTACAGCTCAATATGGCATAAAAATTAAGGGTTCCGTACACAAAGGGTAAAAACGGGACCTGTATTAAATAAATAAATAGAGTGCCATAATTAAACAAATAAATAAAATACTACCGACTTCCAAATAAAAACTACAAAGTGAAACATAATTTTCTGTTTAGAAGGCGGTGTCTTTTGTAGGTACAATTTTTTTGCGTTATGGACACCGACTTCTAAAAATAAAATTATTTTTCACTTTGTAGTTTTTATTTGGAAGTCGGTAGTATTTTTTGCAAAATGGTTTTTTTATTTTTTCACTTTTTAGTTGTACCTACCTAATAGGCAAGTTGTTTAATAAGGTACCTTTAACGCCAGAATACATTTCCCGAATATGATTAAACTTGAACATAACCAGTGAAATGAGAGATCTGCGTACCCCTTAAGAGCGTACTGGCGTGTTGGCGGCCCGAGAGATTGGCCGTAATCTATTTTTTTTTTTTTTTTTTTTTTTTTAAAACGTTGCCCCACACTAGGAATTTCTTCCTGTATCGTGGGTGCGTTTACAAACATATAAACTCACATACACAACACCCAGAGCCGGAACAACTATCTGTAGGTCATACAAATATTTTTGTTCCGTGCGGGAATCGAACCCACGACACGCAGCGCAGCAGTCAATCGCTCAACCACTGCGCCAACCGTGCGCCCATTGAAGAGTTCCGTCGTATATCTTCGAAGTTCTTCATCAGATCTTCGCCAAATTAAAATGGGACTAATTTCAAAACATACTTTTCCAAACAAAAAAAGAATTTTCAAAATCGGTCTACAATTGACGGAGATATCGTGAAACATACACAAAAAAAAAACATAATGTCGAACATAGAACCTCCTTCTTTTTGGGAAGTCGGTTAAAAACTAGTAGGTAGTTTCCTAGGCTAGACTATCTACTTTTGTACTTAGTTACTTAATATATTATTGTTATTATTACCTAAGAGAGTTATAAATAATAGGTTAGTTAGATTTAAAATAAGTATAATAAAAAATATAATATTAACTGAGATTAGAGAAAAGAATCTGAGATATTTACAATCACAAAACTAGAAAGAAACTCAAGTAGGTAGAGGCGGGCGGCCCTAACGGATGTTTACATGACGCGTGCTCGTAGGCACTTATTTTAAGGACAATCACAATACTGTTAGATATCTTTACCGTGTCGTAGTGCTCTCTCATGGTCGTCGTAAACGAGAAAGAACAACTGTTGGAACTATGACATATATGTAATACGAGCCTCAAACTACAAAATACTACTCGATAAATACAAAGAGGTATAATAAATACAATCTAATTTAATTTTAGTGTAAACTATCCCAAGATTTTCCAACTCTGGGTACTGCAGATTCCTAGTACTTCTTGATACATCGCGTGGCACCTAGTTATGCGAAACTGGCTATTCTACAGTTGCAGTAATTAGTCTTAGTAGAGATTACAAGCCAGCAGTGGACTGTTACTGATGATGATGGTCATGATAGATTACTTATCAATTGGGAAAATGAAAGGAGATTAGCTTTTTCGAAATTTTAGCTCTGAAAAGTGAGCTCATTGACTATACTTTTTAACCCCTGACGGAAAAAGAGGGGTGTTATAAGTTTGACGTTTGTTGCTGTGTATCTGTGTGTCTGTCTGTGACATCATAGCGCCTAAATGGATGAACCGATTTTGATTTAGTTTCTTTATGTTTGAAAGCTGATTTTGTCGAGAGTGTTCTTAGCTATGTTTGAAAAAAATCGGTTCAGCAGTTTAAAAGTTATGGGCGTTTTACTGTTTGAATCGGGATGTTTTCGCAAGATAAATGTGTCGGGGTTTTTTTTAATTTTGAAATTTGACTTGTCCCTAATAATCAAGCAACTTGAAAAAACAGATAATAATCAATACTAAGGTACAAGGGCGTCGCAAAAAAATACACTATGTAAAGGGAGTCACAGTATAAACAAGTTTGGGAAGCCCTGGACTAGCCTATTGCCATCAATCTCTCCTCCTTGATCTTCTATATTGGAGTATTGATGGCTCAGCAAAGTATCAGCTTGTCACGCTTGATTCGGTGGAACGCAGAGCCAAGAGGCTCATCGGCGTCATTGAACTGGTGGATACCAAGCTTCACAGCTTGGCTCATCGCCGCAAGGTTGCCTGCTTGTCGGTCTTCTACAGACTGTATTTCGGTGAGTGTGCTCAAGAACTCCACGACCTCATCCTCCTTCTACCATCGGACATCTAGACGCACTGAAAGTTACCATCCTTACCTTGTTGCCATTCCACCAATTCGCACCAAGCGAAACATCCTTCATAATGCGCACAGCGAATGAATGGAAATCACTACCTGCGTCTGTGTTTCCGAACGCATTCAACCCAAATCTCCTCAAAGTTAGAGTAAACAGGCTTCTTCTGGGTAAGCTCACTCCATCGTCGAATCTGTCTCTGTCACCTATGACTTAGACTAGAGTCAAGAGCAAACCCATCACAAATAAAAGAAAAAAACAATAATATTTCATGATGATATGCATACTTTAACACAGTTTTCTCTTTTCAGGTAAGTTCACGAAATAAATGTGTTGCTGTACCAACTCAGCCTTGAGGTAAAGCTCTATATAATAATAAAACTGTGGCAGATGTGCCTCTCGTGCTTGAGGTCGTGGGTTCAAATCCGGGCAAGTACCAATGTGACTATTTCAATTCTACTTTCTAAGTTTATGTTGGACATCGCTGACAACGGTGAAGGAAAACATCGTGAGGAAACCTGCAGCCGAATTGCGTAAGTGAATTCGGCAAAGGAAACAGTTTGGAACCTTCACAAAGATGACTTTATGTATTGCATATTACACTCTGAAAAGGAAAGGAGATGAATCTTTCCATGACCAATATTTTGACGTAGAATTTATTTTAAAAATAAATGTTTTTTCAGTTTTAAGGAACCATTATACATTTTAATTAAACGCATTAGAAGACCATTAGTTGTAAGTAAAACAAAATTAAATGATGTCCTAATTATTTGGAAATAAATCATCAGGACGATGATCGTACTCTTTCCAAATTAGTTTCGCAATACCGAAAAAGTTGAATGAAATAATTCTAACTCTTTGAAGGTTCGAAATTGTTTCCTTTGCCGAATTCAATTACGCAATTAGGCTGCTGGACTTACAGTTAGTATTTGTATGTTTGTGCTCCATTGGTGTAATTGCTGCAAGGCGTTCCAGTGCGAGGCTAAAACAAATATATAAATCACCTACTAGTTTCTGCCAGCGGCATCGCCAGCGTAAAAATAGTTATTTGTGTTACAAGGGGACAAAGTAATATTTTGATCTTCCAGGGCGTTATTTTGAATTCAGAGCTAAGCGAAGGAGGAGGGCAACGTAGAATCCTAAGCTTAGCGAGGAATTCAATATACGCCGTACGAGAACATAATATTTTGTCCCCGAGTGATACACACTATTTTTCATCACTACCTAAGAGAAAATAAATTTAAAGAAAGAACTACAGTTTTTTAAGGCCGCCATAACTTAGATCCAGCCAGTAACTTATTCAAACATATGCGTTCGACCTATTTGGTTAACTTCACATACTTATCAACAACTAGCTGTTCCCCGCGGCTTCGCTCCCGTGGACCACCCCACAGAACCCGTTTTCGGGATAAATTATAGCCTATGTCACTCAGGAATAATGTAGCTTTCTAATGGTGAAAGAATTTTTGAAGTCGGTCCAGTAGTTTAGGAGCCTATTCGGTACAAACAAACAAAAAAATATTTCCTCTTTATAATATTGGTATAGAAGAGTAAATATAATACTAACTCCCAATGATATTCAAATAAACAGATATGTTATGAGCGCGTGCATTGTGAAGACTCGAATAGGTCACAATTGTGACCTTTAGTCTTTAGTTTATGTCACGCATGGCGAAGAACGATAGGCTTTGTTGAAACAAAAACAAAATAAAAAAATGCCTTGTGTGTATTTCGAAATTGTACCAATTATGATACCAAAGTACATAAAACAGAAGGGATCTCATACCATATGTAAGTACGCAATACGCCTCAATTTACTAATTTATTTAATTTTTTCCCTAATATTCTAATATAATATTCTAACCTCCAAGGTTAGAAAAAGATAAAAACATTGGTGGTCAGAATAATGTTTGTTTACATTCACACGCAAGTGACAAACACTAGCTGTCTCTTTTTTCTTGTTGGTTTTATCAAGCCATCCCTTTCGACTTGTGGTGAAATGTCAGATGAATGAAAAGTGTGTATGTGTGCTGCCACTGATGCGCGGAACACTTTTTTCAATTGTTTTGTGAGTGTATAACGTATATGTTTATTTGAATATCATTGCTAACTCCTTACTAACCAATCACAAAAATGAGTTTATCACCATAGAGAATTGAATGATAGTTAGTGATATTTTTTTTAAATTAAACCTTCACGCGAGTGCCTCCAACCAAACCAACTACGCAAATCTATCAATCTATTTTTCGAATAGGTGTGATGAAATAGTACATTGTGTATTAAGGGCGGTAAGTAAGGAATTATGATCGAGACTCTAGTAGAAGCCCGAAGTCGAAGACTGAGGGCTTTCTGAGTCGAGGTTCGTAATTCCCGTACCGCCCGTGATACATACAATGTTTTTCATCACATTTGCGAGTAATAATTATGAATTATAGCTTTAATACACAAGTCAGCACAGCTGTTATTACGAAATACGTGAACTTTTTTAAGCGGTTTGTGAATTTTTGCCCACACCACAGATTATACAGTGTTTCGTTCAGAAACTTTAAGGGCAAATACTTACGTAGGTATACAGCCATGTAGGAGTTTAGAAAGTATTAAATAATTTCGACGTTTTCATACTATAACTATTAAAATCGATTATTAAGAACATTAGTTAAGTATTTAAGTAACATGTAGCGAGATTGCAAAGAAATTCCTGTTTAGATAGGTAACATTTTAAGACAATTTTTCAATTGCGTGTAAACTCCTTGGTTGAACTTGCATGATCTGTGTGCTGTGCCATAAATTAAAAAAATATTACTTAGCGCCCTAGGGTTTCATGACAAAAAGAAAGCCCGAGGGTTTTATATGGGGCATTACGGCCAAGTTAACCTGTATGTTTAGATACTTTTTACGTGCAAGTGTGATGAAAAGTGTTTTTTTTATCGTAAGGGAACATTACAGCGGGATGAAGAGTAGCCTATGTGATATTCTAGGCTATAATCGATATTTGTGCCTCAACCAGAAGGCCTAGACAAGTGACATTCCATTATCAAAAGCGTGGCGATAGCGATAGCCAATAAATACTTTTTTGTTGGAACTTGGAAGTAGGTGTCTTTGGTAAGTAGGTACCAATTTCTTTGGTTATGGACACCGACTTCCAAAAAAAAACTTATTTTTCACTTTGTAGTGTTTTTATTTGGAATTCGGTAGTACTTTTTTGTAAAAAGTTATTTTTTTATTTTTCACTTTTTAGTTGTACTAATAGGCAAGTTAGTAAGGGAACTATTTCGACAGAATAGATTTAATGAAACTTGAACATAACCGCTGAAATGTGAGATCTGTTTACCCCTTAAGAGCGAACTGGCGTGATGTTATGTTATGAAATGTTATAAACAACAAACAGCGATGCGATTGCAGCAATCCCGACAGGTTTGCCGTTATTTATTGAAGAGTTCTGTTGTATATCTCCGAAGTTCTTCATCAGATCTTCACAAAATTAAAATGGGACCAATTTCGGAACATACTCTATCAAACAAAAAAAGAATTTTCAAAATCGGTCCACAATTGACGAAGATATAGGTGAACATACACAAAAAAAAATAAACAAACTTGAAGTCGAACATAGAACCTCCTCCTTTTTCGGAAGTCGGTGAAAAATAAAGTAGTCAAACTACCTAATTTTAACACACTCGTCGTGATATCTCTAATATGGCCTGAAATATCATAAAACCGCATATTATTCAACTTTTTCTGGAACATTTTCAGCGCTGAAAAGATAATTAGTTGTCTAACTATTTTCATTACACTCCGGGGCCTCGTTTGAATTTCAAATTGCTCATTCAGAAGTGGTTGCAGATGTTAACTGTCAGAGTTTTAGTTCCCATAGTAAACGGGACATTTTGGTTGCTGAAATTCAATGATTTACCGACTTTGATTGGCTCAAATTATCCCTTAAGGGCCTTCCACCGCTTTAGTGCCGTAAAACGGTAACTTTCTAAATAACCGTATATTCGCATACTACTTTAAAGGGTTTGTTTTTTTTTTTTTTTTCATATACATGAATCAAAAATAAATTTATTTTGGAAACAAGGTTTTTTGTGTAACTTATAGTTTTGCTTTAAAAATAATTAGCAATACGATATTATTTCGCAACTTTTGGATACTGCTCCAAAACGACTTGTATTTTTAAAAATATTTTTACACAGAAAAAATGAGGGCTGGAATTTCTTCATAACTTAAATAGGATATGTAAATCAAATAATATTTTGCAAACAAAAGTGTTCAAAAGTAGGTTCAATATTGATATTTTGGCTCCGAGCCGGCGCACGGCCAGTACTGCGTTAACATTGTATATATCGCCTTAAGGTGCTGACAGACTTGAGTATTCACTTGTAACATAATATCGAGCATTCGGCGTTTATAATTTTCTCGAACTGAACAACGAATAGAGTCAAGCATAGAGCCAAGCATCACTACGATCATTCTAGCGAATGCTCTAAATAATAAAGAAAATGCTCGTCAAACAAATTAAAATATATAAATACTTATCATGGCTTCACACTGACTGAAGACTAGCGGGTACTGACAGCGACAGGCGTGGGCCGGTACGGCGGCAGATCAATGACAAAATTGGCAAAATGCTCGAAGCGTATTTACTGTCGTTTCGCTAGAACACTCGCTAAAAGGTTAACATTTGCTAGAATGCTCATTACAATTGAATGCTCAAGTATATCATCGGCTTTACATTCAAAACGTCAGATTGACAAATACAGCTTGTCTTCTTATAAACTTTTCGATGGCAAATATAGCTTCTAAATGAGTGTGTTACAATATTGTGTATGCGTTTCAATGGCAAACATAATTTCTAAAAATTATGATTGGCCCAAAATTCGGCCACGGTAATAACATCCATTAACGCAGCCATAAGGCCCTTATATGCACAAGTGACAGGGCAAGCGTCGCAAGACGAAGGTGGGTCTTACTCTGCGGAGAGACACTGTACAAACACTTTTTTTATTGACATCAATTGAGCGTTATTTTTCTTTGGCCTTGCTTTAAGCTGTTGGTCCCTGCTGACATTTGTTGATATTTAACAGTCATAACAGTTAGTCAGAAGCCTGCACATCTAGCACCAGTTTTAGCATGGGTTACTGTGCTACCCAGTTACTGGGTTGTGGTGGTCAGATAGGTAGTCGCTAAATGTAAAAAAAGTTAATGAAATCGAAAAACCCGACTGCTTAAGAAGCGAAGTATCTTTTTAGTTCGCTTCTTAAGCAGTCGGGTTTTTAGATTTCATTAACTTTTTTTTATTTACACCATTTTAGTTGTAATTTTTTTACGAATTACTCTGAAACATATAAGTGGTATACATTTTTGTAATCACCTCTAAAAACCCTTCATTTTGATACCCCACTCGATAGGTATGCAAGGAAAAAAAATTGAGGCCCCACAATATGGCGCCCAAAATCCGTCGTGATTGTTTTTTTTTAACTTTACCTATCTAAGAACACTTAGGCGTGCAAGACGTATCTAACGATGTCTTAATTATGTAAATGCGTCTAGCGGTGTGCAAGATAATAAAATTAAAATAAAAAAAACCATTTATTCTACTACATTAAATTATTCATGCATTAAACTTTTAAAATAAAAATATATTGTAAAAATTAAATTCAAAAACAATAAACTACAAACCAATAACAGTTCAATTTTATTACATTTCCAATTCAATTCTATTACAGATTCAATTCAACCCAATTATTTAAATACAAATTCAACATAATATATTTTTGTAATTATGTATATAATATCTATTTACAAATTTATTAAAATAAAAAATGTATAACAGTCCCAGTTCAGTAAATTACATGGTTTTTATTTTACTGAACTATAATAATTCAATTTCAATAAAATTCCAATTTAATTTAATTTCAATTGCATTTTCAATCTCAATTATCCATTATCAATTCAATACAATTGTAGTTATTATCTTTAAAATTACAACATGCATGTAACTATTTATTATTAACTGTTTAACACAATTGAAAAAGTAAAAAACAGAGTTGTGGTAGGTACAAATTTTATTAAAAAAAAAAGTAAATTATTATGAAGATTTTGTAGTAGTCGCCTCATGGGCGTAGGCCTCCCCCATTTCTTTCCAGTAATACCTGTCCCTGGCTTTGGTCATCCAGACCGGCCCTAAACTTTGTATGAATAGATCTGCCCATCTTTTCCTTTGACCTCCTCGTGACCTTGTATCATCTTTTGGGATCCATTCTATAATTTTTTTGGTCCATCTGTCATTTGGCATCCGACATATATGACCCGCCTAGTTCCACTTTAAAACCCTCACTCTTTCCACAATATCGGTAACATTAGCTTTAAAACTTTCGCGTTTCTTAATTGAAAAACAATATATCACGGGAATTTAACGCGATGAAATTTCGATTGTTTATTTACCTATTTCACCCGACGTTTCGGCCGTGTTGCAACGACCGTGGTCCCGGGTAGACTGGTGTCTCGGTGTACTGGCTCCGTTGGGGCCGAAAATTCTTCTTCTACCCTCACATTTCTACACACAACACTAACCGTGTCCTTATTCTGTAAGTTCGCCGACTACACAAAACGAGGTAATGTTTTTTGAATCACTGGATACCACGCCGCGGATAATTTGTAACCGTCATCCCGATTGAATTCTGTTTTTTAATTTCAATCGCTTCACGCACAATTCTTGAATGGAAGTGGCGTTCCGTGGAGAGGACTTATGGACGATGAAATTCGATCCAGTGATTGCTGCCGCCTTCTGATAGGTGTTCTGCAATCGCCGACTTATTGACCTGCCGGTTTTAATTCCTGTGATATATTGTTTTCCAATATCGGTAACCTTAGTTAATTTTCTAATCGCCTGGTTACTTATTATATCTGTTATTCTAATTCCTATCATACTCCTTTCCATTTTTCTTTGTCATATTGCTAGCTTCTCTTCCTCGTTTTTCCTTAATGGTTTGAAAGATATGAGGTAATAAAGAATATTACAAACATACATACATACTAGATACGCGCGAAAAACATAACCCTTTCCTTGCAGTCGGGTAAAAATACTGGTAGTCAATTTAATCTGGATAGACTTGAAGCCGACTGATTTTTCAATTAGTTATTTTTCACCTTTCGTGAAGATTAACTTAAAAATTGTCTCAACTATTCAGATATTGACGACAGCGGTAGACGAATACTTGGATTCGGCGAGAGCAGATCATAAACAGGTGCACCATATCCGCGAAGGGGGTTATCCACACTGGCACTATGTATTGAATGTCTATGATACTCCAATTGTCTCAATCTGCCAGTTAGCGGAAAAGGGTAATACATATTTTAATATTTTTAACCGACTTAAAAAAAAGGAGGAGGTTCTCAATTCGTCGGAATCTTTTTTTTTTTATGTATGTTCCCCGATTACTCAAAGACGCCTGGACCGATTTCAAAAAATCTTCTTTTGTTTTGAAGGGTATACTACCTAGTTGGTCCCATAGTCATCAGGTCAGGATCTGATGATGGGATCCTAGAGCAATCGAGGGAACTCCTCAAATATTATAGGCATTTATATAGTGATTTTGGTATTTTCATCAACAATGCAATCACTTGCACTCAGAAAGTATAATTTGGTGAAGTGGAACTGATGAAGAAGACCACAGATGGCCACTTGAACTCCTAAATGGGTATAAAATATCTCGAATAGTTAACCGACTACGATGAAGCAAATACTTATAAATGAATGGTACTGATGAAAATGGTATCATTGAACTGTTCTGATGATGAAGCCGGAAGGTAGGCACCGGAACTCTGAAAAAAAAACAATGTATCCTAGTCGTGCGTGGGCTTATTGGAATCGTCATGAGATGTACTTTGGCCACAAATGATTATCATGTTAATTGGAGATACCTACCAAAACTAAAAAGAGAAAAATAAAAACTTTTTAACAAAAAATCAAACCGACTTCCAGAACAAAAAACTACAAAGCAAAAAATAACTTTCTTTTCCGAAGTCGGTGTCGAAAAACTGAAAAAAATGGTTACAAAAGACACCGACTTCGGAAAAGAAAGTTATTTTTTGCTTTGTAGTTTTTTGTTCTGGAAGTCGGTTTGATTTTTTGTTAAAAAGTTTTCTTAAGTCAACTATAATGGTTGAAAGTACACCAAAAGGCAAGTCGATCCACTTATTATATTAGATTCACTCATTATAATATAATGGTTATGGCCTAAATGTAGGGGCTTGGCAGGGCGCGGACAATTTGTTTAATGATTATGCCCTTGGTTGTGAAAAGAGCTGAAGTTACCATTACTAAATGGATTCAGAAGTAGATTCCTTTAGAAGTTTATGTTTATAAAATACTAGAGAACGCCTCGCGGTTTCACCCGCGTAGTTCCCTTTCCCGTGGGGATAAAAAGTAGCCTATGTCACCCGGGGATAGAGTAGCTTTCCATAAGTGAAAGAATTTTCGGAATCGGTCCAGTAGTTTCGGAGTCTATTCGGTACAAACAAACAAACAAAGAAAAAAATCTTTCCTCTTAATAATATTGGTATAGATTAGCAAATAAACTATCGCTGTCGAGATTCTAGTCCGTTCTACTCATAACAGTAGATCGTTATGAGTAGAACGGACTAGAATCTCGACAGCGATAGTTTTGCGAATGGACAGTAGAATTAATTATTATTATTTTTTTAATTTAATTTTATGATATACAAAAGTGCGTTTAATGGCGTAATTGAAATAAACGATTTGATTTTAACTTTGCAAATCAAATGACACGTCCGGTATCCGCAACGAAAATAAATACAAAAATTCGGAAACAAATTGTCAAGCGCGTAAAAACTGTTTTGAGTAGTTGAATGAATTATTAACATTGACTTGCGTGTTTAACGAGTCGATAATATATCGTTCCAGAAACTGGATGTTAGGGAATACAAAAGTTAATTAAAAAAAATCGTACTTTAAAAAAGCTGAAGCAAAAAAAACAAGTGCGTGTCTGGCCACGCGCAGTAATAGGGATCCGTAGTTGCACAATAATGCGGACTAAGAAGACTTTTTGTTGTTTCATGAATATTTGAACGGATTCGGCGGCTCACACATACATTTTATATGTTGGTCGACTATTACTCGTAAACTTGTATAGCCTACTTAGCTGTGATAGTTTTAATTTTACCCGACTGCCGAAGGAGGGTAATGTGTTTATCAGTCTATGTATGTATGTATGTATGTATATATGTATGTATGTATGTTTGTTCCTATGTGGCATTCTAGAGACCAAACGCGTTGGCCGATTTTGATGATTCTTACGTCAATCGATTTGTCTTAACCCTGCGAGTGTCACTGGCTACATAAAAATTGGAAAAGAAAAAATGGCGGATTTTGGGCGCCATATCGTGGGGCCCCGTTTTTGTTTTTCTT
This sequence comes from Orthosia cruda, assembly GCA_964057195.1. Classification (NCBI taxonomy): domain Eukaryota; kingdom Metazoa; phylum Arthropoda; class Insecta; order Lepidoptera; family Noctuidae; genus Orthosia; species Orthosia cruda. The sequence goes on from OZ059841.1 coordinate 27,244,219, forward strand.
CCAAACCCATTGTGTGGTATACCAAAATAAAGGGTTTTAAGAGGTGATTTCAAAAATATATAACACTTATATGTTTAAATGTAAGAAATTAAAAAAAAAACTAATAAGTTCTAGTTAAATAAAAATTAAAAAAACAAAAAACCCGACTGCTTAAAAAGTGAACTAAAAAGACGTAAACAAGAAGAAAATCATGCTTTGCAGTCGGAGGATACATCAGGAGGTTTTGGTCAGCCACCATGCTAATATGTATCCTCCGACTGCACAGCATGATTTTCTTCTTGTTTAGCAGTTTAAGCAGTCGGGTTTTTTGATTTTTTTATTTCTTTATACTACTGCTGTGATTTTTATCCAAAAGCAAACATTTAGCTGGCAGCATTTTTTTAACAAGGTACATTTTGCGCCTAATTTTGACGTTATAATGCTCCACAAAAATCAATAAAAATGGGGCCGTTATATCATCAATGAAGCGTTCTTTGAAGAACTGGAATCGGTCCAGTAGTTTCGGAGTCTATTCGGTACAAACAAACAAACAAAGAAAAAAATCTTTCCTCTTAATAATATTGGTATAGATTAGCAAATAAACTATCGCTGTCGAGATTCTAGTCCGTTCTACTCATAACAGTAGATCGTTATGAGTAGAACGGACTAGAATCTCGACAGCGATAGTTTTGCGAATGGACAGTAGAATTAATTATTATTACTTTTTTAATTTCATTTTATGATATACAAAAGTGCGTTTAATGGCGTAATTGAAATAAACGATTTGATTTTGACTTTGCAAATCAAATGACACGTCCGGTATCCGCAACGAAAATAAATACAAAAATTCGGAAACAAATTGTCAAGCGCGTAAAAACTGTTTTGAGTAGTTGAATGAATTATTAACATTGACTTGCGTGTTTAACGAGTCGATAATATATCGTTCCAGAAACTGGATGTTAGGGAATACAAAAGTTAATTAAAAAAAATCGTACTTTAAAAAAGCTGAAGCAAAAAAAACAAGTGCGTGTCTGGCCACGCGCAGTAATAGGGATCCGTAGTTGCACAATAATGCGGACTAAGAAGACTTTTTGTTGTTTCATGAATATTTAAACGGATTCGGCGGCTCACACATACATTTTATATGTTGGTCGACTATTACTCGTAAACTTGTATAGCCTACTTAGCTGTGATAGTTTTCATTTTACCCGACTGCCGAAGGAGGGTAATGTGTTTATCAGTCTATGTATGTATGTATATATGTATGTATGTATGTTTGTTCCTATGTGGCATTCTAGAGACCAAACGCGTTGGCCGAATTTGATGATTCTTACGTCAATCGATTTGTCTTAACCCTGCGAGTGTCACTGGCTACATAAAAATTGGAAAAGAAAAAATGGCGGATTTTGGGCGCCATATCGTGGGGCCCCGTTTTTGTTTTTCTTCCAAACCCATTGTGTGGTATACCAAAATAAAGGGTTTTAAGAGGTGATTTCAAAAATATATAAAACTTATATGTTTAAATGTAAGAAATTAAAAAAAAAACTAATAAGTTCTAGTTAAATAAAAATTAAAAAAACAAAAAACCCGACTGCTTAAAAAGTGAACTAAAAAGACGTAAACAAGAAGAAAATCATGCTTTGCAGTCGGAGGATACATCAGGAGGTTTTGGTCAGCCACCATGCTAATATGTATCCTCCGACTGCACAGCATGATTTTCTTCTTGTTTAGCAGTTTAAGCAGTCGGGTTTTTTGATTTTTTTATTTCTTTATACTACTGCTGTGATTTTTATCCAAAAGCAAACATTTAGCTGGCAGCTTTTTTTTTAACAAGGTACATTTTGCGCCTGATTTTGACGTTATAATGCTCCACAAAAATCAATAAAAATGGGGCCGTTATATCATCAATGAAGCGTTCTTTGAAGAACTGGAAATGGCCTCTTCCTAAAGGTGAATATTATACTACACATAAAAGACGTACTCTTGGCGGCATAATCCACCAAAAAAAATTGGACGCAGAGATTTTTATTTTATGCCAGAACTAGACTAAATATGGGGCGAGGCATATATACGTTTTTAGAAGATTTTTAATGTGTAAATAAAGGTTATTTTCTAACATGTCACCTTTTTTAACCTCTTCTATGAGAGAAAAGTAAAAAAAAAACAAATTAAAACTATACTCCATTCAAAAATATACGAAAAACTGGTGCAAAGAAATTGAGGAGCAAAATTACCATCTACAAAAGAACTACTTTGATCCAAAAGAGACAAAAAAATTAAAAATTGCCAGTTAATGCAATGTTTTAATTTTAGGTTAAACTTCAATAATACTCACAGAACTAATTTCAAACAGTTGGAGCTAATTTTGGTGCAAAGTAGGACCAGATTCCGGTCGACTTATTTTTTTTTCCTAATTTTATTTTATCACTTTGTCGGCTTTATAGTACCAAGAGTCTCTGAGCTAAGCTGCTGACAGAAGAACGGACAGACGGATATGGCGGAACTATAAGGATTCCTAGTTGACTAAGGAACCCTAAAAATACATTCATAGATTTTAGGGCGGGTTTTTAAAGCTTTCATAGATTTTTTTGAACTGGCTTTGCTATAACTATTCTTTGCCTTTTTCCTTCTTTATTTTTATTATAACGGCCTTGTTCCAATAGTTATAAATCCTACCATACCAGACCATTATGCCCGTCTATCTGTAGACAACAGTTGTCATTAACAATCCGCTAGTGACATCTGTCGGCGTTTGGTGACATATCATTAATTATATTCTGTTTGGCACCCGATACGGTTTATCTGTGACACCTATGTAATTAATTTGTTTGTGGTAAACTTGATTACCCTTAATGAAGTAAGCAGAGTAAATAATTATATTATAAGGGACAAGTAAAATTGCAAAATTTTGAAAACTCCCGACACATTTTTATTTCATGCTACATATTTTATCTAGTACGTAGTAGGTATGCTTCGATCGGAAATCTATTGAACACGTAATTATGACACGATATCTTGCGAAAACACCCCGATTCTAACAGTAAAACGCCCATAACTTTTGAACGGCTGAACCGATTTTATTCAAACATAGCTAAGAACACTCTCGACAAAATCACCTTTCAAATAAAAAAAAAACAAATCAAAATCGGTTCATCCGTTTAGGAGCTTTGATGTCACAGGCAGACACACAGATACACATATACCCAGGTACACAGCAACACACGTCAAACTTATAACACCCCTCTTTTTCCGTCGGGGGTTAAAAATCAGCAAGCACTTTTAATTTTATGGTAATTTTCTGCGACTCATTTAAAATAATCTTTACCGCTTTGTGACTGGCTTCCGACCGGGCTGACGTTAGACCAGAGATGCGGACTGTGAAGTAACAGACATCCCACTCCTCAAAACATCATCAATCCACCAGAACATCTACGACCTGGACAAAAATTGCAGTGGCCAATCCATTGAACAAATTTTTGAACCGGTTGCCGGTCCAGGTTGTTGGTACGTATAGTGCCAGTGAACCAAGAACCCATTAACATAATATGCGAAACCTTCTTTCCTGATTAGCACAACCATCGGCACGACTTAAATTAAGTAAATGACAGAGCTATAATCTCCGGCACGTAAGTTGGCAAGGTTTTGGCGTAGTGGGGGTAAGTTCGCGTGTATTCCACGAACTGACCAACCACCATATAGAGAGAACGGAACGTGGACGCGACACGATTGGTCAGTCGAACTGACCAAACAATAACGCACTCGGAACGGTCCTAAACGTTGACCGTGCCCCGCTTCACTACCAAAGAGACCTAAAAATTACTTCTACGCATCTAATGACTCTTGCCAACTTACGTGCCGGGGATTATATCCAGGTGATTACATTCTGGTAAAAATGTTGGTACCCTATGAAAATCATTTATAGCCAAAAGGGCATATTATAGGCTTCTCATAACAATTCTAAAGTCCCCGCCACGAGAAGCTAAAAATGTTGTAAATAAAGAACTCTAACCCGACCAAATAAAATCGCTCGTTTGTTTCGTATTACACGTCTATGTTGTGAGTGATTTGATTGAATTTGCGATTATTTGTTGTTGATTGAATTGTCACTACGTAACTTAGTAGAATTCTTTATTTACAAAATTTATAGCTTCTCGTGACGGGGACTTTAACAAGCCTAAACACGGCTGAGATACATTATATTTTAGTACGGAGTTACGGTGCCTACATGGTGCCTACCTTCCGACTTGATCATCAGCAGCCTTATTGCGTAGTTAATTCGGCAAGACAAAGGCCAAAGAGTATTAAAAACCGACCTATCGAAGGGCAAAGAGTATTAAAAATCGACCTATCAAAGGGCAAAGAGTATTAAAAATCGACCTACCGAAGGACAAAGAGTATTAAAAATCGACCTATCAAAGGGCAAAGAGTATTAAAAATCGACCTATCGAAGGGCAAGGAGTATGAAAAAGCGACCTAACAAAGGGCAAAGAGTATTAAAATCGACCTATCGAAGGGCAAAGAGTATTAAAAATCGACCTACCGAAGGGCAAAGACTATTAAAAATCGTAAATCCACATCGCGTCTTTCACCTCGCATGTGATTGACTGCGGATCGGTTCGATGGTATCATTTTCATTAAGACCTTTTTTTAATTTGTTTCATCATCGTCATTTAACTATTCAAGATATCTTATACCCAAAACATACTTCTCAATGAGAAGTTCCAGTGGTCATCTGTGGTTTTCCTCATCAGTTCAATTTCACCAAATGATACTTTCTGGATGCAAATGCTACCCATGTATGCCTATATTTGAGGAATTCCCTCCATTTCCATGGGATTCTCTCATCAGATCCTGACTGTGACAATGGGACCACCTCGAGAGTACTTTATAACAAAAAAAAAGTCGATGCATTATTGATCTTGTCCGTTCTTCTCCACGTAGGCATTTTCTAAACGGATGGTGGAATCACTTAATCATGATCCAGCCCTAGTAAGCCCCCCAGCGACGCCCTGAACCGAGGTTCGACCCCACAGGGGGTAGCTCTCAGCGTGGTCGCTTAGGTTCAGCTGTTTGTGCCTGGCTGGAGGCTATAGTTTAGTTCTCCACAGGATCGCCCGGTTAAGCAGTAGCCAATCACTTTGAATGAACTGCGAGAAGTCGATCAAAAAAAAATGGCCATAATTGAGTAATCGTTGAACATACATAAAAAAGGTACATACAGCTGAACATATTACCTCCTCCTTTTTGAAAAGTCGGTTAAAAAGAAGGACGTCTGTATTCCACCTGGAAAGTGCACCAATAATTTTCCCTCAAAGTCAAAGCCAAAGCCATTAATTGGCATTAAATGCGATACAAAAGATGGTATAAATAGGTTATTAACACAATGACACATCTCGCCATAAGTTGGCATGCAAATATTAAGATATTTGTTAAGGTGCTTACAATAAGCGATTCTATCTCTAATAATCTAATAACACATTATTTTTATTAGGTATTTAACCTGTTAAGTTTAATAAACTCTTCAAAACACTTAGTTTACTTACTAAAGTAGACTATAAAATTATATGGTTAACAAAAAACACACACATAAAATACAAATCAAATAATATCATAAAAGGCATTTGGTTGGAATTACAACAACTAATAACAAGATAATCTACAATGCATTCCTCATTTCGCCAGATATGTTTCAAGTCCCATGTAATTTACCATAAAAAATGGGGCGAACATAATTGCAATCAACCGGCCATACAGTCCTGACTCCGGGGTGTTATTAGTAATTCCAGATGTAGAAACCCTTTTGTCTAACCCGGCAATCGAACCCAGGTCCATTCATCCGTTCCTTTATTATTTCATACATGATTACTATTTACCCATGCACACATAATGTCCATCAGAAACCTTTTGAACGTCCACAGTTAGTCAGGAATAAACAGAAATCGTACCCACAAACGATTCGCACAGCTTGTCCAAACACTGCTATCTGATTACATCGCTGACTGCACCGGTGTTGGTATGTTTGTGACCGATTCTGTGCAGCGGCACTTGTGCTATAGAGCCACTATCTCACAATTGGCGGATTTTAGTTTTTTGATGTCATCGCTGCTCGTGACTAAATAATAACAAAATATAAAAATAACAAAACAAATATATAAAATAAAATATACGCGAGGCGTCCTCTAGTAATATATATAACTAGAGGACGCCTCGCGGTTTCACCCGCGTAGTTCCCGTTCCCGTAGGAATACAGGGATAAAAAGTAGCCTATGTCACCCGGGGATAGAGTAGCTTCCCAACGGTGAAATAATTTTTGAAATCGGTCCAGTAATTTTGGAGCCTATTCGGTACAAACAAACAAAAAAATCTTTCCTCTTTATAATATTATTATATATAATATAATATATTATTGTTTTTTTATAAATAAAATATATATTTATATATTATTTAATAATATATTTGAATCTGAATAACAGCCGCACGGGTCAATCTACAAGGTTAAGCAACGCTTGCCGAGGTCGGTCCTTGGATGTGTCCTTGGAGTGACCATCTTTGCATAGCGAGTTTCCTCCGTGCCTCGGCAACCACGTAAAGCCGTTGATCCCGGCTGTCATTTGAAGATCTTTGACAGTCGTTACAGGTTGTCAGAAGCTTGAAATCTGACCCCAGTTTGGCCAAGGGACATCGTGTTATCCAGTTATTGGGTTGTGCAGGTCAGATAGGCAGTCGCTCCATGTAGAACACTGGTACTCAGTTGAATCCTTAAAAGGCTTGATAGATTTATTGATGCCATCGTAATCAGCAAAAAATTATCTTTCGATCTGTCTAAGCAATATTTTTCTACTATCAATAGAATCCGGATAAAAAATAACCTATTTTTGATAAGATTTAGTGGTTTATTTAAGCTATATGACTATTAGAAATTGTGGCATTAGACCTTTTGATAACAGAAACTCTCGCATATGATTTATAGTTGATAAGCAGCATCGACTTTTAATGCTCGGCGGCGTTAGGTTTTTGCGTCTCAACCATTCTGCCTAATCTATTCCCAACAATTCGGCTTCCAGTCTAACCGGATCCAGCTGAGTACCATAGTTTTACATGGAGCGACTGCCTAACTGACCTCCACAACCCAGTAACTGGGTATACTGGCCAGACTGGTGTCATATTTCAGGCTTCTACCTACTTCTACTTCTACTACCCGTAAAGACTGACAAAGTTATTTGAATGACAACCAGCACCAACGGCTTAATGAACGTGTTCATTGCCGTAATTACTGAAACAATTATAAAGCCATTGTGTCACGCGCGAGGCGAGTCTTTGGCAACGAATGTGTTAACATACACACATCAACACGGTCTAGGCATATTTCATACTCAATTAAATAACTCGAAAAGTACTGGCCGCATTGGAATCTTTTATACACCGATTTGTTTGTAATTTATCTCAGACTAATTCCAAATTAAATTTTTTGAAAATCCTTTTGTTTCGGTGGCATAAAAATGTCTTGATGTGTAGGAGAGGGAATTTTCATTTGTGCGAAATTTAGAAAACAATACGAATTGTTACAGTTTTTTTTTTCATGTTTAAACGAAAGATAAAGTTAAAATTGAGGTATTGTAGCCATGCAACGCCAACATTTGACGAGGGCGGAAATGTTACGTGCTGTGGGAATGCTGGAAGCTGGGTCTGTTCAGCGTAATGTTGCTGAGGCCATAGGGACCCACCAAAATGTAATTTTAAGATTGTGGACACGCTATCGTGCCACAGGTGAAGTAGCGGAGAGGCACCGGGGGCCAAGTCGCATCACTATCCCCAGACAAGACCGATTTTTGCAAATTACTGCGCGAGCTCAACCAAATGCAACAGCGACTCAATTGGTCCAAAGGCTGCGAGTGGAACACCAAGTGCTTGTGAGTGACCAAACTGTAAGAAGGCGACTGCATGAAAGCAATCTATTCTCTCGTAGACCTTTACGGAGAGGCAATCGTGGACGACGATTAGAATGGGTTCGGAACCACGTGGACTGGGGCCGTGAACAATGGTCCAATGTGCTGTTTACGGATGAATCCAGGTTCGGCTTCCATCCAGATTCACGAAGAACGCGTGTTTGGCGAGTTCCTGGACGATGGAGCCGTCTTCAAAACCCTCAGGAAATTCACCCATACCAAGGAGGAACAATTATGGTTTGGGCAGGAATTCGTCTTGGATGACGGACGGATCTCGTTTGGGTGCGGGGCAATATGACGGCAGAACGATACGTCCAACAGGTGCTGGGGCCCGTAATCTTGCCCAACAGAACACAAATGGGGCAAGATTTCCTGCTCATGCACGACAATGCCCGGGCACACACGGCGAGAACGGTAGCAGCTTGGTTACATACACACAATGTTAGGGCCTTAGACTGGCCTGCTCAATCGCCAGATCTAAATCCCATTGAGCATGCGTGGGATATGCTGTAAAGAAGAGCTCTGAAGGAAGTTCCTGAAAATCTGGCTACAGAAGATCAACTTTTGCGCACCTCAGAAGGACATGGGACAATATTCCGCAGCAAGACATTGACAACCTTGTTCTGAGCATGCCGAATCGTTGCCGATGTGTTATGCACATCATGGGCGCTTTCTCAGACTACTAACTTCAAGTTTATAAACACAAATTAAATGATCTTTCTATTTTCTTCAGTTTTTACTCTTAAATTAAAAGTTAATTCATATACGGTTTCCGTCTATGCTTCATTTTTTTTCCATAAAATCCTGAAATTTTTATCGAAGTACCTTAACCATTATTAAAAAATGGTAGAATATTAAATAACGTATCTTTTAAATATATACATGTCACATAAATAATTAACACATTGATAGTAATTCGCTTTTTTAAAAATATCCCTAGACCGTGTTGATGTGTTTACTTTCCGAAGTACCAAAATATGATTTCGTCAGATAGTGGCATTATAGCTTGAGGGCGGTAGTGTATGACTGTGTGTATATAACACATACGTCTGCTGGACGTACAGTGTCCATTGAGAATCGGTAATGAATGTTTGAATAAAATTCGATTAATTTCACCGAATGTTTAGCCTGGTCGTCGTTTGTTTTTATTTAACTTTTGTGCATTCAGTATTTGGTTGGGGATTTTAAATGGGTGCAGTTAATTTTTTTTTTTTTGGGTCATGTATCTGCTGTGGTCGTTTGAATGCCAGGACTAGAATAGCAATAAGGGCTACCGCGTATGAATTTTCCGCTAGGGGGGCTGGTATAGAATGGGGTCTTCAAAGTGTCAAATTTCAGTTTTTTGGCTTTTAGCGCGAGTTTATTTACATTTTTTTATTGTTGTAAATATTTTGCAAATATGGCAGTTTAAGATGGGTACGGATTTTACCAACCATTGCTAGAGTTTAATGTTTCGGAAAATGTTATGTGTCTGTAATGTCCTTTTTTCGAAAAAAAAGGGACTGCGCAAAACTGTAACAAACTCGATTTTATAATATCACTTTTGTAATTTTCACTCATTTAGCTATAAAACTTTACCACAACATATCAAATTCACACACATATTCACCAAATTATTGCCAATGGAAATAATGGTTTAATGAATAAATAATAATGTCAGTATTTTGTAAAAATATTAAGATTCTAGTTTTGACATTTTAATTTATTTCATAGTTTTTTTTTAAATATAATTTTTGACATTTTAATTTATAGTTTTTTTTTATAATTTTTGACATGTTAATTTATTTTATGGTTCTTTTTTAACTTTTGACATTTTTTTTGTTATGTTATTTCTTAAATATTATTTAATTTTTTCTTTTTTTTTTCTTTTTGGAATGCATAAATGTTGTTATGGTTTCTTTTTAATTTAATGATTTATTTTTTTTATAAATAATTTGCACGCTTGCTTGCAGGCAGAATACAGTCACTTTTAGGCTTTAACATCTTCCCTTCAAAACTTTGTATTTCTGGCAAATAAACATTTTGATTTGATTTGATTTGATTCAAATAAACAACACTCAACAATAAAAAAATGTAGTAAACTATTTTGTTAACCCCCGACGGAAAAAGAGGGGTGTTATAAGTTTGAGTGTGTTGCTGTGTATCTGTGTGTCTGTGTATCTGTGTATCTGTGTGTCTGTGTATCTGTGTGTCTGTGTATCTGTGTATCTGTGTATCTGTGTCTCTCTCTGTGGCATCATAGCGCCTCAACGGATGAACCAATTTCTATTTAGTTTTTTTTTGTTTGAAAGGTGATTGTGTCGAGAGTGTTCTTAGCTATGTTTGAATAAAATCGGTTCAGCCGTTCAAAAGTTATGGGCGTTTTACTGTTTGAATCGGGATGTATTCGCAAGATAAATGTGTCGGGGGGTTTTTTAAATTTTGAAATTTTACTTGTTTACACAACGATAAAACACGGCGTCGGATTCTCAAAAACCACAGATTTATTTTGTGTTTTTTTTTCTTTCGTTCACTTTTAGTGGTGTCCCACTAAAATCTTACTAAATCCGGTAAAGTATGAATCGAATAGTCGAATGATATAGCCAGATCGTTCAAGTTCAAGTTCAAAATATTACGTAAAGTTGCTGTTTATCCAAGTGCTTCGCACAAGCTAAAACGCTAAAAATTCTATACTGTACTTTTGTCAGAAGCCACTTGGAGTACGCATCGGAAATATGGAATCCATTATATCATAAATATATTGACCGTATTGAACGAATACAAAAAAGATTTATAAAATGTTTATGCTTTCATCAACGGGTACCGTATCAGTCCAGTAACTATCTCAGTCTTTGTAAAAAATATCATCTCTTACCATTGATCAATCGTCGTGGGATCTCTGACTGTATATTTTTGTTAAAGACGGTTCAAGGTGACATAAATTGTTCGGATATTTTATCAACTTTCTACTTCAACGTTCCAAGCAAGTCCAAACGGTTCAATCCACCATTACGGGTGCCAACTGCAACTACTAACTACAGACAAAATTCGTACGTTGTGCGTGTGAGTAGGTACTTTAATAGCCGCGTACCCACCTAGCGCACAGGCTCGCGCGGCATCCTCGCGAGCCAAACGCTCGGCTGGTGTGGACGTGCCTCGGCCTGCCTCGGGCGCGCGTTTGCTCGACCGAGCACGGCTCGGCCCCGAGCCATCTGTTGTCGGTAAACTTGACGCGCTCAAAGGTGCCTCAGTGTGCGCTGTGCATTAGGTGGGGACGGTTATGTTTTGGCTCGCGCGCGAAGCTACTACAAGTTTTGTCTCTTTGTAATTTTGATATCATGGGCAGTCAGGAGGAGTCCATTCGCTTAATACAACTGTACAGCACGTACAATGCGCTTTGGGACCCCAAAGATCCAAAATATTTAAATAAAAATCAGCGGGAAGACAGTTGGCGGCAAATATCTGCTCAAATTAATATGCCTGTCAAGGAAGTGAAAAACAAAATGGTGTCCTTGTGTGGTTCTTATCGTCGAGAGAAAAGCAGGGAGAAAAAAAGTCGCATAACAGGTTCAGGTATGCATTTTTATACTTAAAAATATGAACTTACAAATTATTTGATAAAATAATTACTTATTATATACGAATGATTAAATTGAAGAAAATTTATTTATACAATAAAATATTTTAAATTATGGAAATATAAATTTTATTTTTGTTCTGTTTCAGGCGCTTCAGATGTTTATAATTCGAAGTGGTTTGGATATCCTTATTTTCATTTTCTTAAGGATAAAAATGAAACTGGTGACACTCAGGAAACGATGCCGAATGTAAGAATTTTTAACTATGCATAATGATTTTGAAATGGTATAGAACCATTAGTTATAAAATGTTCTGCCAAGTGCAACCGTATTTCTTTTGCGTTATTACAACTACGCCTTGGAACCGCTGCAATTGGTGCGAATGTAACTTCATTTATTTCATTTCTCCATTGGCCAGGAATCAGTGCGCCATCAAGTTCCCTGTCAAACAATTCCGGTGAAATAAGATTAGTTGAAGTATTTTTTCGGATGTAGTTGTACAAATAAACAGCTGCTAAGACGACCTTTGTTGCCTTATTTGGCTCTAGTAAGATAGGTTTTCTAAAAACGCGAAATATGGCACTTAATATACCAAACGCATTCTCAACGACACGTCTAGCTCGGCTAAGGCGATAATTAAATATTCTTTCTTTAGAACCATTTTCTGGGTTGCCCTCAAATGGTTTCATGGTATATTCGTTGAGTGCAAATGCTTTATCGGACAAAATAAAATAAGGAACTTTTGTTACATATGGTATTTCCAATATCTTCTCTTTAGGCAAGTTCAATTCTTTCAGTTCTAGCTTTTTATACAACGTTGTGTTTTTAAAAACACCACCATCAGAGATTCGCCCTTTGCTACCAACATTTACATACAAAAAATTGTAGCTAGCATCAACTAATCCAAAAAGCACGATGCTTGGAAATTGTTTGTAATTATCATAATCAGTGCCACTGTTAATCGGTGCCTGCAACATAACATGTTTTCCATCCATCGCTCCAATAGCGTGGGGAAAATTCCATTTATTTTCAAATTCTTTTGATATAGAAAGCCACTCTTCTTCTGTAGATGGGATCTGTAAAAAAAAAATAGAGTACATAAAAAAATATCGCTACTAAGCTACTTGAAGGTTTTAAATACTACGGACGTTAAACTTTAGCTTCAACATAATCAATGAGATTAAACGTAGGGTCCTGCCACATTATATACATATTCACACTGCACCACAAATTGATCTTTTAATTAAAATTATGTTTTCAGGAGGCAATACCGGAATCTTCACACACTTCTGACGTAGAGAGACACACAGAGACTGAAAACGCTCCGACCAAGACGCAATTGCCGGAGGCTAGCACCGAGAAAGCGCCACCACAACAACAAGACCTAACCTCGGATGCTAGCATGCCTTCACCATCAGAACCTGCTCGTAAAAAAAAACGACATAATCCGAAGAAAACGCAGCCACAGGAAGAATCGGCAGATATCATGCTCGCAGAAGCCCTTGAATACTTGCAAAAGTCTACGACCGACATCAATGATCCATACTCTTCATTTGGAAGACACATAGCCAACGAGCTAAGAAAATATGATTCGCACACATTAGCGTATGTTAAGAACGCTATCAATAATATAATTTTTGAAGCCGATTTAGGGAAATACACACAACAACAAATTAATACAGGATACTATACACAGCAGTACACTAATTCCTCTACAATGGACTCATCTGGCACTTCATCATCAGCATCACATACCGCTACGTCTTCTCATGCCATTACACAATCACCTAATGCCAATGTTGGATTCGAAACTATCACTGAATTGTAATTAAAATAAACAACTGATTTTTAAATTTGTCAAATTATTTTTATTTACCTTTACATAATCCCTTAAGGCTTCAATAATAGCGTCACAAACTTCTGGAACTATTCTAGAGATACTCTGCTTCGATACTCGAAATAAATATTGCAAGCTGCTATAAGAATCTCCGGTTGCTAAAAATCTTAAAGTTATTAAAACTCGTTCTTTCACAGTGATTGCTTCTCTATATTTTGTATCGCACTTTTTGATTTTATCAGACAACAATGAGCACAAATTTTCGAACTCTTGTACGGACATTCTTGTAAAATTATGTACAGTCTGATCATATACTAAATCTCCAAATAATCTATTTCCATATTGGTGGCGACGCTCATAAATTTTTCTAATCCAGAAGCGTCTAGGTTTTTTCTTGATACGTGACTGTTTTCGTTTCTTTAAACAATAACCAGCTAGGAAAATAGCAGCAGCTGAAAATACACGACTGTCCATTACGAATACTCGCGGACTTATGATGGCTCAGCCTGCCTCGCGAGGCGGCCTCGTGTAATTGAACAAATCTACTGAGGCTGCCGCGGGAGCCATCGCTCGCGATCCGGACACCGAGGCTGCCGCGCGAGCCTGTGCGCTAGGTGGGTACGCGGCTAATGAGGTATGCAAACGGTTCGACTTTGATCTTTTTGAAACAAGTGTGACCTCGGCAAAAAAGTTTATCTGAGGATTTTTTTTTTAAAGCTTAATTTTTTTAGACTTAGTTTTTTATTTTTTAAATCGAGTTTTTAACGACTTGGTTCTCATAATAACCTGTAGTAATTTCATTAATTTTGAAACATCTGAAGTGATACCTGCTTTTTTTATTTTAGACATTTCATTTTGCTTTCATTTTGACTTATTTGGCAGTGTGTATACTTTGTTCCACAGTACATTTATACCAGACAAGCTCTAGACGTGAAGACTTGTAATTGGCTGTCTGATTGTCTTACTGTTATTTATCACTATTGTATTTAGCTGTAAGTCTTCCAAAGTTTTTAAATAAATAAATAAATAAAAAATACCGGCGAAATATAAGTGAAGTGGCGATGACGTTGTTACGTACACTTGGTGTACGCTTGACATTTCGAGCACTTTTTTTTACGTACACTTGGTGTACCCTATACGTTACAGAGGTCGCACTTCTACAGCGTTAGAAACTACTTAAAAATGTTCTGTGCGCGTAATAAGAACGTTTAACAGCGATATTTAAGGACCTTACTCAACAGTGGCGCCAACTGGTGAGCACAAAAACGGAAGACCTCATTGAATTCTTGACTTGATTCATAACATCACGACTGTACTCTCCGAAGGGTTAGGCAGCGGTGCATCTATACCTACACCTACACTTACACCAACACCTACCAAATTTTATCAATTATGTTTAAGTCCCAAGTAATAGGTAGCGATAGAATAACCCAGTAATTTACTTGACTTTTGGATACCGTTTGTCCTGGTATGGTTCATGTGATGAGAAGGGATGCAACGCATGTTACTAAATAAGTTATGAATATAAATGTGGATGGATGGATGGACTGTGTGTGGAGTTATAATATGAGAGAAAAAAGTTAATTCATCTATAAAGAGGAAAGATTTTTTTGTTTGTTTGTTTGTACCGAATACGCTCCGAAACTACTGGATCGATTTTATAAATTCTTTCACCTATGGAAAGCTACATTTTTCCCGAGTAACATAGGCTATAACTTATTTTCGAAAAAATTGGGGATCCTTAAGAAAATTGCAATAATGTAACCCAAGGTATCAATATTTTACCTATAAAATTCATTATTTGGCGTGCGCTGAGAAAACTATGGATGATACTTAGAAATTATGTACTACATGATTAAAGTACTCATTAATAACTAAAGAAAAAGTCTGCGAGAGAATGTATCTCACTCATAGTTAAGTCACAATAGCAGCTTTTGTGTTCTAAAATTTAATTAGATCGCCGGTAGAAACAAAAGTTGGTTACATGTTTATTGTAGTATTTATTCTTATTCAAATAAATAGTTTAACAAATTGGTAGGTAGGTAGGTAGGGTAGATAGGGTAGGTGGGTATGTAGGTAGGGTAGGGTAAATAGGGTAGGTAGATGCAGGTGAGTAGGTTGGTAGGTAGGTAAGGTTAGGTGGCTAGAAGCATGATATTTGGCAAAAAGGTTCCTCAAGTGACGTAAGTGAGCACTAAGAAAGTATTTTTGGAAATTCTACCCAGTATGAAAAATCTAATTCCGTCGGCCAAAATTCTTGAAGCTTGGCACAAATAGTAATCTAAGTAAATGATGAAGGTTGCCACTATTCGTTTTTTGAAACTATCCCCAAATGACGTTTTACGGGGTGTTGAAGTTTGTATGAAAAAATCTGATGTTTTGGGTCAATAAACTTGAAACTTGGCACAAATATTAACCTAAATGAATATTGAAGGTTGTTATTTTTTTTTTTTGAATTTACCCCCAAAATATGATTTAGGCGATGTTAAAGTGTTTTTGAAGAACCTTACTCTAGAATCTTACTTCTTGGGTTAATAAACTTGAAACTTGACTTATTTATGTAGGTACACACAAAACACTTAAAAGATAAATTACATAGAAAGATAGAATAGCACAAAAGTGCTGCTTATTTCTAGATAAATTTCTTCCAGCAGGCCTACGACAGGAGAATTAGATAAGAAACATAGATACAGTGTGTATAAGTACAAGGAAAGGTAATACAACTAAACTTAAACACACATAATATAAAAAAATTACAATTAGTACCTAAAGATTATTATATATATAAAAAATACATAAATACTATAAAATAAATAAATACCTATAATATATAAGATCACGGGATAGCAGAAAGAAAGTGTGTTTTGCCTTGCTTTTTAAAAATAGAGATACGTTTAGCGTCACGGATCAAAGGTGGAAGTGAGTTCCACAGTCGTACTGCATGAACAGAAAAGGAGTGGGAATAGAAACGAGTTTTATGGGATGGGAAATTGAGATGGAGTTTAAGGAGGGATCTACACAGGACGTCAGCAGGGCGAGTAAACGAAAAACGGTCGCACAGGTAGCCAGGGTATGCAGGGTTAAAAAGGATGTCGAACGGGGGACATAATATGCGAGTGTTCCTGCGAAGACGGATAGAGAGCCACTTGAGATCCTTGCAGAACTGAGTGACATGATCGTATTTCCTAAGACCAAAAACAAAACGAATACACAGGTTTTGCAAGCGCTCAAGCTTATTTAAGAGCTCCTCATTACTGAGGAGCTCTTAAATAAGCTTGAGCACTACTATGTGGATGCTACCATCCAGATAGCAGGCATCGGCGTAGTCCATGATGGCTGAATTAAGGTTTGGACTAAATAAATTTAAGTATTTAAGAGCTCCTCATTACTGAGGAGCTCTTAAATAAGCTTGAGCACTACTATGTGGATGCTACCATCCAGATAGCAGGCATCGGCGTAGTCCATGATGGCTGAATTAAGGTTTGGACTAAATAAATTTAAGTACTAAATGACAGCAGACTTTGAAGATTTTTTAAAGAGTGAAAGGAGCAATGATCCTTACGACTAACTTCATTTACTTGCGCTCGCCAAGTAAGATTGCTGTCAATTAAGACACCGAAATTCTTTGCCGTATCGGTGTAAGGAATGGTCGAGCCGTCAAGGGTTAGTGGCGTCAAGGTAGAAGTCTCAAGCGCAGTGCGATAACACCGACTGCCTATGATCATGGCCTGGGACTTGGGAGGGTTAATCTGTAAGCCATAAGATTTAGCCCATTCACTGATCCTCTCCAGGTCACGATTCATGACATTAATCGCTGAGTCCGCGTCTGCAAGCAGGAAGTGTCCATAAAGATGCAAATCGTCCGCGCAAAGATGGAAGTTGGAGGTACCTTGGTAACAGTGTTTATGAAGATAGAGAAAAGAAGAGGAGAGAGAACGCCACCCTGAGGAACACCAGCAGTGAGATTACACTAATCAGAGAAGATCTCTTCAAGGCGGACACACTAAGAGCGATCCCGAAGATATGAGTCAAACCAGGCGAATGCAGAAGAAGAGAAGTTAATAGATTGCAAGATCCCAAGCAGAATGTCGAAATCCACAGGGTTGAACGCACAACTCAAGTCAAGTAGGACTAACACGATTAGAGACTTATTGTCCATAGCTCTGTGGATGTCATCAGTGACCTTCAGAAGTGCAGTTACAGTACTGTGACCCGCACCAAAGCCAGATTGGAAAGTTCAGATATGTGCTTTAGACGAATGAAATCTGAAAATTTGACCATGAACGGTATGCTCGAGAACTTTAGATAGGAAAGGTAGTATGGAGATGGGTCGGAAGTGAGATAAAGAAGAAGGATTGGTTATTTTGGGAAGTGGAATTATGTGTGCCTGTTTCTGTTACTTAAATACCAACCTAAACAAACAATAAAGGTTGACATTATTAGTTTATCGAATCTTCCCCCAAAAGAAGATTTAGGGGGTGATATTTTTTTTTTTTTTGAAGAATCATATTTCTTGGGTTAATAAACTTGGCACAAATACCAACCTGAGTAAACAATAAGACAACCTTTATTGTTTACTCAGGTTGGTATTTCTGCCAACTTTCAAATTTTAAATTTTTCGAAACTAACCGCAAGCTAAGAATCTTACTGGACCGGGTTTTGTAATTCCTTGGGAATAAAGTTAATAATCAAAATTTTAATAAAACTACGCGTCAGTTAGGGTTAAGGGTTGCTAAAGTTTTTTTGAGGAATCATACTGCGCAATCTGACTAACATAAACGAAAAATTTAAAAGAGAAGAAAAGAGTGAATAACATATAAGGGTTGTTCAAAACTCGACACTCAACGGGGCAAAAAGGGTATTTATTTTATGTTTAGTTTTAGAAGAGGATTTTACTTTGTGACTGTAACCTGAAATTTATTATTATATAAGGCAAATAACGAATTGTCCCAATCCAATAAACCCTGTATACGAGTATCTACGACACACTATTTTTATTGATTTAATAATAGATTATTTTTGGTCGCCTTCATTAACTGCACATAAGAAAATCATTTATAGGATAAACGAAATCACGCCAACGAAGTCGCGGGCGGAGTGCTATAGTTTATAAAGATATCTGGAGAAGTACTAATACCACGCGGGCGGAGCCGCGGGTGGCAGTTATAGTTTATAAAGATATCTGGAGAAGTACTAATACCACGCGGGCGGAGCCGCGGGTGGCAGTTATAGTTTATAAAGATATCTGGAGAAGTACTAATACCACGCGGGCGGAGCCGCGGGTGGCAGTTATAGTTTATAAAGATATCTGGAGAAGTACTAATACCACGCGGGCGGAGCCGCGGGTGGCAGTTATAGTTTATAAAGATATCTGGAGAAGTACTAATACCACGCGGGCGGAGCCGCGGGTGGCAGTTATAGTTTATAAAGATATCTGGAGAAGTACTAATACCACGCGGGCGGAGCCGCGGGTGGCAGTTATAGTTTATAAAGATATCTGGAGAAGTACTAATACCACGCGGGCGGAGCCGCGGGTGGCAGTTATAGTTTATAAAGATATCTGGAGAAGTACTAATACCACGCGGACGGAGCCGCGGGTGGCAGTTATAGTTTATAAAGATATCTGGAGAAGTACTAATAGGTACCACGCGGGCGGAGCCGCGGGTGGCAGTTATAGTTTATAAAGATATCTGGAGAAGTACTAATACCACGCGGGCGGAGCCGCGGGTGGCAGTTATAGTTTATAAAGATATCTGGAGAAGTACTAATACCACGCGGGCGGAGCCGCGGGTGGCAGTTATAATTTATAAAGATATCTGGAGAAGTACTAATACCACGCGGGCGGAGCCGCGGGTGGCAGTTATAGTTTATAAAGATATCTGGAGAAGTACTAATACCACGCGGGCGGAGCCGCGGGTGGCAGCTAGTAATATAATAAAAACCCGACTGCTTAAGAAGCTGACTAAAAAGACGTAAACAAGAAGAAAATTATACTGAGCAGTTGGAGGATACATATTCGCGAACTGGCTGACCAATCCGAGATGTATCCTCCAACACCCTGCACAGCATGATTTTCTTCTTGTTTACGTCATTTTAGTTCGCTTCTTAAGCAGTCGGGTTTTTTTTAATTAATTTTTTTGTTGTTTAATTTCTTTTTAGATAAGTACCCAACTTTTTTTTTCGGATTAGATACATTTAAACATAAGTGTTTTATATTTTTGAAATCAACTCTTAAAACCCTTTATTTTGATACCCCAAATGTGAATATGGTTTGAAATAAAAAACAAATACGGGCCGTATTTGTTTTCTCTTTCAAATCACAATATGGCGCCCAAAAGCCGCCATTTTATTATTTTCCTATTTTAATATAGCCAGTGACACTCGCAAGGTTAAGACGAATCGATTTACGTAAGAATCATCAAAATTGGCCTACGTGATTGGTCTCTAATTTGTTAATCCTGTAGATCTTGCCCAGGATAATGAGATAAAATTAATATTTTTTTGTATTGCCATCGGTCCTTGATATGTGTGCAAAGTTTAAATTTAATCTGACGTTGTGAAGTGGGTAAAAATCACGTCCGAAAATTTCCCTTACTTACATTCGTAGAGGTGAAACCAATAAAAGGGTGTACAAATATATAATAGGTACCATACTTTTCTGTCTTAACTTTTCTCAAAACTCAGTCATAATTTTCCCCTTATCTATCTTCTACATTAGTCTCAGAACATATCCCGTAGATCTCACATCAGCTGTTCTAAGACGTTGATAAATGAATCCCAGACTTATGTGCTAAAAGCTAAAGCTGACTTCTTGCACTGAATGCTGACTCCAATGTCGTGAGGTACATTAGAGGAGTAGTACTAAAAGTATTTGGTCCTTAAAGACAGATGTCGAGGTTTGAAATAAAACTAGTTTTTTTTTTTTTTTTTGAGGAAGCTCATTGCTAAATACTAATAGGGTAAAACCAGGATAGCTAGTTTGTGGTTAGTTGGTTTATATATATACTAGCTGTCCCACGCGGCTTCGGGATAGCTAGTAGTAGTAGTAGTAGTTCGGCTCCCGTCAACTGGCTACCTACCTACCCATCTAACCTACCTACCCTACATACACAACACAACGTTGTTGCGTAACTTAAACCGTTAACGCAGCGCACGCAACGGAAGCTCTCAAAAAGGATTTTGTTTTGCCCGTTTCTGCAACATTTTTCTTTTATGCTCCGCTCTTATTAGTCGTAGCGTGATGTTATATAGCCTATACCTTCCTCGATAAATGGACTACCCAACACAAAAATATTTTTTCAATTCCAACCAGTAGTTCCTGAGATTTGCGCGTTCAAACAACGAAACAAACTCTTCAGCTTTATAATATTTGAATAGATTTTTAAATTTTTACTTTAATTATTATTTCTGTTTTTTATGCACCTGCCATGTTATCTCTCCACCATTCATGGTTGACTGGTAGAGAATGCCTCAGGCATGAAGTCCGCCTATGTACCTGTTTGTTGCAAGAAGTTTTAATAAATAAATAGTTGCTTCTGCCGGGCGAGCACGGCCTCTGTGATAGGCTTGATTCACGCATTTTATGACGGTTTTTGCTCCCAAACTGTGATAAAAATTCGTGACTCAATCCTGTCACAATAGGCCGTTCGCCCGGCAGGGAAAGATATAGTTGTCGCAATTGTAATTACTCTAATTTCACGTATGAATCGCATTATATTTTACTAGAGGACGCCTCGCGGTTTCACCCGCGTAGTTCTCGTTCCCGTGGGAATACAGGGATAAAAAGTAACCTATGTCACCCGGGGATAGAGTAGCTTCCCAACGGTGAAAGAATTTTTGAAATCGGTCCAGTAGTTTTGGTGCCTATTCGGTACAAACAAACAAACAAACAAAAAATCTTTCCTCTTTATAATATTGGTATAGATTAACATATCGAAAGATTCTCCAACTACCACTAAGTTGATCGTATCTCATATCTCGATTGCATGGTTAAGCAAAATACGATCAAAGTTTTTGCGGGATAGTCACGTGACCCTCTCCGCTAACTGTCGTATCTCACAAACTGTCGTATCTGCTCTGACTTTACTAATGTGCTCATATCATTTTAACGAACAAGTTATCTCTGATCGTCGTTGTTGTATCGTTTACCATTACGAAGATAATCGCGTATTTTGTTTTGCGTATGTGCAGAAGGAGGGTAAAAATGTTCTTACTACCTGACGTATGAACATAGGACACTTAGTTAGAATTTTTGTCTGCAATGTTTACACAGTATTTTTTATTTACGACGCTTAGAGTAAACAGTTTTCTTTCGAATAAGAAACTTATTGCCATAGGATTAAGTCACATTTTGTACCGATCTAGCTGCCACCAATTTTTTTACTGGCACGGAAAAAAAACCGTACGAAGTCAATGTTCTTACATACTCCTATTTCCTTAATTTAAAAAAAAACATCAGCCGATCTTCGGATGCTATCTGTTCGTAAAGACGATGAGGGAAGAAGCTTGAACTGAACAGAAATGATGGAATTTTCTGTAAGGAAGGCTGAACCTCAAAGGATTATTTTTAAGAGTCACACGAATTTTAATGAAATTGACATCATATCAAAGACAATTTAACTATCTACATTTTGATCTAAGGCTTTTTTTAAGTCATAGAATAATAATGAAAGTACAAAAAACAACTGAATTTTGGTTAGCGCGGGTGTGAAACGGGTGCGCGTTTTGTTTCCTCAAGATTGTTGGCGTCTGTTGTCGTCTTAAGGGCTTCATTCCTGGGTCAGATACAGCGTTTATTCGGTTTCACCTAATTTTTTTCAGAAACAGCCTGGAGTCAGGATTTTTGCCTGGTAGATGGCAAGATAATTGCCCCCTATTACCTACAAGAAACTTAAATATGGTGAATAATGTAGAGTCCACTAGAGGTAAGTACACATATGCCTAGAATAAGATAGTGTAACGTTACGTTTGGCTCAGATGAGCTAGCCAAGAACCAAAACCAAACTAAAAAACTGACGCCCGTTTTTCCTCGTTCTGTGTCATATCTTCTGAAATTCAAATCTCAATTATAAGAAATCATGACCAGAAAGAATAAAAAACGGTTTGAAAACGGCAGAGGGGCAGTCCGCCGCTGCCTTTATTTTGAAGATTATAGTGTACAACCAGCTTTCTAGAAAAAAAGTATCCATGGTATGTTATGTCTATGGCTTAAGAAAATAAATTGGACAGACAGATGTCAGATCAGATAAAAATGTCAGAGTATAAAATATTCTAAGATTTTACAAATTTGCAGTTTAAAGTAAGTTGTGGATGTTAAAACAATCGGAGATAACTAAAAGTATGTTTTTCAGGTGCTAACAGTATCAAAGAATACATTAAAGTGAGTCTCATGAGTTGATACAATTTCAAAAGATAAAAATGTGTGGTATGTGTACAGCAGAATACCACAATAGATGGACTTCCTTTGCCGCAATTCCACTCCCATTTAGTCCGTTGTGCGTGCAGGCCTGCTCTCTGTGAGAGGGAATTGGCCGTAATACACAACACGGGCGCAGTACGAGTTGTTGAATGACACAATGTTTTCGAATGTTTGGTTCTAAGACATGCCGGTTTCCTCACGATGTTTCCCTTCGCCGTTTTGAGAGCAGTGGTGATGAAATAATTTACAGAAAGTAAAGCGCTTTTTTTTTATGCACTGCTCCTACACATGTGCGTAACCCCTTTTGATAATAAAAGCGTGGTGTTACTCAAAGTAGCGAAACACAAATGTCAAGGCTTGAAAATAAAACTTTCTATAATACTGGTTTTATACGAGAGATATTATGGTTGTCACCAGCTATGGTAGTCGTTAAGGGTAGTCGGAATCCAGACAGTCAGACCGTAATTTAGGCCGTAAAATGTTGGTATTATCGGTAATAATATTTGCGGAGATCGCATCTGGTTTGACACCAAGCTGACCTTATTATAGTTAAGTACCTGGGCGACCGAGCTCTGCACGGGTGAAAATAGAAAAACGTCGTTTTCTAAAAGTGAAACCTAGCTAGATCGATTTATCGCCCCCGAAACCCCCTGTATTTCAGAAAATTATTCCGTGGTGACATATTCCCGGGATAAAAATACCCTATGTGCTGTACCTAACTGTAATCTATCTCTGTACCAAATTTCATCCAGATCCGTCTAGCCGTTTGAGCGTAAAGAAGTAACAAACTCACACACTCACAAACTTTCGCCCCCGTAATATTAGTGTGATAATAATTCTTATCTTCAAGCATATAGACTTTATAGGTACTTTCATTTTTTATTACCCTACCCAAAAACAAAACGTCAACCATTTTCTTCATGAGTGCAAAGTATGTTTCTAACATACTCTACTTATTAAAAACGTGTTCGGAATAGACAAAGAAGAAAATTTTCAGAGAATAAATACTAAGTAAAGTTTAATATCATCAAACGCAATAAATTTCGGCATAATTTACACCTTTACAGTTAATATTAGTTAGTATTTTATCTGCAGTATTATCCTCCAGTTTCTGAATTAAGAGTTGAGTATTGGTGAAACTTTGCATTAGACTGAAAACTTGAAATCCTACAAATATTATAAATGCAAAAGTAACTATGTTTGTTTGTTACATTTAAATTTAGCACGACTAAACGGCTGAACTGATTTAGATAAAATTTAGTATAGTTATATAAGTATAGTTTTTATCTCAGTGGTCTGTTCCCTTAGGATGATAACTTATTTTTATTCGGGTGAAGCCGCGGGCAGAAGCTTGTACTTAATAAATGTGAATCCCTATGTTTTCCTTTTTTAATGATCCATTATCTTTAGAAGAACTAGATCCCTCAAAAGATGCTCAAAAGATTGCTGTCAACAGAGTCGTAGTGTACTAATTTGAGAACTATAAATGAAAAAAGGAATACATAGGGCCACAGTATATATCTTTCTTTTTAACCGACTTACCAAAAAGGAGGAGGTTCTATGTTCGACTTTGTTTTTTTTTTCGTTTATGTTACCTATATCTCCGACAATTGTGGACCGACTTAAAAAATTTTTTTTTTTGTTTGAAAGAATATGTTCCGCAATTGGTCTCATTTTAATTTGGTGAAGATCTGATGAAGAAGTTATACAACAGAACTCTTCAATAAATAACGGCAAATCTCTAGGATTGCGTTTTCACTGTTTAATTGTACCTACCTAATAGGCAAGTAAGGTAAGGTACCTATAATGCCAGAATAGATTATAGTGTTTTTCAGTTTATGGAATATCTTTTAAATTGGTACAATATTGGAGGAGGAAATAGGTGAGAGTTGAGAAATTCAGTCGGATGTCTGCGACCGCAGAATTTGAAGTTGAGTATTTCTCAAACTTTACTTAAGACTGAAAACCTGTCATTATTTGTCAATATAGTAGAGTTTGACACGTTCACGTTCTTAATTCCAAATTTTCAATTCGGAAACCTGGTGTAAATAATAACAAACAACATAAATTAAAGGCATATTCAGGTAATAAAAACTTTTTTCAAAAATTACAACCGACTTCCAAACAAAAACACTACAAAGTGAAAAATAACTTCAATTTCGGAAGACGGTGTCAAAAAACGAAGAAACGAAAACAGGAACACCGACTTCCGTAATTGAAGTTATTTTCACTTTGTAGTGTTTTTGTTTGGAATTCGGTTGTAATTTTTGTAAAAAGGTTTTTTTTATTTTTCACTTTTTTGTTGTGGTACATAATGGACCAGTTTAATAGGCTAGGTACCTATAATGTCCAAAGTGAAGCCAGAATAGATTAACCCAATAACATGAAACTTAAATAACCAAAACCGGTGGGATGAGAGTATACTAGGGTGAACTTTTCACACCTGCGTAACTCTTTAGAGCGTACCAGTGTGATTTTATTTTATGAAATGGTGTAAACAATAAACAGACATGCGATTGCAGCTATCCCGAGTGATTTGCCGTCATTTATTGAAGAGTTCTATCCTATATCTCCGAAGTTCTCCATCGGATCTTGATAAAAAATAAATGGGACCGCATGACAAGCACCAGCTTTCGAATAAAAAAAGGATCATCAAAAACTGATCACCCAATAAAAAGTTCTGAGGAAACACAAATAAAAAAAATAAAAAATCGGATTGATAACCTCCTCCTTTTTGCGAAGTCGGTTAAAAATAGAACAAATATTAAAGAGTTCAATAAGGATTTTAATGTTTAATTTAAAAGGTATAAGTGTGGAGTTTCTTGTGCGTTCTTCTCCAAAACAATCCACCTGTGCGAATGGACAATAGAATCAACTACTTTTATTTTAACTTTTAATTTTTGACATTCGAAATTTCCGCTTAGTGGGCTAATTGAAATAAACGATTTGACTTTGATAACACATCAGTACTAGTAGAAAAACACAGACACACAGACAGATGTTAAACATGATTGCAAAAAAATTATTTATCTTTTGAATTTTAATTTTTGTGGTTTATTTTATCTAGCATTTATGTGCTTGTCACTTTTTATTGTTGCCTTGTGATTGATGTAGGCCTTGTGATTGAAAATCGCAAAGAAATCTTTAAATAAAAAAGTGTTTTTCGCGGTATTCTGATCCTGGCAAAAACTGTAATTAAGGAAAAAGATTTGGTTTGACTTTAAAAAATATTGAAATAGAAGTTCTATCGTGTTTGTTTGAGTTAACGATAAATAGACGAATAAAAGAATCTATGTAAATAAGATCAATTGCCGAATGTATGTAAGCACATCACTTCAAAACGGCTGCACCTATTTGACCAATTCTTTTTTATTGTTTGTAATTGTCGGGGTTTTTTTTTACCCGACTGCCGAAGGAGGGTAATGTGTTTATCAGTCTATGTATGTATGTATATATGTATGTATGAATATTTGTTCCTATTTGGTGTTCTAGAGACCAAATGCGTTGGCCGATTTTGATGATTCTTACGTCAATCGATTCGTCTTAACCCTGCGAGTGTTACTGGCTACATAAAAAATTAAAAAAAAAGGCTGCCTTTGGCCGCCATTTAGTGGGGGAAAACAATTTTTTTTTTCTTCCAAACCCATCGTGTGGGGTATCAAAATAAAGGGTTTTAAGAGGTGATTTCAAAAATATATAACACTTATATGTTAAATGTAACGAATAAAAAAAAATTGTAAATAAAAAAAAAAAAAAAAAAAAAATCGACTGCTTAAAAAGCGAACTAATAAAAAAACTTTTTGCAAAAAAATACTACCGACTTCCAAATACAAAACTACAAAGTGAAAAATAACTTAATTTTTTGAAGTCGGTGTCTTTCATAGGTACCATTTTTTTGCGTTATGGACACCGACTTCAAAAATTTAAGTTATTTTTCACTTTGTAGTTTTGTATTTAGAAGTCGGTAGTATTTTTTTGCAAAAAGTTTTTTTATTTTTCACTTTTTAGTTGAACGTATCTAATAGGCAAGTTAGTAAGGGAACTATTTCGCCAGAATAGATTTCATGAAACTTGAACATAACCGGTGAAATGAGAGGTCTGCTTACCCCTTAAGAGCGAACTGGCGAGATGTTATGTTATAAACAACAAACAGACATGCGATTGCAGCAATCCCGAGAGATTTGCCGTTATTTATTGAAGAGTTCTGTTGTATATCTCCGAAGTTCTTCATCAGATATTCACCAATTTAAAATGGGACCAATTTTGGAACATACTTTTTCAAACAAAAAAAGAATTTTCAAAATCGGTCCACAATTGACGGAGTAATCGGTGAAAATACACAAAAAAAACAAACAAACTTGAAGTCGAACATTGAACCTCCTCCTTTTTGGGAAGTCGGTTAAAAAGACGTAAACAAGAAGAGAATCATGCTGTGCAGTTGGAGGATACATCTGGTTTTGGTCAGCCAGCCCGCGAATATGTGTCCTCCGACTGCACAGCATGATTTTCTTCTTGCTTTCCTTTTTTTTAGTTCGCTTTTTAAGCAGTCGGGTTTTTTAAATTTTTTAATTATTATTTTTCTTTATTTGTACACCCGTATGAAGCTAGTATCACATTAATCTCTTTTTAACGTCAATAATCTAAAAAAAGAGTCTCTAACTATTAAATAGATACATCTTCTTCTTGGTCGCGTTCTTCATTACTGAAGGTCGTGTCCCTGAAAGGTTCTCGTGGCTTTATGCACGATGTTCTTCCACTTCAATCTCAGCTTCACTCTGGGCGGTTGTAACAGAGAGTCCAGTGATTCCAGGGCGGTTACCTGGTCTGCCCTGCGGTTAAGTGACCGGCCGCGAGATCTTTTCCCACCCACTTGCCCATCACCACGAACTTCTTTAGATTCCCGACGGGCAATGTGACCAAAGTAGCTGAGAATCCTTCGGTAGCAGAGCATGGTCAGTCTGTCTTTTATGCCTAGTTGCTCAAGGACAGGTTTGGTCGTTCTCTTGGCGGTCCATGGTATGCGGAGCATTCTTCGCCAATACCATATCTCAAAAGCTTCTAGCTTTTTCCGTTCTATTGCCTGAATCGTCTACGACTCCGATCCGTAAAGGAATATCGAGAAGACCAGTGTCCGGACTAGTGTCATCTTGGTGACTTTGGAGACCTTTCTGTCCTGCCAAATACGGGATAACGGGAAATTGATACATACAAAGTGATTATTTGTTATTGACACAGCGGAAGGTTGAATATTGCGGAACAATCTTATATGTAAATCCTATCTTTCGTGAACAAACAAATGATTTATTTGTTTGTCCCAATTTTTTGTCAACAACTCTACCGAACTCCGTGATACGGATAGATTGAAGGGAGACCTTTTCTTCCGTGATATTGTGGGTAGAATCGCTCGGGATTGCTTTACTTAAGAAACAAACAAAGCTTAGGAATAAAACTATTAACAAGCTCCTACTAGCGGAATCTGCGAAAGTCAGAAATAATGCCAAAAGAAAAAGTAAACCAAGCAAGTATTCCTATATCCTAAACAATAAAATAAAAAATAATAACATCTATTTATCTACATTACAATTTTATTTTATTTTATCTCCATGTAACCATGTAATTTTTTTTGCCTTACCTACTTGGGAAGAGACTGGACCCCACAACACAGGGTATCCTAGTGTGGGATCCAGGGAATTTGTCAATAACTAGCACTTAAGGGTTTCTATGTTATGTATTATTGTTTTAATATTGTACTGTGCAAAAATTAACGGAATAAAATAATTTATTATTTATTTATTATTATTATTATTATCCTTTTTTTTAATCGTTGATAGGCTCGCATTTGAACACTATTTCGACCATAGACATAAATCTAACTAGATGACGACATAAATCTAACTTCTAAATTACGATCAATGATCGTAATTTGAGCTATTCTTTTAGCATTATCGGCACAGGAAATCCACCGACATCCAGAAAAATGCCTTTTTATTCCATATTGAGCTGTAAATACTGTATAGAAAGAGTTAGCCGAGGCATTGGAAATGCTTTCTTTCATTGGTAAGTAAATTTGTATTGAAATTGTGTGTGAAAAAGTGGCACGCTTGGTTTTCATACAGATGGAGGGACTTGCGTTATCTAGTTAGATTTATTTATGTCTGTGATCTCAGCTGATAATAAGCGATGATGTGGTCGACGGTGAAGCAAGCTTGCCTAGAAGTAACCTATTCACTTTTTAACCGACTTCAAAAAAAGGAGGAGGTTCTCAATTCGACTGTATTTTTTTTTAATTTATGTGTGTTACCTCAGAACTTGTTACTGGGTGAACCGATTTTGATGATTCTTTTTTTATTTGAAAGCTGGTGTTTGTCATGTGGTCCCATTTAATTTTCATCAGGATCTGATTAAGAACTTCGGAGATACACATCAGAACTCTTCAATAAATGACGGCAAATCACTCGGGATAGCTGCAATCTCATTTATGTTTATTGTTTACACCATTTCATAACATAACATCACACTAGTACGCTCTAAAGGGGTACGCAGGTATAAACAGTTCACCTTGGTATACCCTTATTCGACCGAATTTGTTTAAGTTTCATGTTATTGGGTAAATCTATTCTGGTTTCACTATGGGCATTATTGGTACTTAGCCTATATAAATTGTGTAGCACAACTAAAAAGTGAAAAATAAAAAAACATTTTACAAAAAATACAACCGACTTCCAAATAAAAAAACAAAAAAGTGAAAAATAACTTCAATTTTGGAAGTCGGTGTCAAAAAACGAAGAAAATAAAACAAGAACACCGACTTCCGAAATTGAAGTTATTTTTCACTTTTTTGTTTTTTTATTTGGAAGTCGGTTGTATTTTTTGTAAAATGTTTTTATTGACATACAGACCCCCAGGTTGTAGCTATTAGGAAACTTAAACTCCGGCAGAGAACTCCTTAGCACAATGAAAATATTCCCAAACCTGGGAGCACAGCAGTGCCCCCAACAAGTCGAGCAAACAAACTTGGTTTTACATAAGGTGTCGATATGGTTGTGTTCTGCTAATGTAGTCTTAGTCAGTTTATTTCTTTGTTTGTTATCTAATTATTAAGGTACACTTAACGTGCAGTCAACACAGCAGCAGCAATTTTTTTAGGCAGGAGAATGTCAACTTTTCACGGATAGTAGGTATAATCTATACAATTTTTTTTTTTTTATAAAACGTTGCCCCACGCTAGGAATTTCTCCTGTATCGTGGGTGCGTTTACAAACATATAAACTCACATACACAAATACCCAGAGCCGGAACAACTATCTGTAGGTCATACAAATATTTGTCCCGTGCGGGAATCGAACCCGCGACACGCAGCGCAGCAGTCAATCGCTCAACCACTACGCCAACCGTGCGCCCCTATATATTAAATCAGTTGTGGATAATTTAACTTCTTTTATAAAAACTAGCTATTTGAGTTTTGGGAGAGTAAGACTGCGCTTTTGTACCTTGAATGTACCTCCTAAATAAACAATTCGACTTGGCTCGGCTTGGCTTTGACTTGGTTTTATATTCGATCTCACAACTTTTGTGAGTGCTGATGTTGTATTTTCACCTGTAAGACTTAATGCCACTTTTGCTGAACACGAGTTCTCTTATCTCAGTCAAAAACTGTTTAACAGGATCAATAAACTGCTTCCGAAACATAAACTTAATTTACACAAATGTAAAATCACCGTGAATGCGCGGTTGATGGATAAAAACTACGACGAAATAGTTATCTTCTTTTACCCTCTCCTACTCAATAGTACAACGCAAACATCTCATCTTCATACATTCACCTGACATTTCACAAACACATACAACACACACAATCACCCACACAACACATCATCACACACACTCTCAGTTTCTCCCTTGTTCTCCCTTGTCAGAGAGAACAAAAGACTCCACTGTCCGTCTGTCTGTCTGTCACCAGGCTGTATCTCATGAACCGTGATAGCTAGATAGTTGAAATTTTCACAGATGATGTAATTCTGTTGCCGCTATAACAACAAATATAATACTAAACACAGAATAAATTAAATATTTAAGTGGGGCTCCCATACAACAAACATTTTTTGCGATAATGGGAAGGAACCCTTCGTGCGTGACTCCGACTCGCACTTGGCCGGTTTTTAATTACAAACGACATACATAATGACTTTTATAATAGAGGAACACTGAGTCCTAAGTCACAGGTATTACTAATTTGGGAGCCAGGGTACCCGTGTATAAGATACTAATTCTGTATGTTGCAAATGTAATGTCTGTAACTATGCTATCACTTTTTTTAAATAAACAGGTAAATAAAAAAATAAAAAACGTACTAATATTATAAATTCAAAAGTTAGTCCAACTCTGTTTGTTTGTTTGTTACCTTTTCACGACTAAATGGCTGAACGGATTCAGATGAAGTTTGGTATGGAGATAGTTTCAGACCCTGGCAAGCACATAGGATTTAGTTTTTATCTCGGTAGTGTGTTCTCTTTCGATAAAACACTATTTACGCGGGCGAAGCCGGGGCAGAAGCAAGTTATAAATCACTACATATTTAGTAGAGAACACAATTCCTTATAGAAAATAAAATAGAAGGAAGAAAGAAAAAGGGTTCATCTGACAAAAACAATCAGAAAAATATGTCAGAAAAACAAAATGCCTTCTAGAAAGAAAAAAACATTGTTGAAAAATTTGAATTAACCTCTTTGTTACAACCAGTAAACAACGAATATCTCACAAGCACAACCGTGACGTCTCATTTACTTCTAAAACATAATAAAGTCATTCCTTTAAATAATGAGGGTACTTCATCTAACCGAAGCCTACCCTGAACCTACGTCTCCACAAACACACCCGATTATTAAGCTGTATTGATGATAATAAAACCCAATTATTACCAATCATTATCATGCATTATTTTAATAATAATCAATGTTAAAAATATTAAATTATACATTTCTAAATTTAAAATAAAATTTAACTTAAATTATGCATTCTTAAAATTAAATTTAAATATTAATAATTTTTTTATGAATGTACAATACATTTATAAAAATTTAATAAAATGTTAATTAAAATATAGGTGCGTACTTAAAATTAAATTAAAATAAGAATTAATTAAACTTTACATACATAAAATATAAAATAAAATATTAATTAATTATACTTAAAATTAAAAATATATATTTTATCTGTTTCATTCATTCAAATTCCATTTTGATTTCTATCGTTAGCATGTTATCGAATCCTACCCTGATCCTACGTCTAAGCAAACACACCCGATTATTAACAGCAATTTTAATAAGACTCTATTATTACTATTATCGATGTCGGAGAAAATAACTCGGGGATCAGACAAAAAGGTCGTTGTCGGGAGAAAGGACCTTTGGATATTTGCTTCGTGGGGCGGCCCGCCTAACTGGGCGGCAGTAAGGCGCCAGCCGTTGGCTAGGCTAGCCGCGTGTCGACGCGATCCCCGCGCTCTCGTAAAACAAAAATATAATAAACAACACTGTGCTAGTTTTTGTGGACTATAGTGTATGTGTAGTGTAGTTTTTCAAGTGTAAGAATAATCGACCTAAAATTGATTGCCCAGTAATTACATTGACTTAATAAATTTGCGTAAAATAATGGAACGATTAATAAAATCAAATTTGATTATATTTAATTCCCGAGATCAAGCTTTGGTTATTAAATCTTTATTGCAAGCAAAAAATCTTACAAAAACATGCCTTTAAAAAACTAATTCATCCTTAAGGACGAACACGAGAAACTGTTTTGTGTCATATGACTGAAGTTAAAATATATAAAAGCGAGGTTTTTGTGTGAATATATTCACATTGAATTAGCATTACAAACGACCAGTTTTCGTTCTACATTGGCAGGGGTTTCGTCACAAAGATGAAATTTATTTAGCTTTACATATTGTACTACAAAATTAAGAACCTCCAAAATACATATTGCTAGTAATGATTTTAATATGATTTTACATTTTGTTTGTAACTGATTTTATTTTAATATGATTTTACATTTTGTTTGTAACTGATTTTACATTTTGTTTGTAACTGATTTTATTTTAATATGATTTTATTTGTAACTAGCAGACGCCACACGGTTTCACCCGCGTAGTTCCCGTTCTCATGGGAATACAGGGATAAAATGTAGCCTATGTCACCCGGGGCAAGCAACATCCCAACGGTGACAGAATTTTCAAAATCAGTCCAGTAGTTTTTAAGGTTATTCGTTACATACAAAAATACAAATCTTTCCTCGTTATAATATTATTATTAGTATAGATATAGGTGTGGGCTTTAAGTTACCTGAATATACGATTTTATTATTATTATTAAAACCGTTCAGTAGTTTTTGTTTGATAGAGTAACAAACATACATCCATCCTAAGAAACTGTCACGTTTATAATAGTTGTAGAATAAAATTTTCAGAGCAAGATAGATGCCTTTGTTTTCATCCGAAACCGTAATTTGTCTAAAGTCTTGACTTCACAGATTTGTAACGTACCAAAAGATTAATAGCCTTATGTTTAATTAAAAATATATTTTTCGCTGTGAAGATATTCTTTTCTCTTTAGACAAAATTAAATTTGTGAAGTTTGTCTTGGATTTCTTGGTAACTCTTAATCCTATTAAGTGTCACACTTTTCTTTCTGGACTCATAGTCATTTCCCAACAAGTAAAATTTCAAAATTTAAAAAACCCCCGACTCTTTTATCTTTCGAAAACATCACGATCTAAACAGTAAAACGCGCATAAATTTTGAACGGCTAAACCGATTTTATACAAACATAGCTAAGAACACTCTCGATACAATCACCTTTCAAACAAAAAGAAACTAAATCAAAATCGGTTCATCCGTTTAGGCGCTATGATGCCACAGACAGACACACAGATACACAGATACACAGATACACAGACACACAGATACACAGCAACACACCTCAAACTTATAACACCCCTCTTTTTCCGTCGGGGATTAAAAAATGGTATATGCCATACACATTTTTCTCAGCTGACGAGAACTTTGTATGGTGAATCAATTTTTTTTTGGAAATTGCGTTCGACTTTCTTGGGGTTGTTCTTTTACATGAGCAGAAGCAGTTTTTAAATTATATATTTCCACCTTTCCGTATATAAAATGAAATGATTTATCTATGTACTTCATCATCATCATCATCGACCTATTAATTTTCCCACTGTTGGGACATAGACCTCCTCGCTGTGAGAGGACATGGGCCGTGATCCACCATGCGGGCCCAGTGCGGGTTGGTGGATGTCACAGGTCTTCGATTTTTTGGTACTAGGACATGCCGCAGGCTTATTACGTATATTTTGCAAGAGCAAAACGATAGCGATTTTTGCGCAATAATTGCTCTTCAATACAAAAATTTTAGAATGGTTGGTGGTTTTTTTTTAAATAAGTGCATTTCAAACAGCGAGTGATTAGCAAACGATTGTGTAAGACCTATCATACCTACTCTGCAGGTAATGCCGATTTTTATGAAATAAAGCGTTTGATCGCTATTGTTTTGCTCTTGCAAAACATACGTAATAAGCCGGTTTCCTCACGATGTTTTCCTTCACCCTTTTTGAGAGCAGTGGTAAAGAAATAATGTACACACAGTTAAGCGCCTGCCTGGGTTC
This sequence comes from Orthosia cruda, assembly GCA_964057195.1. Classification (NCBI taxonomy): domain Eukaryota; kingdom Metazoa; phylum Arthropoda; class Insecta; order Lepidoptera; family Noctuidae; genus Orthosia; species Orthosia cruda. The sequence continues at coordinate 27,278,635 of OZ059841.1, forward strand.
AAACACACGAGCTACACCTTGTAAGTCGCGGCCAATACCACTGGGCCACCACTGCTCACTGCACTGCTTTACCTAACTGTACTCTTCATTAAAAAAGGTACCAATTTAGCTTCACATTAATTTATTTATAACCGACATCAAAAAAAGGTTATGTACTGCCAAATTTGTAATCTCTGTACATCTTTTGTTCATGCATGTAGGTACGTTAGAAAAGACATTTATGATTCCAATGCCTGCTAATTATAACTCACAAAATTTAATTAACACAAACCCAATTAGTATATCATAGTACCTATGTACTCGTATGTCTGTCAATTATTTTATATTAATGAAGATAGGGTGACGTTTAAAATTATATTTATTATTCTGATGATATTTAGATCTGTGATGTTGAAAAAGATTTTATATGCACTCACAACGTAATGTTCAAAATATGAATTAAACAAATATTGTATAAACACGTAATATTTTAAAAAAAACCTTACAGTGTATTATATTCCTTTGATTTTCAAACAAAACATCTGCATCATAATAGTACATTATAGTACAAGTGTGTAATGTTGGTGATTACCGCTGAGGCGCCATTGAGTTAAAATAGCTTAAAATAGCCGAGGACGGTAATCATCAATACACACAAAAAAAAAAAGATACAAAAAAGATTGTGCTCAATAGTGCAAATGCAACACATTTCATGCAACTTCGTATTTCAATAGATAATTTCAACTTGTACGTGTTTAACAAATAAAAATTTCACTCAAATATAACTTTTGTTTTTGAGAGTAAAGAGTTTCGATACTCTTTTAAGAACAAAGCAACTCAACCAATAAATAAAAAAATACTATAAGTCACTTGTGAATAATAGCAATGAAAAAGTCACAGTTTGATTACAGGTGTCATTATGTGCCTACTTGCGGTGAAATTAGAGCCACTTTATGAGCAAGTGTGTTGAAAAATAACTTTTAATTTTTATAGCACACTTTTACTTTTTAATTTATTGGCGCTTATGGGCGAAAATTGTGTCATTGTCTTTGGATGCGCGCGCTGCGCAGTCATGTGCAATGAGAATCCAAATTGCCCGCCTTACCACATATTTTTTCCATTTCCATTTTTTTATTTCAACTGTATAAGTGAAGATAAAATATAATAGTACATTATGGTACAAGTGTGTAACGTTGGTGATTACCACTGAGGCGCCATTGAGACCCGAGCCATTAGGTGAGGGTCTTAAGAGAGCCGAGGACGGTAATCATCAATACACACGTGTATCATACGACGTTTTTCAACACACTTGAGAATAAAATAATACTAAAAAATCATTTCCAACAGTGAAAACGAGTTGTGATTTTTTTTTCGCAATGGCGGGCAAAATTAATCAGTTTTCCTATGCGCGCGCATTTAACAATGGCGATCGGCCATAGACTAAAAATAATGAGTTATCTTTTTTTTGGCTTTTCGCGGATAGCGTTTTAGCCACGTACAAAATGGGGAATTTCAAGTTTTCTTTATTACAGACAAAAACAAAAGTTATATTTAAGTGCAAGATTTATTTATTAAACACGTACAAGTTGAAATTATGTATTTAAATACGAAGTTGCATGAAATGTGTTGCATTTGTACTCTTGAGCACGATCTTTTTTGTATCGAAACTTTTTTAAGAACAAAGCAACTCAACCAATAAATTAAAAAAAAACTCTTTATCTCACTTGTGAATAATAGTAATGAAAAAGTCACAGTTTGATAACAGGTGTCATTATGTGCCTAATTGCGGTGAAAAAAGAGCCACTTTATGAGCAAGTGTGTTGAAAAATAAATATTTGTATTTGTATTGTTGTATTGTATTATTCACGTAAGCTTAATTTAAAATAGGTAGTTCTTATAACAGACTAACTGCCATCCGCGTGGAATTAGTCATCGCCCCAATCATCACATCACACTAAAATAATAAATGTGAAAGTTTGTGTGTGTGTGTGTGTTTGTATGTTTGTTACTTCTTCACGCTCAAACAGCTGGACGGATCTGGATAAAATTTGGCACAGAGATAGATTATAGTCAGGCATAACACATAGGATTCTTTTAACCCAGGAATATGTTCCCTAGGGATAATTTTCGACGTACACGCAAGCGAAGCCGCTGGCAGAAGATAGAAAGTAAAAAAAAAAAAAAAAATACCTATTACCGTAAAACCTATTCAGTAGTTTTTGCGTGAAAGAGAAACAAACATTCATCCATCCTCACAAAATTTCGCGTTTATAATAGTTTATTATTATTTATTATAAAAAAATCGTTATAATATAACTCTAAAGGATATTAAAATTACTTAACAAATAGTAAACGCCTCAAGCGTTTCCTGAGTGTTTCTTTTTTAATTCTTCAAAACACTTTACGGGCCTTTTTTATTTAAATAATAAAGTCAAAGTCAAAAATATTTATTTCAACTAGGCCAATAAGCGGCACAACAATTTAAATTTACAAGTAATAATAATATTTTACCGTCCATTCGCAAAAGTAGCTTGTTATGGAGAAGAACGGACAAGAAACTCCATATTATTAATGACTAGCTGACCCCCGCGGCTTCGCTCCCGTCAACTGGCTACCTATCTACCTACCACTACCTACCTACCCTACCTACCCTACAAACAAACAAACTCTTCAGCTTTATAATATTGATGATATTATGTTGAAAAAACTCCTTCGCAAATGAACAAATTTGATAACCATAAAAAAATGTTATAGTGATTCAATCTTCAAAGATAGACATATGCTGTCACGTACTTTTATTTAGAACTTTTAAAGAGGAACAATTCTATCATACATGATATTTGGGTAACTTAAACCGTTTACGCAGCGCACGCAACGGAAGATCTCAAAAAAAATACAACCCGACTTCCAAATAAAAACACTACAAAGTGAAAAATAACTTCAATTTCGGAAGTCGGTGTTCCTGTTTCGGGATCTTCGTTTTTTGACACCGACTTCCGAAATTGAAGTTATTTTTCACTTTGTAGTGTTTTTTTTTTGGAAGTCGCGGTTGTATGTTTTGTTAAAAAGTTTTTTTTTATTTTTCTCTTTTTAGTTGTGGGTACATAACGGACCAATTCTCCAAAGTGAAGCTAGGATAGATTAACCCAGAAACAAGAAGCTTCAACAAAAACGGTGGAATTAGAGTATACCAGGGTGAACTGTTCACACTTCACCCTGCTTACCCCTTTAGGACGTGCTAGTGTGATGTTATGTTATGAAATGATGTAAACAATAAACAGACTGCAGAGATTGCAGCTATCCCGAGTGATTTGCCGTCATTTATTGAAGAGTTCTGATGTATATCTCCGAACTTCTTCATCAGATCTTAATTAAATGGGACTACATGACAAGCACCAGCTTTCAAATAAAAAAAGAATCATCAAAATTGGTTCACCCAGTAACAAGTTCTGAGGTAACACACATAAAAAATAAAAATAAATTGCAGCTATCCCGAGTGATTTGCCATCATTTATTGAAGAGTTCTGATGTATATCTCCGAACTTCTTCATCAGATCTTAATTAAATGGGACTACATGACAAGCACTAGCTTTCAAATAAAAAAAGAATCATCAAAATTGGTTCACCCAGTAACAAGTTCTGAGGTAACACACATAAAAAATAAAAATAAATTGAACTGAATAAAACGAATTGAAAACCTCCTCCTTTTTTGCGAAGTCGGTTAAAAGGGAATATTTTTTGCCGTTTTTGCAACATTTTTCATTTAAGCTCCGCTCCTATTATTTGTAGCGTGATGTTATATAGCCTATAACCTGCCTCGATAAATGGACTATCCAACACAAAAATATTTTTTCAATTCCAACCAGTAGTTCCTGAGATTAGCGCGTTCAAACAAACATACTCTTCAGCTTTATAATATTAGTATAGATTATTACATGTTACTTAAACATTGCCCTTTCAGAAATACAGAAGAGATTTTTTTTAATAATTCGAGGAACGTATCGAAGTTTCGTCCACACTGTTATATAGGTTACTAGGCAAAATTAATGTGAACAAAGCCACAAGCCAAATACCAGCTATAAAACTGAACCAGCTGTTCATTGTCCCATACAAGAGTTATAGCACTAGTCAAAGAAAGGCCGACTGATAGTTATCGGCGACGTAAGACAAACAAGCCTTCCATATGTTTACCGACGCCATTTTTATACGCAGTCCTGCTGAAATATGGCTTGGAAAATTACCGCTATCTAATCAGGCATTTTCCAAGTGATTTCCTTTTCTTTCTGGTTAGATATTACCAGTCTCAGGGACGTGCCTTAAGGTTACCCTAATCGACGGCACGAACTATTTTGTGCGCGAGGTTATAAGGCATGCTATCTCATCAGACAACACGTGCGAAAGAGATAGATGCTGTGATGAGCAGTAAGAATCTAGTTCGCGTACAAATTAGCACTTTTGCAAATTTTTATCGAAATGGATGATGATTTAGGACAAAAATGTGCGCGCGAAATTTTATATATAGACCTTTGGGAGTCTAGATATCATGATAAAACGACTAAATGTATATTTTCAAAATAAAATTATTCGCATTGTTGAATTACTAATATATCCCTGTGTGGAGGGCGTTTTGAAATTTTCCTTCTTCTTATAGTATTTATTTCCGCCCAAAGACGCGTTACAATTAGTGTTGAAATATGGAACTTTCGACGCTCATACCTTTCAAATATTTTATTTTTTTACATTTTTGTTTCCACACAGGGCTAGACAATGATGAGACAAATTGCTATATTTTTTTATTTTGAACGTACATCGTCAAACAGTGGAGTAATCGCCTGACTACATTTGCATGGAAGAATGCACAGAGAGGATTCTGGTCTTTTAAGGGGTAACAGGGAACTTTTATTTGCTGATGGTGATCACCGGGGTGGTTTTAGCAACGTAAAAATTACTTACTCCCTTGTAAAAAAGTACAGTCTCCTTTTTTATGTTTCCCCCTGATAACAAAAAAAGATACTGACAATCTGCCTAGTCTTTTCCCAAATGTTGGCTTCCAGTCTAACCGGATTGAGGTACAACCTAACTAACCTCCACAACCCAGTAACTGGGTAACACGTACGTTTCGCGGGTACAATACAGGAGCGATTTTAATATAAGGCTGTGTTCTCTTTAACTCGTACCATAAAAATAAACTGTTCGTAAGGCTTGCCAGATGTTAGCCATTGTTTGAACGTAGGATGATCCAAATATTAGGCTGAACTCCACTAAATGTAGGTGGATAGGTAGCGTAATTTGGCGACAACTCTTGGCAGTCTCCTATTGCATACGTGGGTCGAAATGACATCATTGTCCAACTGGATTGTGACACTATTATAGCTTAATAATTTTATTGTAACTATACGACTACTAAAGATATGGTGAAGACACGCTTCGATAACGTCGTCGTTAGCAACGCGAAAACATGATAGAGTCGAGAATAAAGTCACATTGACGCGGCGTTTTTGCGGCGTAGGTATACGATTGACGAACGCCTACGAGAACACACCTTAATCAATATATTTACGCTAAAAAAAACATTGCATTAGTTAGATAATATTAACTATCTACACCGAAAGCACTAGGAAAATTATAAACCGTGAAAAGTCTACTACAAATTGCACCAATAAAATCAGCTCGAATGTTGCCGTAACACTTAGTAAAAACCCTGAAGAAACCGTTATGAATATTGATAGGTCTCGATGGGACTCAATTAGAAAAAAAGATTGGCTTCGTTTTTTAAAAAGAAATCGCTGATTTCGTGACGTGACGACGCGGTGTTAAAAATGAAAAGAGTGGATCCATTGTAAGTGTCGATATTTAGTTTTCATAATCACGTCTATATTGTGATTTTTAATTTAGTAAACTTAACTGACAGCTGAGTAATGACCTTATTTTTTTTAAATGTTGCAAGCGCAGAACTTATTGTTGTAGATAAGGCTCAATTTAATTATTATTAATTGGTGTAAATAAATGGTTTTAAGAATACAAACGTAATATAGTTAAATATAACAAACTTTTATTATAATAAATAAGGAATCAACAATAAAATAAATGCGATCGACAGAATAAAGTCTGAAAAAAATGAAGGGCCGCTAGTTTCTTAACAAATGTAATTTAATTTGCCGTGCAGGTTTCATTTTTGATCTACTTCGATTTTCGATCAACTTTCAAATACAACACAATTTTTATGTAACTATAAAGTGGCAACCCCCAATTAAACCTTTAATTCAAGTATTGTCATTTCTGATGGGTATACCAGTTTAAACATTTGTAATTATCATACGTTATTATGTCGTGATAGCCCAGTCAGTAAAACCTCGCCTTCCGTGCTTGACGTCGTGGGTTCCAATCCGGGCTAATAGCAATGTGGCTTATCAATTCATATGTACTTTCTCAGTTTATCTTGAACATCGCTGGCAACGGTGAAGGAAAACATTGTGAGGTACTTAACCTGGACTTATAGTGGTTTATTATAAGTTTGTACTGCATGTGTAATTGCTGCAAGACTTTCCAGTACGAGGGTAAACGAATAAATAAAGCAAAACAAACAGTTCTACATATTAATGTTACTCAAAAACATATTAATTAAACGTGGTATATAAACACAACGTTTTTGTTTTTCATTGAATATTTGTTCGATCGTTTACAAACCATATAACATCAGCACAGTTTTATATTAAAACACTAGCTGACCCGGCAAACTTTGTTTTGCTATAAAACACCAAACATACATCTAGCCTACCCTAGCTACCCTACCCTACCCTACCCTAGCTACCCTACCCTACCTTACCTACCCTAGCTACCCTACCCTACCTTACCTACCCTACCCTACCTATCCTACCCTACCCTACATACCCTACCCTATGTACCCTACCCTACCTACCATCCCCTACCCTACCCTACCTACCCTACCTACCCTCCCCTACCCTACCCTACCTACCCTACCCTACTTACATACCTACCCTACCTACATACCTAACGTACCTATGTAGGTAAGGTACCAATTTTTTTTCTTATTTTAGTTTCATAAGATCCTTCTCCTAACTATAACAAACAACAAAAAATAAGCGAAATCGGTCCAGCCATTCCCGCGTGAAGCCGTGACCAAGGGAAATAGGGATTCATTTTTATATATATATAATACAATAATAATATATATAGATAGATTAAGTATGTTCCTAATTACTGACAGCCAAATAATGTATTAAATAAAGCCGCGAATTTATTGAGCTGAATAACTATTAATGATGGGTAATTCATCGTGTTACGTATTGCTGTGAGTATCAATTATAAATGCAGTCAGAACACTTTCCACAGTAGGTACTTTTTAGTAATTTATCTGTAAATATACTTTGCTATTATTTCACCTTTTATCCTTCCTTTTTTAAAGGAGCTTCAAATAAAAATTTAAAATTTTTCACAGGCATTGTCAATAAGTTACTATTTTTTTGAATTTCGTCTAAGAAGACTCAAAAGCTGGTGAAGACCCTGAAACTTTAAATAGTATATATATAAGTAACTTTTGAACACACTTGCTCATAAAGTTGCTCTAATTTCACCGCAAGTAGGCACATAATGACACCTGTAATCAAACTGTGACTTTTCATTGCTATTATTCACAAGTGAGCTACAGAGCTTTTTTTTTTTTAATTCCTTGGTTGAGTTGCTTTGTTCTTAAAAAAAATTCGATACAAAAAAGATTGTGCTCGATAGTAAAAATAAATTAATGTACCTATTGCTTGCTCATTTCATGCAACTTCGTATTAAATATAGATAATTTCATCTTGTACGTGTTTAATAAATAAAACTTTAACTCAAATATAAGTTTTGTTTTTATCTGTAATAAAGAAAACTTGAAATTCCCCATTTTTACTTGGCTAAAATGATAATCCGCTAAAAGCCAAAAAAAAATAAACCTCATTATTTTAGTCTATAGCCGATCGCCATTGTTTGATGCGTGCGCATAGGAAAACAGTAAAATTGCTTGAAGAAATTTTTACAACTTGTTTTCACTGTTGAGAATGATTTTTTAGTATTATTTCCTTCACAAGTGTGATGAAAAACGTCGTATGATACAGGTGTGTATTGTTGATTACCGTCCTCGGCTGTTTTAAGACCCTCACCTAATGGCTCGGGTCTTAATGGCGCCTCAGCGGTTATCACCAACATTACACACTTGTACCATAATGTACTATTGATCTATTGATCTTTGACCATTAGTAAATAACGGGTTTATACTATTATCAATTTTTTTAAATAACCTATATTGTCCTACTGCTGGGCAAAGGCCTTAAAATTTTCCCAGTGCTTCACCTCCTTCGGTGCTTATTTGGTGACGTCGGTTAAACACAGGAAAATATTAAAAAAGTATAACAAACACGGACATTTTGACGACACCTACATACATTATTATAGATAGATTCTCTTCGCAACCTTAAAATAAAATAGTCTAGTCTATACTTAGCCTGCCCAATCAACCTCAATACTACCTCCCCCTAGTACCCCTTTCCTTGCAATTGACTTACTCCGTATATGACAGGTACCTGACGCGGGGCGAAAGGACTCCCCTTTCATCCCCTTGTCAAAGTCACAAAGGGGTGTAACTTTATTTTTATTAGTCTATAGATACTTCTTGGAGTGAATGGAAATCTTCCTTAGCGATCTTTCTTGATGATGTATTGCTTTTTCTGATGTTTTGTTGATCTATCTTGAAAAGAGATCGGGGATATGTTGTGAATAATGCTGTCTATATTTGGTATATTTTGTATTAATGTGTATGGGAATCTGGACTTTAATTGAAGGAATGTAGGATTTGAAATAGATTCCAAAATCTTAAATAAGTTGTTGAAGGAGCTCGTGGCTAAGTAATAGCAGCCACACGGATCGATCTTCAAGATTAATCATCGCTTGCCGAGGTCGGTCCGTGGATGGGTGACCGAGACTCCTCCGTGCCTTGGAAAGCAAGTTTAGTAGTCTTTAGCTGTCATCAGTATATTTTTAACTGAACTGGACTTTTTGAACCTCTCAAAGGCATTTGATCTGGTCAGTGATGACAAAATGTGGGCCAGACTGTATGAAAATAGTTTTCCGGAGGGTATAACAGGTATTTTCGAGTACTGATAGAGGTACCAGACAAATTTTATAAGTTGGGGAGGTTGTCTGTCTGATGCTTATCAATTAAAGTGTGGAGTTAAGCAGGGGAGACTGAGCTCTCCTACGTTATTTAATATACATATATGTAAGGGAGCTGGTTCGTTAACTCAACAACACCTGAAGGTAGATTGCTTTATAGATGGTCATATAGTCAACAACATTAGTTACACCGATGACATGGTGTTGTTTATCCCATCGATAAGTGCCCTGCGTAGGCTCTTAGGTGTGTGTCAGTTAAAGCGAGTTGCTGATGTTTCGGGCGGGTCAAATGAATCCTCCGTATATACAGCCCGTGACACTAGGTGGGGTTGCGCTAAGACGAGTCTCTCAGTTTGTGTACCTAGGACATGTTATGAATGAGAACCTGACTGACTGACTGACGGGAAAGCAGGGGGCTCATGATTCGCTGTAATATGCTGGCTTGCAGGTTTTCCAGGTGTTCAAACACACTCAAAACAACATTTTTTAGGGCTTTCTGCCAATCTTTCTGTACCTGCAGCCTGTGGGCCAACTGCACGCAACGGGTCCCGAGTGCTCTGAGAGTTCAGTATAACAATGCCTTCAGGGTATTGATGGGGCTGCCTTGCTATTTCAGTGCTTCAGCGATGTTTGCAGAATCACAAGTGGATGGCTATTATGCAATAATTAGAAAAATAGCAGCATCGTTGATGCGCAGAGTCTGAGGGGACATTGCTGATTATCAGGGCCTCCTGGATTCACCTACATATAGGATAATTATATATATATATTTTTTTTATATTACTGCCATAGTTCTTACGTGTCATTGCATTACTAACACTCTATGGACAAGCTAGACTAAGAAAAATAATAAAATACATTAACAGTGGTTTCTAGTAGTCAGATGCCAAAATTTCACACCAGTGTGCCAATCGCTATTGTATTACCTAGTTACCGAGTTGTGGATTGTGTGTAAAATCAAACTTCATTTCCAAGGACCACAAAATTCCCCTTTCGAGTGACGTAACGCGTCTCAGTGGAAAAACACAACAATTCAAATGGGGAATAAATTCTCCGTTATTTTCCGACGATATCCGACGAGTTCCGAAACCAGCCGATGACTGAGAGGTTAACTTTTTACGCTGCAATAACTGTGTACTCGACGCGCTGTAATTTTTACATTGTGGCATTTTTTTTATTGTTGCAAATTGCCGTTGGGATTTAGATGGGAGATTTCGTTTCTATAATGCTTTTTAGCAGATAAATAACTAGCTTTTTCCCGTGGTTTCAGTCTCAAAGCTTGTCCAAAAACCGTGGGTTTTCCCGGGATAAATAGTAGTCTATGGTAACATCACGTCGGTACTCTCTAAAGGGGTACGCAGACGTATACAGTTCGCCCTGGTGCACTCTCATTCCACCGGTTAGGTTCAAGTTTAATGTTAATCTTGTAATCTATTCTAGCATCACTTTGGACATTATAGGTGCGTTATCTTATTCATTATGTGCCATAACTAAAAAGTGAAAACTAAAAACACTATAAAGTAAAAATAGTTAATTTTAAAATCAAAAACCCTACTGCTTAAGAAGCGACTAAAAATATGTAAACAAGATGAAAAGCATGCTGGATACATTCATTTTCGCGAGCTGTCCGACCACCTGATCCTTCGACTACACAGCACGATTTTCATCTTTTTAGTTCGCTTCTTAACGCGCTATTTCCGCCCCAATGTTAACGCAGTACTGGCCGTGCGCCCGCTCGATGTCAAAATATCAATATTGAACGTACGTTATTACCTCACTGTATTGAACCTCCTTTTGAACAGTTTTCTTTGCAAAATATTATTTGATTTACATATGCTATTTTAGTTATGAAGAAATTCCAGCCATCAATTTTTTTGTGTATAAATATTTTTAAACATCCAAGTCGTTTTGGAGCAGTTTCCAAAAGTTTAGAAAAAATATCGTATTTTTAATTATTTTATTAAAGCAAAACTGTTAGTTACACGAAAAAACCTTGTGTTAAAAATTATGTACATGAATCAAAAATATTTCTTTTTTCAAACCGTTTTACCTAGCCGTTACTAAGGAGTATGCTTATGGGTATTGGGTATTTATAAAGGGTATGTATTAAGCAGTCCGCTTTTTGATTTTTAAATTATTTTTGTTTATTTACCACTTTTTAATTAAATCATTTTTCGAATCGAAAGTCGAAAATTACCCGAGGGAACATATTCCCGAGATAAAAAGTATTACATTTGCTATTCCTGGGTATAATCCATCTCTGTACAAAACTTCATCCCGACCCGTCCAGCCGTTTGAGCGTGAAGAAGTAACAAAATTAAAAACACACACAAACTTTCACCTTTATAATATTTGTGTGATTAGTTCAGATTATTCAATTTATCTAAATAGGTCAATAAAATAGACACAAAGAAGTATTTTAAATATTATTACTGAAATACACGTTTTCCATCAAAATAAATCCGTAAAATTCAACTGAAAGGTAAACCTAATTCTCACATAATTTGAAGAGAACGTGTCTTTAAAATACAATTTTGCCTTTCAGACTGTTCTTTTGGCATTGAAATAAGGAATCAAACTTTTAATTCTGCCTTTTTAGTCTGTGTTTCCCAACAGCTACAATCTATTAAGTAGTAGTACTTTAAGTCAAGAGTGAATAGATTTTTCTAGGCAAGCGTGCTTTACCGTCGACCACATCATCGCTTACCATCAGGTGAGATAGTGGTCAAGCACGAGCCTATAGACTATAAAAAAAATGTGACTAGTCACTATATATTTGTTTAAGGCGATATATACGCCCCAATGTAACGCAGTACTGGCCGTGCGCCCGCTCGATGCCAAAAAATCAAAATTGAACCTCCTTTTGAACAGTTTTCTTCGCAAAATATTATTTGATTTACATATGCTATGTTAGGTATGAAAATTCCAGCCATAAATTTTTCTGTATAATTTTTTTTTTATACATCCAAGTCGTTTTGGAGGAGTTTCCAAAAGTTGCGAAAAATATCGTGTTGTTAATTATTTTTTTAAAGCAAAACTATTAGTTACACGAAAAAACCTTGTGTTCCAAATTATGTACATGAATCAATAATAAATATATATTTTTTTCAAACCTTTTAACCTAGCCGTTACTAAGGAGTATGCCTTAGAAAGTTACCGTTTTACGGCACTAAAGCGTATGTAGGCCCTTAAGTGCCGTCTTAATTTATTGACACATTATTATTAACTATTATTGTTAAGCATGAAATTGTGACATCTACTTACCTACTGATTTTATTTTATTGTTTTTATTATATGCCCTCGTGACTAAATAATAACAGCCGCACGGGTCGATCATCAAGGTTAAGCAACGCTTGACGAGGTCGGTCCGTAGATGGGTGACCATTTCAACATACCGAGTTTCCTCCGTGCCTCGGAAATCACGTTAAACCGTTGGTCCCGGCTGTCATTTGAAGATCTTTGACAGTCGTTACGGGTAGGCAGAAACTTGAGATCTGACGCCAGTCTAGCCAAGGGGTACCGTGTTACCTACTGGGTTGTGGAGGTCAGATAGGCAGTCGCTCCATGTAAAACACTGGTACTTAGCTGAATTCGGTAAGACTGGAAGCCGACCCCAATATAGTTGCGAAAAGGCTGGGCAGACGATGATGTTTATATTATATGCCCTATATTTTGTATGCCTGTTGGCGGGACATAGTATGGACCACCATTTTTTTATTTATAGCAATTATATTTTTTTACCCTTTGTTCACAAACTGAATAAATTAATTTGAAATTTAAAAAATACACAACTTCGCACAGGTATTCCCTGAAGTGTTGATTAGTGGTGTCTATAGTCACAGATAATATAATACTAGCATACAGATGCCTCATCCCATACAAAGAAACCGTGCCGAGGTAACTAGCGTTTTTCGTCTGATTAAACTGATTATTTTTCTAAGAACATTGATCGCATTCGGTACCGTTTTACGGATATAGATGGTGTTAGCAACGACTTGCAAGTAAAAGGGTTTACTCGGTTCGTGAATACATTTTTTTTTTAATACAGCGACGATTTGTTTAATAGTATTTTTTTCACGTTTTTACAGTTTCATTGTACCAAAATGTGTTTCAAAACAAATTAAAAAAATAGAGTGGATGCCTCAGAAATGTAAACCGCGCCATCTATTGGAATCAATCTTAAATGATCCTTTCAAATAATCTTTGAAATGTGAACTAAGAGACAAATATTCCTTAATTTTGTGCTTAGGAGAGTTAATCAAACAATACAATACATTTTTGATGATCGTGTTTAGAAAATCTTAATTATCACGCCATCTAGTGCAATTTATATGAACCAAATTGCCTTACTTCGCGTTAACTTATTTAAGTCTCATGTAATTAGTGGCGAGGCTGTTGCCATCAACTGGAGACAAACAAAGACTCCGACAACTGCTTCCGAGAATCTTGCTACAGTAAAAATTCCAAAAAGAAAGACCCAACAACGCTTAGTCCGACCCGGGCATCCAACCCAGTACCTCACGCTGGACCAACGAGACAGTATTTTAAATAATAATCAGGTTTAAAGTTACTAAAATAGTTCTGAATATAAATTTGGTTTGATGGAGAGGCGAAGGCCAAAGAAAAGATGGATGGACTGTGTGAGGAGTGATATGAAAGAAAAGGGAGTCAGTGATGGCGCCACCCAAAAGGGCAATGGAGATGACTATGCTCGGCATTTCCTTGCGTGATCAAATCAGAAATGTAGAGATCCCCAAGAGAACCAGGGTTACCGACATAGCCAGAAGAATTGCCAAACTTAAGTGGCAGTGGGCAGGGCGCATTGCTCGCAGAACGGATGGCCGATGGAGAAGAAAGTTTCTGGAGTGGCGACCGCGAACCGGAAGACATTGCGTTGGAAGGCCTCTCACCAGGGGGACCGATGAACTGTTGAAGGTTGCGGGGATCCGCTGGATGCGAGACGCACGGAACTGATTAATGTGGCGACGCTTGGGGGAGGCCTATGTCCAGCAGTGGACGTCTTTCGGCTGATATAATGATGATGATGGCGTGACATGGGGACAGGGCGGTATGGAAGAAGATAACGTGTTGCGCCGACTACAAGTGACAAGGGCAGGAAGAAGGAATCAGGTTTAAAGTATGGGTTTGAAACTTGAGGTTCAATCGCGAGAAAAATATCTAAACATTAAATATTGTACGAAAATATCTTAGATATCCAATCAACACCTGTGTTACATCACTCACTATAAATCAAACGTTTATAAATTCTACTACTATTTTAAACGCGAACATTTGTGTCGATGGATGGATGTTTATTATTCTTAGAATAGAATATTGATTTTGCGTAAAATATGGATGAGACAAGTAAAAATTCAAAATTTCCAAAATACCCGATATTTCTTTTTTTTTCATACTTTTTAAACTACATAATTTATCTAGTAGTTGACGCGATCAGCAATCTATCGAACACGTAATTATGACACGATATCTTGCGAAAATATACCGATTCAAAAAGTAAAGCACCCATAACTTTTGGATGGCTGAACCGATTTTCATCAAACATAGCTGAAAACACTCCCGATAATGTCAACTTCGATGAAAAAAATCAAAATCGTTTAATCTGTTTAGGAGCTATGATGCCACAGACAGATACACAAACACAAAGGTGCGTGCTTCAAACTTATAACACCCATCTTTTTCCGTCGCGGTTAAAAAGGTCTGTTGTGCAAAAACTACTGAACGAATTTTAAATAAACATGAGGGCCTTTCCTGACACCCTAAGTGACATTTTATCATCGAAAGCATGGCGAAAGCAATGGGCAAGATATAAAAATTGTACGGCTTATGTCAAGCACTATCGTAATGTGACGTGTTCAACATGGTACGCCGCACAGTGGAACGAAAATGAAGCTCCATAGACTTAGCGTCGCTCAAAAATCAAGTACTCAAATTTGAAAAAAAAAACATGCCAGCTTATTCCTTTAATGAATAGCCATATTTTATGTAGTGGAACTTTTTTTGATAAAGCTGCTATTTAATAAATTATTTGCGATTTCTTTTTTTTTTTGTATGGAGCTGAACCGTTTTTTTATTTTATTCCTAATTCTTAAGAATTCTTGTTATATAACTTTCCGTATCATAAAATACATCATATAAACTATATAATCACTAAAGCTTGAATCTCGGCAACCTTCGAAACATTGACATTGTCAACTTAAATGTTACTAAATGTCCTTTCTTCCACACCGCCTAATTTATAGCAGCTTTATCAAAAAAAAATCCACTACATAAAATATTGCTATTCATTAAAGGAATAAGCTGGCATGTTTATTTTTTTCAAAATTAGGCACTTGATTTTTGAGCGACGCTAAGTCTATTGAGCTTCATTTTCGTTCCACTGTGCGCCGGCTCCACACGTTGGCTCCAACGTAGGTCCTAACGACACTCGTCCAACGTGTGGATCTAGAAAATTGCGTCGGCGCCAACATTGGGGCGAGCGTTGGTAGTTGGCCGGCGCGTGTCTTGTGTTTTATCAAAGGAATCTGGGCCAACGTTCGCGATCCGACCACACATTGGTTAGAGTGTATAGGTCTGTACCCACTGTTTCCGTGTTTTATGATGTGTCGTTATCCAACATATTTTTTGACGTGGTTTTTCTTTTTATTCAGCATCAAATATAAATTATAATATGCACTCAGTACTGTAAAAGCGCTTACAGCAAGTTCCGTATCGGAAATCTTCACATTGGCTCTGACGAGACAGAACTAGTTTAATAGCCAACGTGTGTACGCCTCACCAATTATCCGACCAACGTTGGTACGAGCGCTGGGGTGTGGAGCCGGGGTTACATTTTGGTATTTCGGCCATCGCCGTCACTGACTTGGAATGATACTTGTCTGCCTCTGATGACGCAACGCAATTTAAATTGCATTGATAGGCGATATTGTACACGTATTGTTGAGGACAATGGACCTCTGGCTGCAATAAAAACACGAGTCTCTTACAACCAGAAATATTAGCTTATTACCACCGGTTTTCCATACAAGATACTGGTCAAGGCAGGCAAATAGGGCTTTAAACTATAGACTAACTTAACAATACGCGGATACGAAATACGAAACGTGTGAACCTTGGAGGGTTTTGTGGGCGACAGCCACTAACAAAGAGAAAGTGGGCGGAAGACGATATACATTTTAACTATTTCCGGTTCTGGAAGCTTCTAGAACATTCTACTTATAATCTACAGTGCTTCCCCTAGCGTCGAG
The DNA here is from genome assembly GCA_964057195.1 of Orthosia cruda. Lineage (NCBI taxonomy): Eukaryota > Metazoa > Arthropoda > Insecta > Lepidoptera > Noctuidae > Orthosia > Orthosia cruda. The sequence continues at coordinate 27,295,047 of OZ059841.1, forward strand.
AAGCGACAACTTGAGTATTCATTGTAAATACTGAAAACCCATTCATACTGTCACTCTGGTGGCGAGCAGCGCAAGTAATATTTACTACTTTTCCATTCATAAGTGCCCGGTCATTCATCAAAGCGGAAGCCCTCTGGCAGCGAGGGGCGACAACTACACCAGCATGCAAGTTGGCAACTTGGCGCCTATTGTGAAATAACCAGTCAAAATATAGAACTAACAGAACGCGGATGCGACGCGATTGGTCAGACATCTTTGTGTCAATTGACTAACCAATCGCGCGCTCAGAACGTATCCCGCTCTATGTTTCACTACCAACCTAATAACGACTTATGCGGATTGCCAACCTACATGGCGGTGATCCCATAATATTTCCCGCTGCCCACCAACAGATGTCACTACTGGTATATATCAGTCACACGTATTTTTTTAAGAATATGTCGCGTCAAGGATAGCCGATGGATGCAAATCATCGTGAAGTCAGGATTTATTATTCCTTTTGACATTGTGTGTGAGCGTTAAGATTACACTAGTCGATCATTCTTCCATACACACGTAGACTACGTGTCGTTGTCTACGTCGATTACTCTACTGTTTAACGATTTACGTTCAAAATAAAAAATGATATCAATTTGTCTCATCATTATCTAGCCCTGTATGGAAACAAAAGAAAAAAAATATATTTTAAAGTTATGAGCGTTGAAAGTTATATATATTAATAATATAACTTTCAACGCTAAATTTCATAAAGAAAGTTATATATAAGCCATATTTCAACATAATTTTAACGCATCTTTGGTCGGAAATAAATACCACAAGAAGAAGGAAAATTGCAAAATGGCCACCATACAGGGATAGATTAGTAGTTCAACAATGCAAATAATTTTATTTTGAAAATATACATTTTGTCGTTTTTTCATGATATCTATACCCCAGAGGTCTGTTTATAAAATTTCGCGCGCTCGTTTTCTTCCTAAATCATCATCCATTTCGCTACAAACTTGCAAAAGTGCTAATTCATACGCGAACTAGCTTCTTATTGCTCATCACCGCATCTATCTCTTTCGCACTTGTTGTCGGATGACACGCATTGCATTGATGCATGCATTTTAACCCCGCGCACAAAATAGTTCGTGCCGTCGACTAGGGCAACCTTAAGTGGGTATAATCGTGAACAATTAAATAAAAATTATTCACAGTGGGTTTATTCAAATAGGCAGTTAAAAGCTATTCTGCCCCCCGATTACCGCGCGCCGCCATTACGGCTAAAAAGAGCGCGGCAAAACGTAGTTGTTCTTGATTCGCCACTAGATGGCGTGCTTGCAATTGTTTTTGACGTCCTTGCTATTGACTATACCCGACAAATATTTTAAGTGCAAATGGACCGAACTGCAAAAATCAACAGTTTAACGTCCTTTCCGAGATACGGAGGAATCTTGCTATAAATAAAAAAAAAAAAAAAAAAACATTTATTTCGGAGCCAGTCCATATGCATACCATGTGAAATTAAAATTATTAGATACATTAAAAATTATTACAATTGGAACAACATTACAAAAATCATTAAAACACATTATAAATTACAATTAGAAATACATTACAAAGTCATTAAATACATTATAAAATTCACAAAAACAAAAAATATTAAATACACGATGTTCATCTTATTCTAAATTTAGGTAACCTAGGTAATTTAGGTAGGTTCTAAAGATGGTCACCCATCCACGAACCAACCTCGGCAAGCGTTGCTTAACCTTGAAGATCGACCCGTGCGACTGTTATTATTTAGGCACGAGCTCCTCAACATAAATAGGCAGCGGTTTATCAAAAAACCTGCCAAGTGCTAGTCGGTCTCGCGCACGAAGGGTTCCGTACCATTATCGCAAAACCGGCAACAAAATCACGTTTTTTGTATGGGAGCCCCACTTATATATTTATTTTATTCTGTTTTTAGTATTTGTTGTTATAGCGGCAACAGAAATACATCATCTGTGAAAATTTCAACTGTCTAGCTATAACGGTTCATGAGACAGACGGACAGTGGAGTCCGTTTTTACCCTTTGGGTACGGAACCCTAAAAACGGACCTAAAATATATCAATTAACTATAAAAAAGCTATCTAATAGTCAATTCAAGCCTTTATGAGTTCTAGAAAATATCCTGTTATAGACATAATCTTGGAATTAAACCCCTTCGTGCTGGCTCTTCGCAGTTTTGTTCCCCGGGGTAATACCGTACAGTGGCAAATACCGGGAACGACCACAATGGGGGTAATACCCGGAAATGAACCTACTTTGACGAACTCCGTTTTTTTATAAAGCGTCGAGTATTATAATTGAAAGGTTTAATTGCTGAAATAAACTCGAAAATTTACGTTTTTGAAAATAATCCAATAAAAGAATACTAAATACACTACTAAAAACTACTTGCTACTATTACTTCTCGCAGGGTCTAACCTTCCTGGAAGTCCCTGAACCACCTCGGAACCCAAGTGCGAAGGTGTAACCAACCTCGCAAAATGGGGGAACCTCAATGGAACAGCGGCAGGGTGTGCATGTGGTGCTGAGTTGCAAACCATACTCCACCTCCTGTCTGTCCTGTCCTCCGTGCCCCAAAACCTGCAACCAGGTTGATATATCCTATGTGCTGCCAGCCTGCCACCGATAACGCCGTGAACACACGCCAAACAAATTTGAACGACTGTCGTGCCAGCGACTCGAAGAAGTAGGTTTGAAATTGTTCTCGGTTAAAATAATATTAGTCGGCATCTCTATGCAAGAATTTTCTCAGTTAACATATTAATCAAGAAGTATCTTTTACCGGGATAAGAAAATAACTTTTGGCACTCATCAATAGCGTACCTACCTTTTTATCAGTGAGTATTTTCGAAATCGGATCTGTACCTCTGTACATAACATTACATCAGTCTGTATTTCTCGAAAGGTTAGGGAGAGGTATACATATAGTACACCCCCATTTTAATGTTGAAGTCGCATGTCATAGGGAGCGAGATTATTGACACAAACAAACAATTGTATGTCCCACTCAAACGTTCATGCCATTCTGATGCCCAAAAAAAGGAGCGTCTAATGCACATGCCATTCTAATGGCCTTATGTAGTTGTCTTTGATTATATACTTGTCTAGATAGAGCAATGCAAACAAATGACGCGCTAAAACTGTCTCCAATTGCGTGACATGTGTGAGTACCGCTCGTGTACTTATTGTCGTCAAACTGTCAAAGTATGCGTGTTTAGGGATGCCTGCTCCGAATTATTAACCTACCTTTTCTCCATTATTTAAAATGATGAAAGTTAAACAAAACAGGTTGAATTAAATAATTCTTTTGTAGATTAGTGTATCATTTATGTTAGTAACAACAAAAAATACAATGAAAAAAATAAGTAGTAATGTATAGATCAAAACCCATCTCTTTGTGTTTGTTTTCAGAATAGTTTTCTCTTTGATTTTATTGTCTGGCTATACTTTAAGGTAAGTTGTCATTTACTGATCAAATATATAATGTAAATTTTAAAATATTAACGTTCTTCTGATCAAAAGATTATGTAATGCTATTTGTATTTTGTCTCCCATAGTTTCGTGAAATCTCCCTAGTAATAAACTGACAACACTGGCTAAATCAGACTAACCTACAAAGTAACGAATTAAAAATCGTGTTTTCTTATAATAATAGTGGTTAAATATCAAAACCTACCGATGAAAAGTGATCTTGGTGTTATTATACAATTTGCCCACATAATTGCGACACAGTCTGACGGCACAAATCGGCATAATTAATTATTTTCGTGAACACTTTACCCTTACGTGTTCCAAATGACACTGACGTAAGAAAGAAGCGGGTCTACCAATTATAGTAGACTTTATTTGAGCCGTTCAGGTAGTGTCAATGTGGCATCTAGACAAGTATATAATCAAAGGTAGTTGTCAAAAAAGTCGATTAAACCGTACCGTAACTGTGGGAAAGTTAAAAAAAAAACAAAAAATTATCTGCATTAAATTTCTCGTCTAAGCAACAGACTTTTTTATCGAGTCCGATTGTTTTTCTATTGTGTCTGCTAACTAGCACACAGGGGGTTAAATGTTACACAAATGATTTTACTAAATCTCAACTTCACCTATGACAAAGCAAAAAAATTACCAAGGCAGTTCCCACGAGTCGGCCTGAAACGTGCTTCACAAACTGCGGTAATTACCCCACTGACAACGTTATAACCCAGTAGGGTAATAACGTCAGTGGACGATATAACCCCCATTCCAGTAGTACAACTCATTATGTTAATACCCCCGGGACCTCTGCCAAAAGGTACAAAAATAGGTCTAAATTCATTTTTGAAATAAAAATGATCGTTTGAACGGTCGGGTCGGTAATGTTGTTCGCAAAATTAGTTTAAAAGCCCCATTTAAAATATTATTATTTTAATGGTACCCGGAATTAATATTTTTGGCAAAGTTCTTGGTAATTTTGAAGGTCTTGGTGTCCTAATTGGTTGATCTAAGAATCTTATTATTACAAAACCCTTTCTGAATTTCAGTAGAATATTAAATTGTGTTTAAAAAAACAAGTGTATAGTGTATTAAACAGATCTTCAAATAAACCAGTCGTATAAATTAACAAAACATAATGATCAAAACAATAAAAGTCTATGTAATTTTGAAATCAAAATAAAAAACCAGACAGTGAAAAGTGACAAAATAATCAAAGTGAAGAATTCTTGAAAACACCAAGTGATTCAATAGTCAAAACCGTAAACAACACCTTCCATGACAACTAAAATATAACCCAAATGTAACGTCAAAATACAGTTTAAAACAAAACAAAATGGCGTCATCTAACGGCAAAGAAACTGCCAAAATGACAGCTTCAGTAGACAGTTTAAAACTATCAAGCAAAAACACATCAGTGTGTTCATCAAAGCACGCGTCTTCAGAATCAGTGTTGTCGAGAAAAGACAAAGAATGTCTCCAAATGCAAGAGTGCAAGAAGAAGTTACTAGCCATGGAGCCGCAGATAATAATCAGGGACGAAAACGTGGTGTTAAGGTCGCCCCCGCAGAAGAAAATTGTAATGCCACCAACGATCAATGCCGAGGTAAGTGCTCAATATTTAAATAGGGCAATAAGAAGGGATGATTGTGTGCGAGTTTCGCTCCAGTAACGTTTCCGAGAGAACTTATAGCGGTAATTGGAAATGGGATAATTTCGGCAAGGTATTAGTGTAGTTAAAAATAAACCAAACTGGTTTTTTTTTAACTTAGAATATAGAAGATTTTTAACAATGTTTGGCTTAGGGCCGGTTTCTGAAGTAGACGTCACATCTCAAATTGGCTAACAATTTGTCACAAATTAACCAGCCGTCAGTTGTCAGTGAGTTTCTCAACACTTCGTCATCGAGAAATTACGTAATCGCTTGTTACAATAAATAATCGGCATTAATTTATTTCGGTTGGCCACCCTAGCTAGTATTCATTCCCTTCATTCGCTACTATAACGTAAACAATAACTTTAAATAGTATTTTATCTTGAGCGGCAGGGTTGGTTTAGCCGCCAAGTTAAGCAAACCTTACCTAAGCTTAAGGACGATTTTTGGATGGGTAACCACTTTTTTTTGGTTTTCTTGTTTTTGGATAGGTGACCGAACACAGGTTAAGCAACACTTAGCAAGGTTAGTCTTTGGATGGGTGACCACTTTTTTTTTTGGCTCCTTTGTTTTGGATGGCTGTCCCCGCCAGGGTAAGCAACACTTACCAAGGTCAGTCTTGGGATGGGTGACCAATTTTTTTGGTTCACTTGTTTTTGGATGGGTGACCCTGCCAGGGTAAGCAACACTTACCAAGATCAGCGTTTGGATGGGTGACCACTTTTTTTGGGTTCGCTTGTTTTTGGATGGGCGACCTTGGTAGATGTTGTTTAATCTAGCGGGGTGACTTTAGGATTGGTGATCAAAATTTTTGTGGTGATGGTCACCCATCACAAGACTGACCTTGGTAAGTGTTGCTTACCCTGGCGCGGTCACCACCCCAGCCGCTTCAAGTTAAACACAAACCTATACAGAAACTGAACTTGTAAGTACTAAATACAGGATACAGTCAACACTGACCATCGAACCTTCCATACGCGCATTGGTGTGAGGTAGCTTCGATACCCAGGTCAATAACAGTTTGTTTTATTTTTATTATCATAAATACAAAATAACTATTTTTGATAATTGTGTCAAGTTTTTATACTGTAATTAATTTTAAAAGTTTTAATATCATATTTTTTAAATCTTTGTAATTAAATAATTGCTCTAAATTAACATATTTTTTATAAATCAACCCATACCATAGTTTTCGCCGACCCCTATTATCTTTTTATCATAATATAAGCCTTTAAAACCACAATATTAATTTTAATCTGCGAATAATCGACCAATTTCAAACAATTATAAATTAGGCTCCTTGACAAGAGATTAACATTGGAAATGATTCTCAGAAACCCAAAACTGCTGTAACATGTGGTTAATTCGAGATTTTTCTCAAATGTGACAAATTGTTAAACGCTTGTCACATTTGGGTGTTGAGAAACTGAAAGTAGAATTAACAGGCGATTAATCGTCGATTACGTTAACAGCCCGATAATTGAGACCAGGGAAACTGGCAGTTAAGGTTGTCCTAGTCGATATATAGTCATACACACGTAGTATGGGTATTACTGTTTGACGATGTACTTTCAAAACAAAAAATGATATCAATTTGTCTCACCATTATCTTTATCTAGCCCTCTACGGAAACAAAAAAGTAAAACAAATCTATCTCTTTCGCAGGTGTTGTCGGATGAGATAGCATGCATGATAACCCCGCGCACAAAATAGTTCGTGCCGTCGACTAGGGCAACCTTAAGTTCAGTGATTTAAACAACGTGTAACAGATTAAATACAAAACCTGAAATGGTATCATACTACTCAGTACATTTTTTGTCGAGTTATGTAAACATATGCGAGAGCAGTGGCCCAGTGGTAGGTTGTGGGTTCAAACCCAGGCTGGTGCTTAAGTTTGTGTAAATAAGTTCAGTCCATTGCTCTTAAAACGGTGAAGGAAAACATCGCGAGGAAACCGGCATGTCCTGGAACCAAAAATTTGAAGACATGTGACATCTACCAACCCGCACTGGGCCCGCGTGGTGGATTATGGCCCATCTCCTCTCACATAGAGCATGTCTGTGTCCCAAGCAGTGGGCACATGAAAAGACTAATGAAAATGACGACGCAAGCATAAATGTAAGGGGCAACCTCAGATCAAATAAAAAGTCAAGATGGAACGTTGCAAACAACAAAGTGAAGCCGGTTCAAAGTAAGCCTTGCCGTATAAATACACATTTATATGCGCACACGTATAACAAAACTACCCCTTAGCTTGTCAGTTGAGCTTTATTATTTAATCTGTAAGCTCGAAGGACAAGCTAAGGCGTAATTTCGTTGTTAGTGACTGCGTGTAATTGTGTATTTGTACGGCAAGGCTTAGTTTGAACCGGCTTCACTTTGTTGTTTGCAACATTCCATCTTGACTTTTTATTTGATCTGAGGGGGCAACTGATTAATTTTCGCGATTTCAGGATATCCCATAGTAACTGTTATTCATAATGATGAGTACAGTGACCCTTTTCCAGGCTTTGCATATAGTCTATGTGTTTATTTTTATTATGACGCCATAATTTAGCCCGTCATAGGTCATAATTACTGGCATGACATTTCGGTTTCACCCGCATAACCAGGTCTCGATCCCATGGGAGTGTCGGGTCGGAAGGATCTTGTGTCCTAACCCAGGATATGATCTACTAAAGTCCCACATCTCATTCGGATTTGTTCAGCCGTCTAGGCGTGTAAGCGTAACTAATAATAAAAAAAAAACAAATAAACAAACCGACACACTTTCGTATTTATAAGGACAGGATATACATTAGGACAGGTGAACAAAACTTTGCATATAATAACTCGCTCACCACACAACCTCATTATTCACACTCACACCCATACTCACGCACTTACTCACACAATCACTTGTGACACACATACCACACGTTCATACGCGATCTGGCCTTTTTTAACGCTCATTCATTTGAAGAACTCTTTGTATAATTTTAAGTTACCCTTTTATTTTTAGTCTTGCATGTTTACATTGTCTACATTTCAATTGCATAAAGTAATGACAAGTGGAAGTGCGGAGTCTCCTAATACAAGCAATTCCTTGCTTAAAAGGTGATCTCCAATAATATGTATCGGAATGCCCTTTGTGATTGAAATAAACATTTTAATTTTTAATTATGTCATATTAGACCGAAGCGAAGTCGCCACGTGTTCGGCTGTCTTCTGAAGCGGTCTTGTGATTGCCAATGCGTAAAAACAAATGTTCGGATTTGAAATCGCTTCAGTTAAAAATTGCCCAAACAAAAATCGTTTAACTGGATTGACTGAGCGACATTGTTTCGTTGGAAATAGAACTTAGAGAACAATTCATGAGAATCAAATAAAGAGCGTAGACGATAAATGATCGCTCTATATTCTAGAAAGTTTTAGACGACTGCAATAGATATTTTCAACCTATATAGTTTTTATCTTCTTTAGCCCCGTTGTTAAACAGCGAGATTAAAAACTTTTACATAAAAAATACAAACGATTTCCAAATAAAAACACTACAAAGTGAAAAATAACTTAAATTTCGGCAGGCGGTGTCAAAAAACGAAAAAACGAAAACAGGAAAACCGACTATAATTTATTTGAAGGTCGGTTATATTTTTTTGTAAAAAAGTTTTCAATTTTTCTTTTTAGTGGTACATAATGGACAAGTTCAGTTAGTAAGGTATCTATAGGAATACTGGTGTTGTTAAAAGAAACCTGGGGAAGTGTCGACCAATCAATCCACCTAAAAATACCTATAATGCCCACAGTGATGCCAGAATAGATTACACGAATAACATGAAACTTGAACTTAACCGGTGGATTAAGAGTGTACCAGGGTGAACTGTACACTTCTGCGTACCCGTTTAGTGCATACTGGCGTGATGGTATTTTTTTTTTTTTTTTTTTTTTTCTGTAAGTTGGTTTATACAAACACTTTTACATGTCGAACATATTTTTTAAAACTAGATGAGGTCGGCGTTTCCTATCTGACTACTCTGAGAAGAAAGGCCGAAACAAACTCAGAGGTCACAGTCTCTTTTAAAGTCCAGACAAAATATTGGTTAGATCATGTGAAGACCATGTAGACTGATGTCTGAAATGGTCTTTTGAGGAAAGAACCAGTCAGATTGAGTGGACCTGTCCAGTCAGTGCACGCATTTGTCAATAACCGAGCAGCTCAACTCAGACTTTAAGGAGCTCAACGATTCGACGAACAATACCAAAGAAAGGACATTCGGGTAGGCCGCATAAACTACTCAAACTGCCAGACCATGATTAAAAACTAAGATAAATTTAAATTAAAATAAAAAAGAATGATCCACATAGTCTTCACACTCACAATAATTAATATAAAATAATATAATACTTTAAAAAGTAAATATTCTTGTCATTGCAAGAAAACCAAAAAAACAACAACAAAATTCACGGTGCAAAATATAATAAAAAAAACAAAATTAATTGGAGCAGCTCAATCCCAAGCCTTTTTGTCTTCAAGGTAATCTTTACTTGTATAAAACGCTTTCTGGCACAACTTACGTTTGTTATAACAACTTATGTTATGAAATTGTGTAAACAATAAACAGACATGCGATTGCAGCAATCCCGAGAGATTTGGCGTCATTTATTGAAGAGTTTTGTTGTATATCTCCGAAGCTCTTCATTAGATCTTTACCAAATTTAAATGGGACCATTTCGGAACAAACTTCATACAAACAAAAAAAAATTTTGAAAACCCCTCTATATATGAAGGTGTTATGCCCGAACATACATAAAAAATTGGAACATCTGAATTGAGGTCTCCTCCTTTTTGGAAAGTTGGTTAAAAAGAGACAAACATTCAACTATAGGATTAAACCTAAGAGAAAATGAGTTAGAATGCACTATAAAATGTTTCTTTTTGTACGTTTTTTCTACCGCTTGTGAACCTTACATACATATTTTATAACCGAGTTCCCAAAAAAGAAGAGATTCTATGTCCGACTGTATGTATTTTTGATGTAGCATTTTAACAGATTCATACGAGCAGTTTCATTCTCAGACTTCAAATTATGAAGTTTGACCCAAAAAGTAATAAATAAATAATAGAAAAGTAATCTCATTTTAAAAATGATAAAATTAGATTCGGGTTCAGCTTTCAATTGGGATTGGTCATAATTTAGCTGCCTTGGCCTCTTTTTATTATTATTATGTTTTTTTTTGTTTTCTTCTGGACGCTTTTACGTGCACTTTTAACATCGTTCTCATCATATCAGCTGAAAGACGTCCACTGCTGGACATAGGCCTTCCCCAAGCGTCGCCACATTGACCGGTCCCGTGCGTCCCGCATCCAGCGGATCCCTGCAACCTTCACCAGGTCATCGGTCCACCTGGTGGGAGGCCTTCCAACGCAACGTCTTCCGGTTTCCGGTCGCCACTCCAGAACTTTTCTGCCCCATCGGCCATCCGTTCTGCGAGCAATGTGCTCTGCTCACTGCCACTTAAGTTTGGCAATTCTTCGGGCTATGTCGGTAACTCTGGTTCTCTTTCCGATCTCTGCATTTCTGATTCGATCACGCAAGGAAACTCCGAGCATAGCCCTCTCCTCCCTTTGGGTGACTGTAAGCTTTCTGATGAAGCCCATTGTGAGCGACCACGTCTCACGCCCATAGGTTATCACTAGCACTGGCTTCGTAGCCATACGCACAACCAAATTATTTCCAAAACGCTTAGTGCGTATGTGTAGAATGTCCACCATAATTATAATAACTTTTTCATCACACTTGCACGTAAACAGTATCAAAACATACAGGTTAACTTGGCCGTAATGCCCCATATAAAACCCTTGAGCTTTTTTGTTTGTCATGAAACCCTAGGGCGGTAAGTAATATTTTTTTAATTTATGGCACAGCACACAGGTCATGCAAGTTCAAGCAAGGAGTTTACACGCAATTGAGAAATTGTCTTAAAATGTTATCTAAACAGGAATTTCTTTGCAATCTCGCTACATGTTACTTAAATACCTACTCAACGAATGTTCTTAATAATCGATTTTAATAGTTATAGTATGAAAACGTCGAAATTATTTAATTTTTTTTACACTCCGTCATGGCTGTATACCTACGTAAGTATTTGCCCTTAAAGTTTCTGAACGAAACACTGTATAATCTGTGGTGTGGGCAAAAATTCGCCAACCGCTTAAAAAAAAGTTCACGTATTTCGTAATAACAGCTGTGCTGACTTGTGTATTAAAGCTATAATTCATAATTATTACTCGCAAATGTGATGAAAAACATTGTATGTATCACGGGCGGTACGGGAATTACGAACCTCGACTCAGAAAGCCCTCAGTCTTCGACTTCGGGCTTCTACTAGAGTCTCGATCGAAATTCCTTACATACCGCCCTTAATACACAATGTACTATTGATTCGTGAATGTCACAATAACATACAGACTACTTGTACATATTTATGCAAATTACAGCCATGTGTATTTTCGCCACCTTCATATGATAATCCGAAGCAATATGAAGGGTCGATTTGATTTCAATTTGTCCATCGATTTGCAGGCAATGAATTTTAAACTTTTTTTTGTTAAACTTTCTAAATGTATGGCATTGACAGTAATTGCGTACTATTCTTTGTGCCTCGTTCTTTTAGATTAGTAACCTGTTATCTCTCTCTCTTAGTCGGTCCCTCATGTCTGAGGACCGTGGTCAGCATCAGGGTTACTTCTGAAGCGAATGATCTGCCTCCACCGGTTTCTGTCCAGCGCTTCCCTTACGACCGTGTAGAATTTGAAAGACTACGAGTCTTTCACTTGATCGGTCCATCTCGTTAGTAAACGAGATGGACCGATCAAGTGGCCTTTTGCCTTCGTTGTTCCCAATCACAATCAGTATTTCCAGATTCTCGTCGCCTCTGCACGTTATGTGGCCGAAATACGAAAGAACCTATTATATAATAGTACATTATGGTACAAGTGTGTAATGTTGGTGATTACCGCTGAGGCGCCATTGAGACCCGAGCCGTTAGGTGAGGGTCTTAAGAGAGCCGAGGACGGTAATCATCAATACACACGTGTATCATACGACGTTTTTCAACACACTTGTGAAGAAAATAATACTAAAAAATCATTTCCAACAGTGAAAACGAGTTGTGAAGATTTTTTCGCAATGGCGGGCAAACTTAATCAGTTTTCCTATGCGCGCGCATCTAACAATGGCGATCGGCCATAGACAAAAAATAATGAGTTATCTTTTTTGGCTTTTCGCGAATAGCCTTTTAGCCACGTACAAAATGGCGAATTTCAAGTTTTCTTTATTACAGACAAAAACAAAAGTTATATTTAAGTGAAAGTTTTATTTATTAAACACGAACAAGTTGAAATTATCTATTTAAATACGAAGGTGCATGAAATGTGTTGCATTTGTACTATTGAGCACGATCTTTTTTGTATCGAAACTTTTTTAAGAACAAAGCAACTCAACCAATAAATTAAAAAAAAAACTGTATCTCACTTGTGAATAATAGTAATTAAAAAGTCACCGTTTGATAACAGGTGTCATTATGTGACTAATTGCGGTGAAATTAGAGCCACTTTATGAGCAAGTGTGTTGAAATAGTACATTATGGTACAAGTGTGTAATGTTGGTGATTACCGCTGAGGCGCTATTGAGACCCGAGCCGTTAGGTGAGGGTCTTAAGAGAGCCGAGGACGGTAATCATCAATACACACGTGTATCATACGACGTTTTTCAACACACTTGTGAAGAAAATAATACTAAAAAATCATTTCCAACAGTGAAAACGAGTTGTGAAGATTTTTTCGCAATGGCGGGCAAACTTAATCAGTTTTCCTATGCGCGCGCATCTAACAATGGCGATCGGCCATAGACAAAAAATAATGAGTTATCTTTTTTGGCTTTTCGCGAATAGCCTTTTAGCCACGTACAAAATGGCGAATTTCAAGTTTTCTTTATTACAGACAAAAACAAAAGTTATATTTAAGTGAAAGTTTTATTTATTAAACACGAACAAGTTGAAATTATCTATTTAAATACGAAGGTGCATGAAATGTGTTGCATTTGTACTATTGAGCACGATCTTTTTTGTATCGAAACTTTTTTAAGAACAAAGCAACTCAACCAATAAATTAAAAAAAAAACTGTATCTCACTTGTGAATAATAGTAATTAAAAAGTCACCGTTTGATAACAGGTGTCATTATGTGACTAATTGCGGTGAAATTAGAGCCACTTTATGAGCAAGTGTGTTGAAATAGTACATTATGGTACAAGTGTGTAATGTTGGTGATTACCGCTGAGGCGCTATTGAGACCCGAGCCGTTAGGTGAGGGTCTTAAGAGAGCCGTGGACGGTAATCATCAATACACACGTGTATCATACGACGTTTTTCAACACACTTGTGAAGAAAATAATACTAAAAATCATTTCCAACAGTGAAAACGAGTTGTATATTTTTTTTCGCAATAGCGGGCAAAATTGATCAGTTTATCCTATGCGCGCGCATCTAAAAATGGCGATCGGCCATAGATTAAAAAGAATGAGTTTTTTTTTTGGATTTTCGCGGATAGCGTATTAGCTACGTATAAAATGGTGAATTTCAAGTTTTCTTTATTACAGACAAAACCATAAGTTATATTTGAGTGAAAGTTTTATTTATTAAACACGTACAAGTTGAAATTATCTATTTAAATAAGAAGTTGCATGAAATGTGTTGCATTTGTACTATTGAGCACGATCTTTTTTGTAACGAAACTTAAGAACAAAGCAACTCACCCAATAAATTAAAAAAAAACTCTATTACTCACTTGTGAATAATAATAATGAAAAAGTCACAGTTTGATAACAGGTGTCATTATGTGCCTAATTGCGGTGAAATTAGAGCCACTTTATGAGCAAGTGTGTTGAAAATGATTTTAATACAATCTTGTAGTATCGATTAAGATGTAACTACTCTATTCTAGGGTAAGTTCGTTTAATCATTAATGACCCTGCCTTCATTAAAATTAGCTTCCAGAATATTATAAAGAAAGAAACCCAATGTTCTTCATTGTAGCTGTTCGTTCTTATCGCTGTAATCAGAGCGTGTCCCAAGTCATCTACCATTTACTGTGTGGCAAAAGTTGTGTAAGAAACTTAAATTGTCTGACACGACCTCTGAGACTGAAAGTTCGTCTAACTTTGTATACTTATTCTAGAATTTCGTATTAAACTATTACTGACTTATTTTGCTACCCGCATCGGCTTGTGTTTGAATTTCGAGGCTTTTCTTTGTCGGTATTTGTCGTTATCCTCCTTTGCTTGACTTATTTAATCGTTTTTCCTCGCACTGGAATGCATTGCAGCATTTACACCAATGAGGCAGAAACTTATCATACATTAACTATATAAGTCCAGGTTTCCTCACGATGTTTTCCTTCACCGTTGCTTGTGATGTCCAAGATAAACTTAGAAAGTACATATGAAGTTGAAAAATCACAATTTGTACTTGCCCGGATTTTAACCCACGACCTCAGGCACACATATAATACACTAGGCCACCATGAATTTTAATGAATTACTTGACTCGAGTTCCAATGTCCCCTAGCTGAGGCAGATGGCATCCACAGTAGTCCTCCATCGCAACCAGCCGTGGGCGTCACGCTTCACCTCGCTCCACGTAATTCCGATGTTCGCCGCTTCAGCCAATAAGGTGTGACGCCAGGTTTGACAGGATCGGCGACGCTTTATTTTCTTTTGAGGTTCCAATTCGTGGCCTGTTGAGGAATGTGATCGGAATCCCTCGGGAGCATTTGACCAATCCAATCCAATATAATGTCTAAGATAAATTTAGTAAGTACATATGATTTTTAAAAAGTCACATTGATACTTGCTCGGATTTGAACGCACGATAAGCACGATAGGCGAGGTCTTAGCCACCACGACATAATTCCAAATGAAAAACTCAGAATCGTTTAGTACGACCCCGGAGTTGAAACTAAAATCAAGACAGGTGCACTTAAAGTACACCCACGTTACGCCAGGTATGTTTCCTCCTCCTCCTCGCGTCGTTTTCCTCATTACTGAGGGTCGTGACTCCCCCGCTGCATCAGTTTCTCCCATACGATTTCCCTCCATCTGCTGCGATCCTTAGCTTCATGAAGGGCATTGTGTTAGTTGATGTTCAGAGAAGATCGTATTTGGTCCGACCATCTCGTGGGACTGCGTCCTCTGGGACGTTTGCCATCTACCTTGTCTGTCACCATCAGCTGTTCAAGATTGTGACCCTCTTTACGAGCAATATGTCCGCAGAATTACAGCACCCTACGAAGGCACATAGTGGAAAGTCTAGTTTTGACATTAAGCTCTCTTAGAATAGACACGTTGGTGCGAAAGGCGGTCCATGGAATCTGTAGTATCTTTCTCCAGCTCCACATTTCAAAGGCGACTATTCGGTCTCTGTC
Organism: Orthosia cruda; assembly: GCA_964057195.1. NCBI lineage: Eukaryota > Metazoa > Arthropoda > Insecta > Lepidoptera > Noctuidae > Orthosia > Orthosia cruda. The sequence goes on from OZ059841.1 coordinate 27,310,665, forward strand.
GGCCTTTTTCAGTGTCCAGGTCTCCGCTCCATAACTGAATATGGAGAAAACTAGCGAAGTCACCAATTTGGTTTTAGTTTTCCGCGTGATGTTACGGTCTCTCCATATCTTGTAAGTGGTTTAAGCCCTACTTAATCTGGCTGTTGCCATCAACCGGGCACAAACCCTGGCTCCTACTGAGAAAGCCTGGAATCAAACCGGAAACCTCAAGCTCAGCAGTAGCTCGAGACCACTAGACCAGAGGTCACCAATTAAAAAGCCCGTTTCATAAAAAAAACTAAGTTCAAAAACTAAAACCCGTCTACTGAAATCACGCTCTAAAAAGTGTGAAACAAGAAAATATTCTCATCTGAAATTATTATGTCCAAACTATTCCGTAGAGTATAACCGTGGTCGTATGCCACCTACCGTAACAAAACAACTCATTCTGCAAAGTGGCATACGACCACGGTTATCCTCTACGGCTTTTTCATGGCTTCTGCAGGCGGCTTCGCCCGCGTAAAAAGTGTTTTATCATCCCAAGGTAATACAAACTATCCTTTGTCCTTCCCAGGGTCTCAAACTATCTCCATGCCAAATTTCATCTAAATCGGATCAGAAGATCCAGAGATTACCCCCTACAAGCTCACAAACTTCACCTCTTTATAATAATATTTTATAGAAGTACAGATATCACATCACATCATCATCAGCCTATTAATGTTCCCACTGCTGGGACACAGGCATCCTCTATGTGAGAGGAGATGGGCCATAATCCACCACGCGGGCCCAGTGCGGGTTGGTGGATGTTGCATGTCTTCGAATTTTTGGTTCTAGGACATGCCGATTTCCTCACGATGTTTTCCTTCACCGTTTTTGAGAGCAGATGAAGTAATTTACACAAAGTAAAGCGCCTGCCTGGGTTCGAACCCACTATCGCGGCCGATATCACTGGGCCACCACTGCTCTCAAGAAGAAGAAGAAGTAGTATAGATATCCAAACTAATATTATAAATGCGAAAGTAACTCTGTCTGTCTGTCTTTCTGTCTGTCTGTCTATCTGTCTGTCTGTCTGTCTTTGCTTCACGCCTAAACTACTGAACCGATTTGTGTGAAATTTGGTACAGACATAGTTTGGTACTTGAGAATGGACATAGGATAGTTTTTATTACAAAAAATAAAGAATAAAATAAAATTTATTCCGGACATACAGCGCCATCTATTGGTCAAGAGTGGAAGTCACTGTTCCACGCGAACGAAGTCGCGGGCAAAAGCTAGTATATAATATAAATATTAAATATTTCTGAGGATTTCGAGACATAAGTACTTGATTTTCCTAAAATCTGCGAATATGGTTACAAATTCCGTTTTAAGATCCTTAATGAACGGCTTGTATTGATTGGTATTGTACAGTTTACTTATGGTCCACACAAAATAGCTCGGCGGTCCGGATTCGGACTGTGGTCCGCGATAAATTGGTAATTGGTGACCCCTGCATTAGATGAATGACCATCCTTTTTTTTCCTAGAATTTACCCTCTTAGTCACGATCTCAAATAAATTACACAGTATTCCACTCCCTACTGCATCTGCCTACGTTCTACTCTGTCTATTTTCTTTCTTTTGTTTCATTACACTTTTAAATAATCCCTTTTCACAGCACGTTCAACCAATTTGAAATTCTATTGCGTTGGTGATATGACATATAGCAGATGTAGTAAACAGTTGGTTCTGCTAACAGCCTTATGCTTTTTTTATGCCATCCGTAGGTTTATTATTAGAAGCTTTTATTCAACTTGCAATGTATGTATGTAAGTGAATTCGGGTCAAATCTTGCAAATGAAATTTAAAGCCGTTATCCTCCACCGATTAAGATGAAATTTTGCACACACATTAAGTTTGGATGACAATGCATGTTTAGCTAAGTGACGTCATTCTAAATCCAATATGGCAGACGGCCCATGATGGTGGACTAATTATTTTTTGTGCACTGCCATGATATCAAATGGTATCAAATGAAAGGGTTTGTTGAGAAGAACACGAAAAAAGCTTGTTTTAAAAAAATATTTTTATTTAATAATTTTATTTTATGCCATCCCTTTATTTATTTATTTTTTGACCACTTGCCAGTCTCTTGTCAGTCAATTGAGGTGAAATTTTGCACAAATATTTTTGTCTCGATACAATGATATTTTCTGATATAAAAACTAGTATTAGTAGTAGATTTTTTTTTTATTAAGTATAAATCCTTGTTTCTTTTACTTCTACTCTCCCACTTACAATGACCTCATTAGACTAAAAGCGTAATGGCCCAGATCCCATCTTCGGAAGTTCCATCTGATACGCACATCGGGATCCAAGTTCGTACGTAAATCAAGCACTTTTTGCCGATATTAGACGCGCCGAACCCCGGCGTTGGATATTGCTGACGATGTGAATCTTAAGTACTCTTCGTCTTCGATTTCTTTGAGGACGGAAAAGTTCGTAAAGTATGAATATTAGGTGTCAATGAAATGTGCTTGAAGGAGCTTGTGCGCTTTTCTGGCTTGATTTTTTCCTGATAGTTTTTCCAAAGTATTCTTCTGCGTTATGTGGTTTTTGGTCTTCAATAATGAAGACAACGAATAAGAAGAATGTGGTTTTAACATATTATTAAAGCAGAAATTTATTTATTTATTATTAGACTTTTCAACAATGAGTACACTATTACTTTATACATTTGTACATTGCAAACTTATGTCTAAGCGCCTCATCACTTACAGAAAAGCACAGCATGCACTACATAATGCGCAGAATAATGCAGATAATTACACAATTAATTAATTAAAAACAAAAAATATATGAAAAGCTAAATTGATTACAGTATAAATAATTGAAGTGACATAGATTAAATTAAATTAGAATAGATTAGAATAGATTAAATTAAATTAAATATTTAAATTATAATATTTATTATTTACGTAAGTAGAACTAGAACTATTCCCAGAACTATCAAACGAGTTGTTTGCCCGCGGCAAAACGATTTGCCATCAGTGGTCCTATCAAAGCATAGAGTTAAACTTAACAAATAAAGGTGCTTATGTTTTTAAATAATTAAAAAAAATATTCATCAGCTTGAAGGAACCAATAGTAATTCCCTAGACGTAAACGACCGCGCGGCCCGTCGCGGTCGGCCCTATCTCATCTGCTATTGGTTCGCCGGTGAACTATCCCGGGTTACAATTGGTTTAACATCATGAACTCATTTCGCTGCGGGAAATCAACCATTCAAATTCCAGCGTGTATTCACTGGCTAACTGCCATGTTGTTCTGGTCATCCAGTGTTTGCAAGCACTACTGCTGAGCATGAGTTTCTGGGTTCGATTCCCTCGTCGGGCTACTTGAACTTCTCGGTATTTCGCCTGGATTTGCGCCTAGTTGATGCCTATTACAAGGGGCTTAATCATACCTGGCGTAATGTGGGTGTATTAAGGAGAACGTGCACATAGACGCACCCCAGGAGCCGCACGCGCCGCAGTCATCGCAATTTCTCAAGGCCCCGCGCAATCCACGCCGAACGCGCCGAATGAACCGCACGCATCGTATCCACTTCCGTACATCTTATTATGTCAATATATTCTATACAGATACGGATGACGTCACCGCACTCGCCGTAAGAATCGAACGCACCGAATCTGATGACGTCATCCGCACGCGCTGGTGGAATCCATATACCTACAGCATTTTGCTGAAATGAGGGTCATGCGGCGCGGATAGGTGCGCGAGCCTGCATTCGATTTATAAAATGTGATGACTGCGGTGCGTGCAGCTCCTAGGGTGCGTCTAGGTGCGTTTCCACCTTTAAAGGTGCACCTCTAACTTATTTATTTATTTATATATGCTTTATTGTATGTACACCAAATTAAATCAAAGAAAAGGAAACTTAAAACTAAAATACAAACAAAGGGCGGCCTTATCGCATACCGTGATCTTTTCCGCCTTACCTTTTGGGGAAAATAGGCATGATGTTATGTTATGTAAAGAAGGAGTATGTAATGATCGTAGTAGCACATGGCGTTCTTTACTTTCTGCCTACCCTCATTGGGAAAAGGCGCGAGTGTATGTATGTATCCTAGAACTGGAATATTAGGATTATTGCTCTTATCACTTTGCTAAATGATTTTGTTTAGAATGAATAGTTACATACGCAGGTCATACATTCATACATAAACTCACGCCATGGGGGTAAGCAGAAACTACCGAACGCCACCTACTACGATGCTTAACATACAATCCTTTTGATTAATTTACGTTTTTGTCGTATGAAATGGCCAGCCAGTTAAACCACATAATACTCGTGACTTTCGATAACACGGTTAAATCAAATATTTTATCTATTAACTTTTTGGTTCTTAAGTTATAAAATGATATGTGACCAATGTCAAAAACGTTTTATGAAAACCTCAATATTTATTTCCATCCCGTTCCATTTGTTCGAAAGCCTGTCTAAAACCAGTTTCAATTCCGCTATCCCCCATCTATCTGGTGCGCAACATAGCGCATTCTCTGCTACTCTAATATATTGCAGTATGCGGACACTTGACTGACGTTCACAAGAGCCACATTTTGGCAACCCGCCTGCCAAAACAACCCAAGTTATAATAATAATAGCTACAATCTAGGGGTCTTAAAGTCAAGAGTAAATAGTTTTTTTCTAGGCAAGCGTGCTTCACCGTCGACCACATCATCGCTTACCATCAGGTGAGATAGAGGTCAAGAGAAAGCCTAAAAAGGATAAAAAACCAGTCTGTAACTGCCTCACTGCAAGGCAAAGGCCTCTTCTCATACAGAGAAGTTAGTACGTAGTTTCACAAACTCATTAACTTAAATATTCATACACACTGTCACATTAAATAATCAAATACAGAGTTAAATAGAAATTATGAAATTATTCAAACAATACAACCAATACATACTTAATAGACTTGTTGCAATGTTGCCACATTACCTGCGCTCAATGTGTAAACTCCCTCTATGAGAGGAGGCCTGGTGTCCCAGCAGTGGGAACATTAAAAATGCTGATGATGTGATGTGAATGTGTAAACTACAGCAGTGATTAATGTAAGCGCAATCGACCCTTTCCGCGAGCGCGGATCATGCTGATGGAGCTCCCCCGCACTCGCCGAACAAGCGAGGTGCCTCTCTTGTTTGTGAGTGTGTATGTTTGTTAATTCTTCACGCTTACGGTGATATACACGCCCCAATGTAACGCAGTACTGGCCGTGCGCCCGCTCGGTGCCAAAATATCAAAATTGAACCTCCTTTTGAACAGTTTTGTTTGCAAAATATTATTTGATTTACATATGCTATGTTAGGTATGAAGAAATGCCAGCCATCAATTTTTCTGTATAAAAATATTTATACAGAAGTATATAGTAAGTAAGTATATAGTATAGTGTTCAAAATTATGTACATGAACACAAGGTTTTTTCGTGTTACTAATAGTTTTGCTTTAAAAAAATAATTAACAACACGATATTTTTTCGCAACTTTTCGAAACTCCTCCAAAACGACTTGGATGGTTTAAAAATATTTTAATTTATCAATAATAAATATATATTTTTTTCAAACCTTAACCTAGCTGTTACTGAGGAGTATGCTTTAGAAAGTTACCGTTTTACAGCACTAAAGCGTATGTAGGCCCTTAAACGGCTAAACGGATCTGGATGAAATTTTGCACAGAGATTATAGTCTGGAATAGCACATAGGTACACAGTTAGGTAACTATAAGTTCAGGTTTCCTCACGATATTTTCCTTCACCGTTGTCAGCGATGTCCAAGATAAACTTAGAAAGTAGGATTGAAAAAGTCACATTAGTTTTTATCCAGTTTTGTAAACTCACGTCCTCAATTAGGCGAGATCTTAGCCACTGGGCCATCACAAAAAACCCAAGTTACATAATATAAGCGTAGGCAGCCTTTTAACATTTCCACTGCTGGGATACAGGGAGGCCTGTGTCTCTGTCTTTGCGAGAGAGGAAATGGGCCTTAATCAACCACGCGGGCCCAGTGCGGGTTGGTGGATGTCACATGTCTTCGAGTTTTTGGTTCTAAGAGATGCTGGTATCCTCACGATGTTTTCCTTGACCGTTTTTAGAGCAGTGGTGATAAAATAATTTACAAAAAGTAAAGCACCTACCTGGGTTCGAACTGACGACCATAAATACGAGAGGCGAGGTCTTAGCCACTGGGCCACCACAAAACAACCCAAGTATGAAAATATAACTTTGCACAAAAGTTTACTTTGCCCCAATTTCCATATAACTCGAATTGAAGAATAATATACTTAGGTACGTTTTTCCTTCTGGTGTGTTTGGTGTGTAACTGGGTAAACAATGATTTTGTTCGTCGGCTCAGAGGGACGAAGTGGGTTTTGTTCCTCTCTTTAAAAACTGTCAGGGCCAGCTGCTGTATGTGGAACATTAATTTGTGTTGACGTTTCGGTACCTGCTATTTTGTATCTCCCAACGAAAAAAGAGGAGTGTTATACGTTTGAAGTGTGCATTTGGTAATCTGTATGTGGGACCATAGGTTTTTGTTACAAAGACGACTTTGTCGAAAGTGTTCTTAGCTATGTTTGATGAAAATCGGTCCAGCCGTTCAAAAGTTATTTATTTATTATTATTTTATTACAGTGAAACCTGGTTAAGTGAGACATCAATGGATCTGCAATATTGTTTCACTTATAGAGGTATTCCACTTACCCAGTGCCTCTAAAAATAAATATCTGTCTCATTTACAGAGGGTTTCATTAATAAAGGTCAGAATACAAGTTATTTCAGTTATGGAGGTGCGATTATTATTAGAACATTGTGATTGAATTTTATGTTTATTCTGAATTATTCTACAAAGAGTAGATATTGGCACATTAAATTCGAAACAAACTTCATCGCGTGTCTTCCCACTTTCATAAACGGATATTAACTTCAGTTTTTCACGTGCAGATAAAGATTGTAGCTTTCGTTTTGACTTTTTTCAAATAAACATCCGAATATGGTTGAACGCTTGAACCTGTCCTTGAAGGCGGTCTCCGAATGGGGTGATGCCAATCTGGTCAGTTTCAATGCTGCTAAGACCCAGGCGTGTCTTTTTTCCGCTAAAAAGAGCCAATTCCATCCGGCTCCTTCTTTCCGTGGTGTAACCGTGCCGTTAACGGACCACCTCGAACTTCTTGGTGTTACGGTGACATCTACCCTCAACTTCGGTCCATACATTGAGGCAAAAGCTCAGTTAGCTGCAAAAAAGTTGGGGATTCTTGCAAAGGTGAGACGGTACTTCACGCCTGAACAGCTGCTCAACTTGTATAAAGCACAAGTTCGGTCATGCATGGAGTACTGCTCTCACCTCTGGGATGGATCTGCCAAAAACCAGCTTGATGCACTTGAGTCGATTGACAGACGGGCCAAAAGGCTTATTAGCAACGTTGCACTGGTCTCATCAAAGCTCCAGAGCCTCGAACATCGACGCCGAGTCGCCAGTCTGTCGGTCTTTTATCGGTTACATTTCGGGGAGTGTGCGACGGAACTGCACAATTTGATTCCGCCTGGCCCTTTCCATCATCGGACTACAAGGCGTACGGCCATGCGCCATCGGTACATGGTGGACATCCCTCCCATACGCACAAAGCGTTTTGCTAATACTTTCATTGTGCGCACAGCTAAGGAGTGGAATTCCCTTCCGGAGTCTTTGTTCCCTGACAGCTACAACCTAGGGGTCTTTAAGTCAAGAGTGAATAGGTTTCTTCTAGGCAAGCGTGCTTCACCGTAGACCACATCATCGCTTAACATCAGGCGAGATGGTGGTCAAACGCTAGCCTATAGATTATAAAAAAAAAAAAAAAAAAATTTAGTAAAGCGAAACTAAAACTGAAGGTCATTGAGGCTCAAAATTGCTTACACAGTTAAGTGCGGCATTTGCGGGTAGAATAAGTAAGTAAACAAACAAAACGATGTCATCTCAGTTACAGAGGTTTATGCATATAACATTCACTCTCTCTTTCAGTTATAGAGGTAACTATGATGATAAATCTAAAGAACGAATCCCAGATATAGAGATTTGCTTCGCCCCACTAACAGGCGTAATTCAGTGCCAAAGAGACTTCAGCATAAGTTCCAGTTATGGGGGTTTCTCACTTATCCAGGTCCCACTTAACCAAGTTTCACTGTATATACTTTATTGTACACCACTTAAATAATTACAGGACAAAACATTTATAAAGATAAGTGTACAATGGGTGGTCTTATCGCACAGGGCAATCTCTTACAGACAACCTTTAGTTATGCGCATTTTATTCTTTGAATCGAGGAATTTTCGCAAGATATCGTGTTATAATTTCGTGTTCCGACGAATTGTCGACCGAAGCGAGTACTACTAAATAAATTATGTAGTTTAAAACGCATGGGTAAAGCCTTAGGGGTTTTGTTTTAAATAAATTTATCTTGTCAAAGGGGATGTTAGTCGTGTTACGCAAATGTATAGAATGTTAAGTAAAATATTATCATTGACTTATGATTTTTGTTTATGTTAATTTGTCGGGAATGTAATTTAATTAATTTAGTTGATTGAGTATTAATTTTGTGTTGTTTTAATGTTGGTATGTGCGAGTCGTAAATTATATGTGTGTTGTTTGTCTGTTATAAATGTAGTAGAAAAACAATATATCACGGGAATTAAACGCGATGAAATTTCGATTACCTACGGTTAGTGTTGTGTGTAGAAATGTGAGGGTAGAAGAAGAATTGTCTGCCCCAACGGAGCCAGTACACCGAGACACCAGTCTACCCGGGACCACGGTCGTTGCAACACGGCCGAAACGTCGGGTGAAATAGGTAAATAAACAATCGAAATTTCATCGCGTTATATGCCCGTGATATATTGTTTTTCAATTATGAAACGCGAAAGTTTTAAAGTACATATAAACATTTATTTACATTATTACATTTATTACTACATAGTTATCATATAGCGTTGACTCTTTGCATGTGTTTGGTCACACAGAGTAATTGAAATAAATAGAATAACAATGAGTAGTATATAAGAGGCCCTCTGAGATTTATTTTCGTAAGAAAATAGTAAAGAAATATCATCATCACCGGCCTATTAATGTTCCCACTGCCGGCACACAGGTCTCCTATCTTTTAGAGTGGGTAAAGAAATATACGAAATGACACAGATAATATAATACTAGCATACAGATGCCTTATCCCATACAAAGAAACCGTGCCGACGTAACTAGCGTTTTTCATCTGATTAATCTTGTTATTTTTTGTACATCGGATGCGTTCGGTTCTGTTTCACGGTGATAGATAGATGGTGTTATCAGCGACTTGCATGTAAAAGGGTTTACTAGGTTCGTGAATATTTTTTTCTTTAAATACAGTGAAGGTAAGTTTTCTAGTATTTATTACCACGTTTTTACAGTTTTTTTTGCACCAAAATGTATTACAATGCAAATTTTAACAATCGAGTGGAATGCCTCAGAAATTAAAAAATGCGCCATCTATTGGCATCAATTCTAAATGATCCGTTAAAATAATCTTTGAAATGTGAATTAAAAGCCCAATATTCCATAATTTTGTACTTAGGAGAGTTGATTAAACAAGAACATACAATTTTTATGTTCAATTCCAGAAAATGTGAATTTTACCCACATTCAATAACAGATACGTGCATATCGCGCCATCTAGTGAGATTTATTTGAACCAAATTTTCTCTCTTAGCAATGAGACCCCGTGGTAATGATAAAACATTTTCACCAAACTTGGAGTTCATAGGTCAATGAGAAGTTAAAAAATTCTTCGTAACAAAATTTTCACTGGTGTGTGATAAAATCTAGTTTGGGTGGTTTACGCGCATCAAATACTGAGTTTGTAATCCTGTCAGTATGGCTTAATTATTCTTAAATAATTATGCTTATTTTTTTTATTTAATTAGGTCTCGGTTACTTTGTTATTTTTGCTGTTGTGTTGTCTGTGCCGAATAAGTGTTCTATTCTATCCTATTCTAAAAAGTTGTAAACTGTAATATACGTAACAATACGGAATGCACTGAAAGCTATATTTCTGAATGAGAATTAGTAAAGATCATTCTGTGTGTTGCCAAGTTTAAATTCTCAAGTTTTCAGTTATGTTTTTAACATGATTCTAAGTGAAAGTGAAGGAATTAACTAAACAGATACTTAAGCAACTTCCAAACGCAATAATTCAGACCAACATTATCTCCACTTTTCAGACAACTCGAGTTTGCCATGAGAGTTTAGAAACAAAACAAATTACTCTACTGTTCTTGAAAATTAGACTATATTTGCATAGCAATTAGGTTATTTTCACCTTTAACTACACCTTTAGTTCAGTCATTTTGTCTTCATCTTATTTCATTGAACAGCTTGTAAAGATGTGGTCTTATTTTCAACGTCTTCAGCGTTTCAAATACAGAGTTATTTGCAAAACATTAATACTGTTCGGTCCCTAGTAGCTGAGGATCGGGGTCAGCATTAGGGTTGCATCTGTAGCAGAGGCTCTGCCTCCACCGGTTTCTGTCCAGCGCGTCATCGTCATCATCGCGATTATGTAGAATTTGGAGGACGAGAACTAGATTCATCTTTTGTTTGACAATTCAAAGGTAGTAGTTGTGGCTCTTTCAATGGATCGGTCCATCTTGTTGGTGAACGACCGCGCGATCTCTTGCCTTCAGTGTTCCCAACCACAAACAATTTTTACAAATTTTCGTCGCCTCTGCGCATTATGTGGCCAAAATACTAAAGAATGCGTTGTTGACATATGGTTGACATATGGTTGACATGCGAGTTTTTATTCGGAGCTGGGTCTAATCGATGCATGGGAGCGTTTCACAGTCGAAGGTAATCTTAGCATTCATCCCCAGCACCACATCTCGATTACATAAATCCTGTGTTTTTCTCCCTCTTACATACTCACTAAATAAAAGGCAAACTTGGTTGAACGGGCTGTAAAAACGAATTATTTAGTATCAGTTTCCAATCACACAAAAGCTCGTCGACTTTTCATGTGACCAGAGGGCTGGCCTTTTCTTCGGCCAGAGAATCAGCATTGCCATTCAACGTGGCAATGCTGCCAGCGTTCTGGTCACGTTTCCCATTGACATCGATGTGGACGAATTTTTTGATGCACAATGAGCTCTTTTCCGTCTACCCTTTGTATTTGTATATATGTTTTTTATTTTATTTTTAGAATATACAATTGTATACATGTTAATATATGACTCCCAGATTGTAGCTATCAGGTAATACAGAAAAAACATTATTTGTAAAGTTATTTCAAATGCCATAAAGACCTTGAATAAAGAATCTGATCATAAGCATTTCACAGATTTTTATAAATACGGCCCGTAATTACCATTAAAATTTATTATCAGTTTCCAGTCACACAAAATATAGCCAAAACATCATAATTTAAACATAACTTCCACCCCGTCCGAACCCTTAAATAGAACTTGTATCTATTAAAATAAATCGCGATCCAAATACTTATATTTCACCCCAGAAACTGTTGAAATAAACTCGGCTCTTTCAACCCCATTCAACCCCTTCTACCTACACTACAACCCAGGTCCTTGTACCCCGTAATGGACGGCTTAACTGATTAAATTACCCCTCTTCACAAGGTACGAGATAAGGCCGCTCATTCGTAGGACTTAGAAATTTAGTAAGGCAAGTTTATTGCATTACCAAAGGATATTTGCGTCAGGTCGTATTAAAATTCGAAGGTTTTCGCACCACATTTGGCTGAGAATCGGTTGTTAGGATTTTGGTTGGCTTACAACGCGTACCAAGCCGACCATTAGACGGCTTGGTACGCGTTGTAAGTGGTTTTCTGCAGAAAATATCTCTGTGTACTAAGTTTTGTATACAATGGGTATTATTTTATACTTATAATACTTTACTTTACCTTTCTTTTTGTATGGAGCTTAAATGTTGAATAAAAATGTTAGTCCGTGTTCCACGCTTCTATTAGCTTGGTATGCATGTATTTGTATCTATGTAACGGAATCTTTGAACGTCATTTTCACCCCCTTCAAAACGTCGGCTTTATTTGAAACTTTGCATACTAATCAAGGACCGCTGACAAAGCAATATTTTAAATAGTTTGTCCCATTATCCTTACCAGGATCTTCAGGATTTGCGATTTTTGTATATCCGATACCAGGTAGTGTCTTGTGCGACTGGTGGTGGGAATATTTTTTAAAAGTTTTCCCGCTGTCCCCCAGTGCTGGCCAACCAAGTGGTGGACATCGGGCATAATCGGTCTTGTGTGCCAAGTACCAAGGCGCGTGCTAAAACATGCGCATGGCTTAAGTTTTAGTTATATCCGAAGACACGGTAGTGCCTTGTGCCACGTATTAAATAAATGTTCCGGAGAAGGAACCTGAGAAACGGCCATCACATCCAGGGAAAGCAGTACGAACGCTAATTACCCACTCCCATCACAGGGAGGTAGTTGCATTAGGGTGGGGATCACTCTAGACGAATTTTCCCACGGGCAAGAGAGAGCAGTGGTGACCGGCACGACTTATAAAATTAAAATTTATTTATTCAATTAGGCCATTCGGCGACACTTCGGCCAAAAGGCTTATTGGCAACGTTGCACTGGTCGCATCAAAGCTCCAGAGCCTCGAACATCGACGCTGAGTCGCCAGTCTGTCGGTCTTTTATCGGTTACATTTCGGGGAGTGTGCGACGGAACTGCACAATTTGATTCCGCCTAGCCCTTTCCATCATCGGACTACAAGGCGTACGGCCATGCGCCATCGGTACATGGTAGACATCCCTCCCATACGCACAAAGCGTTTTGCTAATACTTTCATTGTGCGCACAGCTAAGGAGTGGAATTCCCTTCCGGAGTCTTTGTTCCCTGACAGCTACAACCTAGGGGTCTTTAAGTCAAGAGTGAATAGGTTTCTTCTAGGCAAGCGTGCTTCACCGTAGACCACATCATCGCTTAACATCAGGCGAGATGGTGGTCAAACGCTAGCCTATAGTTTATAAAAAAAAAAAAAAAAACTTTTGAACGTCAAAAAAAAAGTTATAATAATTGATTCTACCGTCCATTCGAAAATGTAGCTTGTTATGGAGAAGAACGGACAAGAAACTCCACACTTACGATTTAAAAAAAATGTGTTTTACAAGTATTAATTACAAATACGTGTCTTAAATTAGGTTGTGGGTTTGAATCCAGGCAGGCGCTTTACTTTGTGTAATTTTTTACCCGACTGCCGAAGGAGGGTAATGTGTTTATCAGTCTATGTATGTATGTATGTTTGTTCCTATGTGGCGTTCCAGAGACCAAACGCGTTGCCCGATTTTGATGATTCGTACGTCAATCGATTCGTCTTAACCCTGCGAGTGTCACTGGCTACATTAACATTTTAAAATAAAAAAATGGCGGATTTTGGGCGCCATATTGTGGGTCACCAAATTTTTTTTCTTCCATACCCATCGTGTGGGGTATCAAAATAAAGGGTTTTAAGAGGTGATTTCAAAAATATATTTCACTTATATGTTGATATGTACCTAAATCTAAAAAAAATACTAAAAAGTTATAAATAAAAAAAGTTAACTAAAAAAATCAAAAAAACCGACTGCTTAAAAAGCGAACTAAAAAGACGTAGGAGGATACATCTGGTTTTGGTCAACCAGCTCGCTAACATGTATCCTCTGACTGCACAGCATGATTTTCTTCTTGTTTACGTCTTTTTAGTTCGCTTTTTAAGCAGTCGGGTTTTTTGATTTTTCAAATTTACATTTTTTTTTCATCACCATTGCTCTAAAAATGGTGAAGGAAAACATCAAGAGAAAAATTTGCAGACATGTGACATCCACCAACCCGCACTGGGCCCTCGTGGTGGATTAAAGCTTCCTTCCTATTCTCCAACACAGAGACCTATTTCACAGCAGTGGTAACATTAGAAGCCTGATGATGATATTGATGAAAAAACTTTTTAACAAAAAATCAAACCGACTTCCAGAACACAAAACTACAAAGCCAAAAAATAACTTTCTTTTCCGAAGTCGGTGTCTTTTGTACCCATTTTTTTCAGATTATCGACACCGACAAATCGACGCCAAAAAATAACTTTCTTTTGTGTTGTGTGTGTTTTGTGTTCTGGAAGTCGGTTTGACTTTTTCTTAAAAAGTTTTTTATTTTTCTCTTTTTAGTTTTGGTAGGTATCTCCAGTTAACATGATAATCATTTATGGCCAAAGTACATCCCATGACGATTCCAATAAGCCCAAGCATGACTAGGATACATTGTTTCATTTCAGAGTTCCAGTGCGTACCTTCCGGCTTCATCATCGGAATGGTGCCATTTTCATCAGTACCATTCATTTATAAGTATTTGCTTCATCATAGTTGGTTAATTATTCGAGATATTTTATACCCGTGACATAATTTGCATTTAGGAGTACCAGTGACCATCTGTGGTCTTCTTCATCAGTTCCACTTCACCAAATTATACTTTCGAGTGCAAATGATTGCATTGTTGATGAAAATACCAAAATCACTATAAGTATGCCTATAATATTTTAGGAGTTGCCTCGATTTCTCTAGGATCCCATCATCAGATCCTGACCTGATGACTATGGGACCAACTAGGAAGTATACACTTCAAAACAAAAGAAGATTTTTTGAAATCGGTCCAGGCTTCTTTGAGTAATCGGGGAATATACATAAAAAAAAAAAAAGATTCCGACGAATTGAGAACCTCCTCCTTTTTTTTGAAGTCGGTTAAAAAAAAAAGATTCCGACGAATTGAGAACCTCCACCTTTTTTTGAAGTCGGTTAAAAAGAGAGAGGAGGGGGTAAGGAAGGTAGAATTAACTAAGACTTCCTTGGAAAAGTAGTTCATTTTAATGGACTGAAGCAGAATTCAAAATTTGATCTCAACTTTCCGTTACATTCTGTATAACCTTAGGTTTATTAAAATCGAGTTCGTAAAGCATTTCTCAGAAAACAAATTGTACTCAAAGAACGTGGTTTTCCTGTTGCAATTTTCTTCAGTCGACATGCAATATTATTGATGGAGGAATTCTTAATGAAACCACTAATGGCAAAACGACTTGTTCCTAATAAAACCTTCAGAAAACACGAATGCTTGAATTTTCAATCAATCTGCCTGCCTTTTTCCAAATATGTTAGGGTCGGCTTCCAGTCTATCTGGATTCAGCTGAGTACCAGTATTTTACATGGAGCTCTTGCCTATCTGACCTCCACAACCCAGTAACTGGATTATTGGGCTTTTTAACCAACACACGCGGGCTGCCGCTGCCGGCGCGCACCGGACGGAATCTACGCTGCACACACATCTACGTGACCCACACGGCATCGGTGTGTGAGTGCGCAGCGCGGCGGCGAAGAGGCGCGGCTCGGCGAACTAGTGATGGGCGATTACTTGAACGATTAATTGAACTACTAAAAGTAATCGAATACGTCGATTGTTCAGTTTATACCAACGGCGTGCAGCGAGCGACGGTACGGTTATCGCGTAAACTTTAACTACTAGTTTGTAGCGCAGCGCACCCATTACTATACATGTGCGTGGTGCGTACTACTAAATAATTAATTACAAAAGATGGTGCGGCGGGCTTGCGCTGCGCTACAATTCAATAGTTAAAAGTCTGTGCGCTACTAACTACTTACGTACGACTGCAGCCATTATGCGATTGTAGCTAATATCTATTAAACAATCTATCTAGTAATCTCCAATTCTCCATCAGTTGAGGGAACATCTATTACGAAATTACGAATAGTTGGGTAAGCTAAAATAAAAATTAGGTAAAAAAGTTTTATTTATTAAAATTGTTTTTCCACATAGCCAACTAAAGTAAACGAATTGAAGTACTAATACTTATAAACGCAATTGACGCAACACCGTCCCGCATGCACCGCCCCGAGCGGCCTTACGCAGTTCAACCCGCGTTAGTAGTTTGTAGTTTGTCAATTGTTATTCGAATAATAATTGTGAGGAACTACTAAATCGACAATCGAATGAGCAATAAATCGATTTTCGATTCAGTCAATTGTTTTTTTTTTGCAACAATCGCACATCGCTACGGCGAACGGGCGAACCTTTTGCGTCCACGGACTCCACTGCTACAGTCGACACCTCTTTCTAAAATCTCATTTGTCTTTCCGGGTCACTTTATATATGTAAAGAAACAGCATTAAACCATTCGCACATCCAAGAGCCAACAGCGTAATACAATACCCCTTGACAAGACTGGTGAGAGATCTCTTGGCTCTGACTACCCGTAACCACTGTTAAAGGTTTACAAATGACAGCCGGGACCAACAGCTTGGCCGTACCCTGACCAAAAAATCAGCATGAGATATGAGCATTCCTATTGGCCTAGCGGCACTGTCGGCGCATGAAATACAGTAGTGAATACGCCCAGATTTTAGAATAAAATCTTTATAAAATCGAATATTGGTCTTTAAAAAAAAAAAAAAACAACCAAAATGTTCGTTATCAAATTGTCTATCCATTAGTACAAAAAATATTAATGAACACTTTACGAGGAGATGCATGCTATCAATCATTATTTCTCATTTTTATGTTTTTGTTGGAAGGAGATTAGTGAAACATATACTACATTTAAAAAAAAAGAATTCACCAATTTCGGAATCAATAACATGTAGAAATTTAATGTATTTTTATTAGTTGATATTTCATTTTAAATAACGAGTAGATAGCTCCTAAAAACTGCACGAAAAACGGCTAGCGCGGCGTTTTTCTCGGGGTAGCGCCTTAAGATGGTTACCCATCCACGGACCGACCTCGGCAATCGATGCTTAACCTTGAGCAACCCGTGCGGCTGTTATTTTAATGATGTTGCTTCTATGATATCCGATCTTTTACCATAGTATTTTAATTTTCAGTCGGGCAACCTAAAAAACGTACGGCAATGCGCCATCGGTTCATAGTGGAAAGCCCACCCATACGCACAAAGCGATTTGTGAATACTTTAATTGTGCGTACAGCTAAGGAGTGGTATTCCCTGCTGCAGGCTTTGTTTCCTGATAGCTACAACCTAGAGGTCTTTAAGTCAAGAGTGAATAGGTTACTTCTAAGCAACCGTCGACTGAATTATCGCTTACCATCAGGCGAGATTAGAGTTGTAAAAAAAAACGGTATTTTTTCTAAGATGAAAAAAAAACGTTTAAAAAAAAACATGAAAAAAACAGTTTTTTTTTCTGGAGTTAGTTTTTTTTCAAGAGTACGAAAATAAAGATATGGTAAGGCGGTTATCGTATATGAGTTGATATTATATTTTTTTTTGTTTATTAAGAAAATAACATTTGTTTTATGTTAATTAGTACATAGAGGTCTTAAAATAATTGGCAACACCCACTGAAGTTTACCATTTACGGACGGGGATTGATTTAAACATATTTTGACTTTAATTAAAAACAAAACAACCAAATTTAGTGTTTTATTCCTGTGTTTCACTTTCTGAAAAAAAAACCAAATGTAGAAAAAAAACGACGGTGCCAAGTTTTTTTTATCATGTTTTTTTTCAATATTGTAAAAAAAAGCATTTTTTTTTTTTCAATTTACATCTCTAGGCGAGATAGCGGTCAAACACAAGCCTATCTTTAAACAAAATAAACCTTTTACTTTCACAGGAAAGGACACACAATGTAAACACAGGTGCAGTTTCACGCTCATCCTATTGGGTAGGATTGTATAAAAGTCAACTGTTCGTTAGTTTAAAGCCGCGGGCGATCGGTAGAGCTGCCAATGTTTATGAACGGACTGCAGCAGGACTGCGTATAAAACGGACACGTTATAGCCTAAGATCCGACTGCAAAAACCTGCAGGAATAAGGGTTTTTGATTAAACTTACTTTTCATGAATGATACTTGATAGTAGAATAAATTGGTGCAGGTTTGCCTGGCAATTATCTTTAGGCGCAAATACCTTTATTAAATACTAGCGGACGCGTCACGGTTTCACCCGCGTAGTTCCCGTTCCCGTGGCAATACAGGGATAAAAAGTTGCCTATGTCACCCGGGGATAGTGTAGCTTCCCAACAGTGAAAGAATTTCTGAAATCGGTCCATTCGTTTTTAAGTTTATTCGTTACATACAAAAAGTTGAAAATACAAATTTTTCCTCTTTATAATATTATTTATAATATATGTATTATAATATATATATATAATGTACATTAGTGTTAGCCCTTTACTATTAAACCCAACGTAATTTGAAATAAAGTGGTGTAGAAAAAAGGAAAAAACAAGGTTGCCGGCTCTCAGTTAGCCGCAATCAGTGGGTTGCCAGTTTACCCACTAAACCTGGCAATGCCTGCTGTTGCATACGCACACACGATACTGGAGAAATTCCTAGGAAAGGAATAATATTTAAAAAAAAACTTTTTAACCAAAAATCAAACCGACTTCCAAAACAAAACACTTCAAAGTGAAAAATAACTTTCTTTTCCGAAGTCGGTGTCTTTTGTACCCATTGTTTTCCGTTATTCGACACCGATTTCGGAAAAGAAAGTTATTTTTCACTTTGAAGTGTTTTGTTTTGGAAGTCGGTTTGATTTTTTGTTAAAAAGTTTTTTATTTTTCTCTTTTTAGTTTTGGTAGGTACCTCCAATTAATATGAAAATCATTTATAGCCAAAGTACATCTTATGACAATTCCAATAAGCCCAAACACGACTAGGATACATTGTTTTATTTCTAGTGGCCATTGTGGTCTTCTTCATCAGTTCCACTTCACTAAATGATACTTTCTGAGTGCAAATGATTGCATTATTGATGAAAATACCAAAATCGCTATATGGAAGCCTATAATATTTGAGGAGTTCCCTCAATTTCTCTAGGATTCCATAATCAGATCCTGGTTTTCTTATCATGGTACCACCCTTGGAATATCTCCTTTCCAACAAAAAAAGAATCATCAAAATCGGTTCATAAACGACGAAGTTATCCGCGAACACACATAAAATATATATATATATATACGGTCGAATTGAGAAACCTCCTCCTTTTTGGGAAGTCGGTTAAAAATAGACGGTTATCTATGCGACCTTGTAGTAATCTATTCTACGATCAAGTATCGTTCATAAAAATCAAATTTTATCAAAAACAATATATTACATTCAGATTTTTGCAGTGGGCTCTCGGGTTATACAGAGACTGTTGGTAGTAATAGGTACATTTTTAGTTCGAAGTACTTAGTATACTATTGATACCGTTGCTGTGGGACTTAAATCCGATTAACAGAAATGCTATTTACAATGATCGCTATATGCTTTCTAAGTTTAACTTGAATATCTAGCGATAACGGTGAAGGAAAACTTTGAGTGGAAACCTGTACTAGAGACCGTGACAAGGCCGTTTAGCTAAGGATCTAGGCATGTAGTTCATCCAATTCAAAACGCAAATGTATTATATCAACATATATATTTAGTCAGACTCATTAGATACGTATTACAATTAATATCGTTTAGAAAAAAATAAAATTAGACAACAATTTCAATAAAAAAAAAAAAAATCAGAAACCGAAAAACCCGAGTCCTTAAAAAGCGAACTAAAAAGACGTAATAAAGAAAAATCATGCTGTGCAGTCGGAGGATACATATTCTCGAGCTGGCTGATTAAAACCAGATGTTTTCATTTTTTTATTTTTTTTTATCACTTTTTACTTAACATTTTTTTCGAATTAGGTACATTTAAATATATAAGTGTTATGTATTTTTGGAATCGCCTCTAAAAACCCTTTATTTTGATAACCCACACGATGGGATTGGAAGAAAAACAAAACTAGGGCGCCACAATATGGCGCACAAAAGCCGCCATTTTGCTAAGTTCCAATTTTGCCAGTGCCACTCGCAATATTAAGACAAATCGATTGACGTACATATCATCAAAATCGGCTACCGCGTTTGGTCTCTGGAACGCCACATAGGAACAAACATACAAACATACATAGACTGATAAACACATTACCTTCCTTCGGCAGTCGGGTCAAAAGGCTAAATAACTACTTTTGCCGGTATACTATGTACTGTGTAATATTTACTATGTACTAAGATTTCAAAAAACCCATAGTTCCATCATAATATGCGACTTGAATAGTTTCTTCATATTCTCTGGATCCCAGTCTTGTCTCGTAGTGATTCTTTGATAATTACGCGGCATTTTTTAAGCATCTGTAATAAAAGAATGACAATAATTAGACTTACCTATCCTGGTCAAAATCGTATATAGCCGGTTTTACCCCATACGGTTGTGCCCCAACACTAGTGTAGAACAAAAACATCATTTCCTCACACATAGTCAACACAAACTTGCCACTACAAAATACATCACCTACAACATAGTTGATTAGTGACTTAGCTGTAGCGTATGTACACTTCACAATCACTGCTTAATATATTCATGAAAATAAGATCAGAACCACCGAAAAACACAATAAAATAATTCAAAATTGCGAGAGCCTGCAGGGACAAGTATTTGTATACAAATAGTTTTTATTGGTAGGCGCCACTGATCGGCTTGTGCGCGCGTTTGAATTATTCGCGAAAATAGCTGCACTATACGGTTTTACCCATGTATACGGTTTTGTACAGGTCTCCCCTACAGTAGTCAAAGTGGATCTTTGTGACTCTGAAGTTGTCTGCAAGACCCTGCTCAGTTGCTATCTTTGTGTTTCACTCCCTTACGTTTGTCGCATCGTCCTATTTCGCTTACAGTATATTCGACGACTGTTTCTTGTGCAATGTTTCTCAGAGCCTACTTCAGAGACAGAAATATCGACGGTGCCTACTGTTCTTATAATTACCATATGTAAGTTTCAAATCACCAGCCCGCGTTGAGTTAACGTAGTGATTAATGCTTGTGTTCTCTTTATGAGAAGAGGCCATTGCCCTGTGAGATAGTAACAGGTTTGTCTATCGGATGTGTGGATTATTTAGGTGGTATCAAAGTACAAGGGAACGTTTTTATATTTCGGGTTTAGTCAATAGTACGGACATCAAAACAAATCACAAGCACGCCCCTGGCGGCAATCAAGAGCAACTACGCATTGGCACGCTTTTTATAAGCACTTGCGTGGTGGGGAAGGGAGCAGTTGAGTACTGACAGCCTAAGAGCAAACGCGTCGTAGAATCAGTGTCGATCCGTAATATTAGTAAGGCAAGATTGTAACTGTGAGTGGTAACTATTTAAATAAACCCAGTGTATCGAATAATATGTATGATTTCATTTTCACGATTTTACCCAACTACCTGCCCACACACGATGTCTTAACCTAAGGCAATACATCCTGAATTCCCGATGGATTGCATCTATCGGCTAGCCTTGATGCGACATATATGTATTCTTAAATCTTTCTTTTTATTTTACTATTCTTAAAGTAATCCTTATCCGAGGCTGCGCTCACTGCCGTGATAGAATATTCTATGCTGCTTTCTTAGTATAATGCTCATTTGAGGGGTTTCGTCCAGTGTTTCAACATTGTCTCTGGGTGATTTACAAATTGTAATAAATTATTGGATTTGTAATAAACTATTGGATACACCGCACATTTGGTTACTTAGAACCGAATTCTGAATGGAATATTTAAAATTAAGAACTTGTTAAACCTTACCTTACCTTTAGTGCCAAATTTGACAGTTTTTGGGGTAAAGTACAGTTTGACAAATACTCAACTTCAATTAATGCTTTACCCCCGATTTCTGAATTACAGATATCGGATAAACGATTAAATAGTGCCAAATTTGACAGTTTTTGGGGTAAAGTACAGTTTGACAAATACTCAACTTCAATTAATGCTTTACACCCGATTTCTGAATTACAGATATCGGATAAACGAATAAATAAAAATTGAACGATATAAAACCTTTACCATCATAATGCTCAAGTGTTTCTCCTCTCTTTGTACAAAAGTCGTCCGCTTCATAGGATCTATAATAATGAGATTCCTCCCTTCCGTATATTTATGTATTTTCTTTACATAGACTATGCGTCCTGAGACGCCTTTTTATAATATGTTATTTTAACTTAAGGCTTTCTTTTATGTTGGTTTATTCATGTTTGGGTTTCCTTTCATTATTTTTAAAGGGATTTTTGTGGGAGTTACTCTTGTTTGCGTTTGGATTGAAGAATATAAACTGTTCCCTTTTATCAAGTTGTCGGACAAAATGTACCATAGAACTTTTTACAAAAAGTACAACCGACTTCCAAATAAAAACACTTAAAAGTGTAAAATTACTTCAATTTCGGTAGTCGGTGTCAAAAAACGAAGAAAGTGAAACAGGAACACCGACTTCCGAAATTGAAGTCGGTTAATTTTTTTTGTGAAAAAGTTGTTAGTTTTCACTTTTTAGTTGTGGTTCTATAGGCCTGGTGACTTGGCAAGACTGCTGTCAATTTTTTTGACTATTCGTAACAACTGTCGAAACCTACTTCCAAAACAAAACACTACAAAGCGAAAAATAACTTTCATCGGTGTCTTTGGTACCTATTCTTTTTCATTTCTGACACCGACTTTCGAAAAGAAAGTTATTTTTTGCTTTGTAGCGTTTTGTTTTGGAAGCCGGTATTTTTTTTTCTCGTTTTTTTGGTACCTTGTCATAACATGATCATCTTGTCATCTCTTATAGCCAGAGGGCTTCTCATAATAATTCCAACAAGCATTAACACGACTGGGATACATTGTTTTATTCCAGAGTTCCGGTGCCAACACCTTCCAGCTTCTTTACCAGATCAGTTCGATGGTACCATTTTCATTAGAACCATTTATTGAAATATGCTTCATCACAGTCATTTAACTGTTCGAGATATCTTATACCCAACCCATAATTTTAATCGAGATGTTCCAGTGTCCCGTTTTTACCCTTTGGGTACGGAACCCTAAAAAAGAAACAAAGTCGAACATAGAACCCCCTCCTTTTTGGCAAGTCGGTTAAAAAATCTACAAATGACAGCCAAGACCAACAGCTCTATTTGCTTTCTGATGTACGGTACGGAGGAATCTCGGTATGTTAGGATGGTCACCCATCCTTAGACCAACCTTGGCAACTTTTGCTTAACCTTGAAGATCGACCCGAACAAAAATTTACAAAAGAGCAGATTCGTTTTCGTTTCTGACAAAGACAAAGACAAGACAAAGACAAAGATATTTTATTTCAACTAGGCCACAAAGCGGCACTTTTGAACGTTAGAATACATTAAAATTTACAGGGAATAAAAATTGATTCTACCGTGCATTCGGAAAGTAGCTTGTTATGGAGAAGAACGCACAAGAAACTCCATACTTACTCTTTTAAAAAAATATATGTTTTTTTTACAAAATTTAGGTACATAAGTACATACATTAATAAATTTATATGTGTGAGGACAATGCACCCAGAATCACTACATACTATACTACGTACAAAGTATTAAAAGTACTCACACATGTACTGTGCAGTTACATAATAAGCACTAGAAAAACACTAGCATCCGAAGCAGTTAAGTTAAGACCAATCCCAACTGACGGCGCCCGTTCACGAACATGACGCATGAATCGGCACCACCCAGCTCAACCATCATGAAGGGAACCGAATGATCCAACACACACGCCACCATCAGAGAGACATTTGAGAGAGCATGACACACTCAACTGCCAGGGCAAACACAAGTCAACGAACGACACCAAGGTACAGCAAATGGTAGATTTACAGTTGGGTACATAGTACTCACACACGTGCTGCGCAGTTATACTATACTAAAAGAAATTGAGTCTATATAATACAAATATATTCATACAGTCTTCAGCAGGTCCAACAATTCTACAGAACAATAATGTTCTGCATATCACTTGTTTTTGCGCCCTAGTGGTTGTGGAGCAAGACTAGCATTGAGCCAAGCATTTTTATCAGTGATGTAATCCCCCAACTTATAATATGCCTGCCTGCATAGTGTGCGTTTTATACAAGTTTTAAATTTCGTCTCATTCAGTTCTAGAATGTGGGGAGGAATTTTATTGTAACATTTTGTACAGTACCCCATGAAAGAAGAGGCTACTTTAGCCAGTCTGAAACCTGGTTGAACTAATTGGTCCCTATTTCTAGTAATGTAATTATGTCTATCTCCGTTTTTACTAAAAAGATGTAAATTCTTTCTCACGTACATGATATTTTCATAAATATATTGACAAGGAACCGTCATGATGTTAATGCCCTTAAACAGTTCCCTTAGAGAATCGCGCCGGCGAAGATTGTATATCGCTCTGATGGCTCGTTTTTGCAGAATAAAAATTGACTCAATGTCTGCAGCCCTTCCCCATAGTAAAATACCGTAAGACATTATACTATGAAAGTAACTAAAATAGACCAGCCTCGCGGTATCTACATCACTAAATTGACGAATCTTTCTAACAGCATAAGCTGCCGAACTTAGCCGCCCTGCAAGTGATATTAAATGAGGACCCCATTGTAACTTTGAGTCTAGCGTGATCCCCAGGAAAACCGTTTTATCGACGAATTCTAGCTTCTCCTTGTTTAAGATAATGTCACAATCAGTACTTTTTACATTCGGCAAGGAAAATTTTACGCACTTGGTTTTTTTACCATTTAAAACTAAATTATTTGCAGTGAACCAATCCTGAACCTGCCGTAGCGCGTTATTTACGTCGTCAACCTGACAAGTACGTCTATTTATTTTAAAAATTAAAGATGTGTCATCAGCAAATAACACCATGTTTAGTTTGTTTTCCAATAAACGGGGTAAATCGTTTATGTATATTAAAAATAAGAAAGGACCTAATATTGAGCCCTGGGGTACCCCCATTTTCACGTTTAACCCCGAAGAATTCACACCGTTTATTTGAACTAATTGCTGTCTATCACTTAAATAAGATTCAACCAAACTTAACGCTGATTGACCTAGCCCGTAATGCTCAAGTTTCAGAAGTAATGTTTCATGATTAACGCAATCAAACGCCTTCGACAGGTCGCAGAAGATACCTATGGCATCCTGCGACTCTTCCCACGCATTAAAGATGTGTTTTAATAGGGTGACACCAGCGTCAGTTGTACAACGTCCTTTGATTGATAGGTACTTTGCCTGGAAAAAAATTGGACACGTTTTGTTTAAATCCGTTTTCTCAAACATGCTTGCAAATTTGGACATTATTTCGTCTTTCTTCGAGGTAAATCGAAATTACTGTACTGACCAAATACATGCGAGCAGCAAAAGAGCGGCAAAAGTTGTATGAAAATCCGTATCTGTCGTGGTTTAGCGGACAAATAAATTACATAGTAAACCCTAAACTGTTGTGTAATTTAAAAAAGGAACGATCTTTTACTCCAAAACATGGCAACCAAGGAGCAAACTTATCAAAGGTTTTATTTAAATTTGGAACTGGCTTGCAAAAAGAAAGCTGTTCATTGAAAAAAAAAAACTTAACACTTTAACGCGGGAAAAATATTATTCGTCATTGTTTTGAAAAGTAATTGTAATTAACAAAACGAGTTCTAGGTACAACTTAGTTTTAATTTCCACGCATTATTTGAGAAAAGTACTTTTCTCAAACATGCTTGGAAATTTGAGCATTATTTTGAAAACCTTCTTCGAGATAAATTGTAATTGCAGTACATGCCAAATACATGCGAGCAGCGGCCGGCAAAAGTTGTATGAAAATTCATATCTGTCGTGTGTAGCGGCCAAATAAATTACATAGTAAACTTATATCTGTCGTGTAATTTAAAAATGGAACGATATTTTACTCCGAAACATGGCAACCAAGGAGGTAACTTATCAAAGGTTTTATTTAAATTTCGAACTGGCTTGCAAATAGAAAGCTGTTTATTGAAAAAAAAAAACAAATGAACACTTTAAGGCTTAGCACGCACTGCGATTTTTATTTGTGCGGATTTTTGTAGTATTATTCCCGCGTGATTTTTTTACCGCAATGCGTGCAGCTTCGTACAATTCCATAGGCCGCAGAATGGGTGGAAAAAAACGTGCGAATAAAATTTGCAGTGCGTGCTAAGCCTAACGCGGGAATAATTATTGTTGTTCGTTGTTCGTCATTGATTTCGAAAAGTAATTGTATTTGACAAAATGAGTTCCAGGTGCTACTTAGTTTTAATTTCCGCGCATTATTTGAGAAAAGCACTATACAAGCCTTGGCCACAACTAGGCATTGATGGACTTACGTATGTTGCTACTTTTAATTCAACTGTACATTGAAATACCCACTAATGAGGAATAAATACATTGTACATCGAACGTCATCAATTTGAAATAAAATAAGTCCTGATTAACATTTCCATTGAAATATTAATGCTGATTAAACATTTTAAAATAAGCCTAACGTTTAATATTAAAACGAAACAAAATGTTTCCAGAAACTATCATGTTTTAATTAATCAAAATTATGTCAACATATTTACAGTTGCTGTTGTATTAAGTTTTACAAATTAATACGTTCCCAGTTTGCTCGATAAATCTGTGTAACGTAAAGATAAAATTAAATAATAATATTACGTAAAAATAAGCTTGAACGAAATATTATGTACAGTTGCTATTGTATTAATTAATTATTGCCCGAAGTGTTTGCACAGATGCACATGCTGCACATGTTGAGATAGGGCCGTTTTGGTCTCACGCGGGGTTTTTGTTTTTTATTTTAAATTAAAAAAAAACTTCTTCTTCTTCTGCGAAATTTCAGATGGAAAAACCCAAAAACACACCGGAATTCAAACCCAGGACCTCATGATCAGAAGTAGCGCGACCACTAAACAATCGAGGCAGTGCTAATTAATACCTTTCCAGTTTTCACAATAAACCTGTATTTTATTAACATAAAATTAAATTTTAATGAACTTGAACATAAAAGAAACTACACACATACATGTTCTTAATGTTTAGCAACTTTTGGTGTCGGCATTATTCTCTGAAACCAACTAAATGTGGAACAAAACATGTTCTGAAACTTGTTTTAAACTTTGTCCTGAACGGTATTCGTTTTTGTTAAGACTTAGGAAAACTTGGAATCGATACAATGTAGCTATTAGTAAAGTTTACTTTGATTGAATGACGTAACATTTTCACCTCTATTTGGTTGAAGAAATTTTACAAAATTGCTCATTTAAAATTAAAACTGGCCAAGTGCGTGTCGAACTTTGCACATTTGTGGTTCCGTACCAAATTTTCAATATATTTCAGTTTTTTGTCTATACTTAGTCTGGCCATAAATACTGTTAGAATTAAAAATAAACAAAATATTACATTTGAATTTGGAATCTGTCATTTTTATATGATTTTCATTGTTTTTTCTTATTTTGGCGCCAATACATTGTACAATATTTTGTGATATTAAAATGGAGTGGGGGGATAAAGAGAACCGAATCGCTGTGATTACATTACGCAAAGTAGGTATGGAGCCAAATGCAATTTTTAAAACTTTCCACACACTTGGTATTAGTCAAATGTTTGTGTACCGGGCTATTAATAGGTACAATGAGACCTCCTCTGTTTGTGACAGAAAAAGATTTGGCCGTCCACGTAGTGTTCGTACGAAAAATGTGGTAAAAGCAGTAAGGGAAAGAATTCGAAGAAATCCTGTCCGAAAGCAAAAGATTTTATCTCGGGAGATGAAGATAGCACCTAGAACCATGTCGCGTATTTTGAAAGATGACTTAGGACTTGCAGCCTATAAGAGACATACTGGTAATTTCTTAACTGATAATTTAAAAAAGAATAGGGTGGTAAAATCGAAACAACTACTGAAGCGGTACGCAAAAGGAGGTCACAGAAAAAAATTGTTTACGGATGAGAACATTTTTACAATTGAGCAACAATTTAACAAACAGAATGACTGTATTTATGCTCAAAGCTCTAAGGAAGCTTCCCAATTAGTCCATAGAGTGCAACGTGGGCATTATCCGACTTCAGTGATGGTTTGGTGGGGTGTTAGCTATGAAGAAGTGACTGAACCATACTTTTGTGAAAATGGTATCAAAACATCGGCACAAGTGTATCAAGTAACCATTCTTGAGACGGTAGTTAAGCCCCTTAACAACACCATGTTCAATAACCAAGAATGGTCCTTCCAGCAAGACTCGGCGCCGAGTCACAAAGCTCGGTCCACGCAGTCTTGGTTGGAATCGAACGTGTCCGACTTCATCAGAGCTGAAGACTGGCCGTCGTCTAGTCCCGATCTTAATCCGCTAGATTATGATTTATGGTCAGTTTTAGAGAGTACGGCTTGCTCTAAACGCCATGATAATTTGGAGTCCCTAAAACAATCCATAGGATTGGCAGTCAAGAATTTTCCCATGGAAAGAGTGCGTGCTTCTATTGATAACTGGCCTCAACGTTTAAAGGAAGGTATTGCAGCCAATGAGAACCACATCCAATAGGCTTTTTATATTTTTAATTGTTTTATATATTTTTGTATTAAACGAACACATTGCAATAGTAATAAATGTTATTTGAAAAAGAAAAAAAAAATTTTTCTTTGTTACTATATTTATGGCAAGACGAGGTATATTGTTAGTAAAGTATACGTAATTCTAATAATACACATTGTAAGAACCAAATTTTAAGTTCATAGGAAGTTAAAAATTCTTCGGCACAAAATGTGTGACAGACGACAGACAGACCTGGACCCTGGGGGAACGGAACCCTAAAACGGGCTTCGTTATTTATAAGCCTAAAGTGTTTTTCTTTTACTCGTCTAATTTGGTTAAACATCTTAAACATGTTAAACATCTGTCATCTGTCTGTCTGTGCTACAATCTAGGAGTCTTTAAGTCAAGAGTGAATAGGTTATTTCTAGGCAAGCGTGTCTCACCGTCGACCACATCATCGCTTACCAACAGCTGAGATAGTGTTCAAGCGCAAACCTACAAAATATTTAAAAAAAACTGGGAAATCATCAAATAACTTCTCTCGCTCTGGGTGATGCGGGAGGGCGTGTCAGACTTTTACTGACTAAAACCCACCCGTGTTCCTTCAGTTGCTTGTGCCCTTGAAGAACATACACGGATCTTGTTGGTGATCTTCTTCAGAAAGGCCAGCTGTATAGTATTCATAACCGGCGTGCGTATATAACGAGAAGAGATGAAATAAGAAGAACAAAGAAGAACAAAGAAGTATGTTAGGACGTTGCTGGTGGCATTCCGTAGTTTCTGCCTACCTCCATGGAAACAGAACTGAGTTAATGTATGTATGTGTATCAATGTAGAAAACCTATTAAATCTTAGAGAAGTTATTTCACAAGTTACGGGTACAAATGGTTTACATTATAAGTAATATCTACTGGTTTGTTGAGCAGTTGAAGGTTGCGAATAGTTTCGTGTCCCTACACGTGCTTGAAGAACTATAGGATTGTTATTATAAAGAAAGAAAGAAAAGATATTTATTTGTGACCCGCACAGGAGACACGAGATAAACAAAACACAAACAATAATAAAAAATAAATAACCCCGTGTGAGACCAAAAAGGCTCGTGACCAAAAATGTGCAACGATATTAAGAAGAAAATAACGCTGCGCTGATATTCTGATAGGGCCCACTATTGATGCTACAGACACATTCACGGAAACGGAATATATACAGAATCAATGGAATTCAGTAGTGTTAGCATGTACTTGGAACGTACTCATAATTGCTAACTTGTACTTTCATTTTCATGCAATACCTACCATACATTTTGTGTAGAAAGTATTCAGTAACGTCTGGGACGTCTGAGCTGTACACATATTTATGTCAAGCTGAAGTATCATATGCCAAACTTGAGAGTTGTAATTATCTTATCTAGTGGAGGGGCCGAGAAGTAACCCAGACACTTCGACCCATTGGGATCTATTGTGGTCCCCTAGATAACCTACTCCTTCTCAATTTCGTTGAAAACTCTATTCATGAGTTTTACAACGAGACTAGGAGATATGAGCCAATCCAACTTCTAGGAGACTCATTCGCTTACCAGCCAGTGCATCGCATGTGCACAGAAGGTGCTCCATGCGTTCCGTATGGTCCTCACACAACCAGCACATGGGTGTCGCGGTTAGACCCATCTTCATGAGCATGTCGTTGGTTCCAAAGTGTCCAGTAAAGGCCCCAAGCTGGTAGTGGATTTGCCCCCCTGCTCATATTCCAAATGCATTCCCGTGCTGCTTTGAACGTAGAGCCCAGGCATTTCTTGGAGTGTTCCAGACCAGTATTAGACAGCCAATGTGTTTTTGTCTGTGAGAGCTGTGATTAGTTGGCTGTTTATTGGTAAGTTTGGCCAATTTTGAGTTTGAGTCGAGTATGAGTTCATCTGGAATACGGGCCTTTCAGACTCTCATTTGGTCCATTTTGCGTGGGAGCTTTGGCTAACATAGCCGGCTTAGCTCAATCCAAAAGCACAGAAGCTTCCTCAGGGATTCATAGGCTTCACGGTGCGACCTCACTATTTTGAAGATTTCTGTACGTTAGCCACGGCCTCGCATTTCAGTATGACGTGGGCGGCTAATTCTTCGGCGTTAAATTAGCTCCTACAAAGTGGTGCCTATGTTGAAAAGAAGAACAAGGATTAACAAATGAAGCCATTGAAATTCAAGTCCAACCGGCCTATGTACACAAAGTTATGACACTGTTCAACACCAGGCCTAAACAATCAGAGGCCGCAGTCCTATCATAATCCTCCCTTCAAAACGAAAGCCTCCTAGATAAACAGCTCACACATATACATGTTGGTGAGCCACAATCCCTTGAGAGCAAGTGGGAGTGTTCAGAAGTACCACTTTCAATCTCATGGTCTCTCTTAGTAATCATTTTGCTGTTTTTGTTAAGTGTCAAATCATTATTGAGTGTTTAAAACTTGAATAAAGATAATTCTATTCTATTTTATTTTAATCGAGGACATGTGACATCCACCAACCAGTACTGAGGCTGCGTGGTGGACAGAGAATGGCCGTACCCATTCTCTCTCACAGAAAGGAGGCCTGTGACCCAGCAGTGGGGATATTAAAAGGCTGATGATGATGATTATTCTATTATAATCATACGTGGAGTGAAACAATGCAAATAAAATACTTTTATCTACTCCGGTTTCGTTATATTCGAATTATAAAATTGACAGCGGTTGCATTATGATACCCATAACGAAATCGGGTTGCATTATGCGAATCTTCATAAATTCTAAAACACAAGCAAAGACATTCTGAACATACAGCCAGGTACATATAATATTACTTCGAAATCGAGACAATGTAAATGATGTTTTTAAAAATGGAACAAGTTTAGAACAAAAGTATCGTATTCTATTTGGCTGTTGCGGCTACAAGATCTTTGCCTTATACCTAATAAAAACTAAATAAAAAAAAGTGGACGCATGAGATTCTGAGTGAAATTTAATTCCAAATTTTATTAAAAATGTCTTCAACATCAAGTGATATTGAAAATACTCCACCAGATATAACAAATAGAGTAGTTGCGGCTACAAATAATTTACTACCAGAAATATCAAGACATGTATATGAGAAATGAAATACATAAACATACTTCCTGAAATACTTATTTGTCTATATCTGTGTTTTATTCCTTCCTTCGTAGATACAATCTTGTATGCAACTGTACATTATTGGTCTTTTAATAACTCGTGCCCACCTATTTCGGTACGCGCTACGCTTGTACCGTAAAATGGCACTCGTATTAAAAGACCGTCCATAACGTAACAGTTGCATAAATAGCTATTTTTTTCATAATAGGGATGATGACAAAAAATATATTTTATCTTTTGTCACGTTAACAAAAACCGGCCAAGTGCGAGTCGGATTCGCGCACGAAGGATTCCGTACCATTATCGCAAAAAACGGCAAATCACGTTTGTTGTATGGCAGCCCCACTTAAATATTTATTTTATTCTGTTTTTAGTATTGTTTGTTGTAGCGGTAACAGAAATACATCATTTGTGAAAATTTAAACTGTCTAGCTATCACGATTCATGTAATACAGCCCGGTGACAGACAGACAGACGGACCGTGGAGTCTTAGTAACATGGTCCCTTTTTACCCTTTGGGTACGGAACCCTAAAATGATGACGATACAGTGCGTTAAAATATCGCATAACGTCATGCCTTTGTACACGTTTTACATAGAAAAAGAAATCCTAGTGTGGCGCAAGGTTTTTTTTTTAAAAAAAAAGAAAGACTGAAAAGAAGTTACGTCACAAGCCCCCACTCCCGAACTTTGATGCACTTCATATTTGAGATTTTTTATTGATTTGAATAAGAAAAAAATACGTTTCCAATATTTTTGGATAATTTAATCGGCGGACTAAATAGAATATGCTGTTTCGTACCCTGCCATCATCCCTATTGTATGTATGTGTCACGATCTTCTTCTTCTTTTCGTGTGAGGATGTGGCTACCTCCGTTGTCGCGAGACAGAATGGCTTTTACCATGGTATAATAATATACTTCGCCTGGTAGTCTCTTCCCGTGACAGCTGGGTCACGTGATTGGCCTAAGACTACGTCATCAATTGCGTTGCGGTTCTCAAACTTTTTTTGTGGGGAAAAAGATAAAATAATACAATAGGTACAATTTTTTTATAATTTTTAATAAATCGACCTATTTGATACTTTTTTTTATTTTTTTACTTTGCTTCTTTTTTAATTGATTGCTTGGTTTTATTGATATGAGAATGTTGAGATGGATGTGCGAAGTGACGAGAATGGATGAAGTGAGAAATGAGTATATTAGAGGCAGTTTGAAAGTGGCGCCAGTGACAGAAAAGTTGAAAGGAAACCGTTTGTCCTGGTATGGTCATGTGATGAGGAGGGATGAAACGCATGTTACTAAAAGAGTTATGAATATTAATGTGGATGGATGGAGAGGGAGGGGACGACTAAAGAAAAGATGAATGGACTGTGTGAGGAGTGATATGAAAGAAAAGGTAGTCAATGATAGCGTGACGGAGGACAGGACGGTATGGAAGAAGAAAATATGTTGCGCCGACCCTAAGTGACATGGGGCATGGGCAGGAAGATGATGATGTCTCGTAGATAGGTTCTTGTTTGAACTAAACAGAGTAATACCTCATAATGAATTACAAGTCCATGAACAATCAGAGTCAAATTGAAAATTAATTTTTCATTGTGCTACGTTTGACCGTGGTATTGATTAAATTATTTCTCCATTATATCAGCAACCCTGATAAATTCTTTGCAAGGGTAAATCAGTATTCCCCTCGACATAAAAAAAACCAATCACAGGCATCGCTACTAATTGTATTTTTTTTAGCCTGGGGAAATGCTCATGCATGCTATGTAGATAGCGCAGTTATGTGGGACTCCAACCCACTAAAACTCCACGGTGTCCTGCCGCTTATGGCGGGAACACAGGCACGCGTTAGCACTCACCGCGAACCCGCCGCGGCCATCCGTCACCGGACCCTCCTTTGAGTTGTACCACCCATCACCAGCGCACCAGAACACATTGCACGCCGTGACCACCCCAGGGACCAAACCAGCACATGGACGCCAGACGGCCCAGTGTATGGCACCCTTAGCAGTCCTTTGACGGGACAGGTCAGTGGCCCCGCCACCTATCACTTTTCGGCCGCAGGCGATAGGGACCTCCCCTGCGGCCCCACCTCATCCACAATCAGACGGTGGCGACCCCGTCCAGGTCACGGAAGGTAGGTAGAGCGGCGCAACGCAATAACGGCACTCCTCTCCCACCGCGGTCTACTCTTCAACCCACAGCTGCGATATCTTATGGGAGGCGCTCCATATGATATCGAGCGAGCCTCAGATGCGATGTCGCCTGTTGCCAAGCGGAACCGCAACCTACATGTTGGCCGCTACGTCGTCGGCCTAATCGGAAAAAGCCCTGACGATCGGCCCCTCCTCGGGTTCCTCTTCGCTTCACCGTAGGTGACCAAGCCACGGCTACTGAGACACGGAAAGAAACTACGCCTTAGCTTGTCTATCGAGTTTTTATTTGATCTGAGTGCTCCACTGACAAGCTAAGGCATAGTTTCATTGTACGTGTAATTGAGTATGTATAGTTTTAGTTTTAACCGGCGTCACCTTGTTGTTTGCAACGTTCCATCTTGACTTTTTATTTTATCTGAGATCTAGTTAAACAATGTCTCTGACAAAACGTATGTTGTAAAAGTCACACGCTGCGCCTGTCTGTCTGTATGGTCGTGATAAAAAAAGACCAACTTAATTTAGTTCGGGACGAAAACCCAGAAAATTTGACTTGACTAAAATAAATCAAAACTAATTAGGTTAGGTTAAGTTCGGGCGTACAGCCGTATTGACACAGCTATGCCTTAATTTATGGAATTTACAACGCGTAGATAAATTAAATAATATCTAGAAAGGCGCATACCAGTTCTTTTAGCTGAAGTTAATTACAATATTGAAGTCACGTATATGGTAGCGTTTCTTCGTCGGGAAAAGAAAAAAACCTTATTACACCGCCTTTTATACTTCTGTTTTTACAGTTTAGTACGGAACAATTAACATTTTTTCTTGTATATCTTTCACAGTTCATGGGTGCACCACAAATATTTGGGAGCCACAGTATTTTGCTCACCGAGCAAAACAACGCTATAGGTGTGAGCGACACAACAATAGCGATGAAATGGCGAGTTGTCAGTATGACACTTGTCAATTCGATATGTTGCCACTGTGTGTGATTGAATTACCCGAGCAAAATGCATTTTTCAACTTAACAAAGCAATTATGAACTAATAATTCAATATATAAATTAATTTAACACTAAATAGATGAAACACATGAGTTACTAAATAGTTAAGCTAGTTAGTAATTTATTTTATTTTCTTTAACTACATGAGAAAGTACCAAAATTTTCTGAAAAGGACAATCAATGGTAACACTTATCGTGACGTAGGCTTAGGCCATCCTGTAAAGAGAATACCATGTCTTATTATACCATGGCTTTTACATCGTGTCTCGAATACAAGGGGTTGAGCCGCATCTGGGAACCCCACAGGCCTCGTCCAGGTTTCCTCACGATGTTTTCCTCACGGTATTTGTATGTAAATAAATTAAGAGATTAAGAGTTAGAAATATAGGTTAATGAGGATAAATACAAAGGGACGAGGCAGGCTAAAGAAAAGATGAATAAATTGTAAAAATAATGACATGAAACATAATTAAAAGTAAATAGTAGTTTATGCAATGGTCATATAATAGGGGTTATTAAAACACGAGCGTGGGTTTATCATGAGGCGAAGCCGAATGTGATAATAATAACACGCAAGTGTTTTAATACCTAATTATATGCCGTTGCATACACTACTTTATCTCCACTCATTACGTTTACGTTACAGAACTAACCCTAACACATGCGTCTGCTCTCCAAGTCATCGTGTCTGATTTTACTATTATAGGTATATACCGTTCCCCGTCTAATGCCTGTGCTGACAATTTCATTAACTCATTAAACACTCGTCTTGAAGCTTGTAGTACTCACAAAAATATTGTTGTCATGGGTGACATTAATATTAATATAATTGAAAAAAACACAGAAATAACAAAACAATGATCAAATAGGCTAAATTACCTAAATATGCTATCGGTGCACGGCCTCCTTCCGGGTCACTGCCTTCCCACTAGAGAACAGAATTGCCTTGACCA
The DNA here is from genome assembly GCA_964057195.1 of Orthosia cruda. Taxonomy (NCBI): domain Eukaryota; kingdom Metazoa; phylum Arthropoda; class Insecta; order Lepidoptera; family Noctuidae; genus Orthosia; species Orthosia cruda. The sequence goes on from OZ059841.1 coordinate 27,346,324, forward strand.
TACCGTCCTGAAGCTTGATAAAACTAAAACTTCAGCATTTGTGGCAGTGCTTAATACAACAATCACGGATCATGCTATGGTTCTGTTGAATTTAACTGACTCAAGTAAAACACAAAGAACTTGTACAAAAACCACAACCATTGTAGATTTTGAAAAGGCATATAATTGCCTTATAAATATAGATATACCAATTTTTGATACTTTCACGGTCCCAGATAGGTTTGCAACTAAACTGGTGGAGGTGATAAGATCGTCCCTCATAAACAATTCAAAAACTAAATACGTTTCTTGTGGCAAAAGAAAACTGAAGCCCTGGATCACTGAGGGAGCTCTGCGGTGCATAAGACTTAGAAACCAAATGCAGCATCAATCAAGATTAGATCCTTTCAACTTAATTTTAATAGTAACTTTCAAACGCTTCCGCAACTTTTGCTCCAATTTAATAAAAAAGACAAAGAGACAATATTATAAAAAACAAATAGAGGATTCAGCAAAAAGTCCGAGACATCTTTGGTGTACAATAAATGAAATCACGCAGTTTAAACCACCCAAAACTTCAAATACTCACCTCCTAAATATTACTACACAGCCTCTAAACTCACTAAATAGAGTCAACTTGTTCTTTATAACTATAGGCAAATCCTTAGCAGAACACATCGTAGCTCAAACTGGCATGCCTGTTGTGACAAGCTGCTGTATTGACTCTAGGGCTTCCTCGTTTGTGTTGTTAGAGACTGATCCGCAGGAAGTGGACTGTATTCTAATGGGTCTTGATTCTGAGAGTGCACCAGGTTGGGACGGTATACCTACAAAATATTTAAAACAATCCAGGGATTTTGTGGTTCCACTTATAAGCCAGCTAGCAAACTTATGTTTCAAGAATGGTGTTTTCCCGAAAGATTTAAAGCGATCAGTGGTCACTCCTGTGCACAAGGGTGGGGACGTAAACGATATCAACAACTATCGTCCCATATCTGTTCTGCCAGCAATTTCAAAAATCTTAGAAAAAAATTTAAACCAGAGACTAATCAACTACTTACAGAAATACAATATTCTATCAAACGCACAATATGGGTTTAGACGAGGACGTTCAACTCAAGATGCTATTTCGGCTTTGACATCTGATATTGTTGATAGAGTGGATAGGGGTTATAAATGCTTAGCAGTCTTCTTAGATCTGAAAAAAGCTTTTGACACCGTTTCCGTCCCGATCCTACTGCGCAGGTTAGAAAACATAGGAATAAGAGGCACGGCTCTCTCTCTTTTTGAGAGCTATCTCAAAGGTAGACAGCAAATGGTAAAGATTGGAAACTTGTGTAGTGTCGAGGGGGACGTCTATTACGGAGTGCCACAGGGAAGCGTTTTGGGTCCGACAATGTTTTTAATTTATATTAACAGCCTTTGCAATATGCAGATCAATGGAGGTAAAATCTTTTCATACGCAGACGACACTGCGGTTGTTTTTTCGGGAAACTCATGGAACCTTGCGAAAACTGTCGCTGAACAGGGTCTGATTAAGATAGCTGGCTGGCTAAGAGCAAATCTTTTAACCTTAAATACCAACAAAACAAATTTTATTTGTTTTTCCCCAAACCAAAGATCACAGCCTGGAACTGACTTTGGAATTACAATTCATGTTTGTCCAAATTATTCCCTCTATAAATATACAAGTAACTGTGGCTGCCAGAATATACAACAAGTCAGATCCACAAAATATTTGGGCATAATTATTGACCAAAGACTGTCGTGGCACCCTCACATTGAGATCCTCATGAAAAGGATCAGGAAGCTCATTTGGGTCTTCAAAACTTTACGTCATGTTATGTCCGCCCAACTTATAAACAAGATCTATATAGCTCTGGCGCAATCCATAATAACTTACTGCATTCCGATATGGGGAGGAGCTTCCAAAATGAAATTCCTCGATCTGGAAAGAGCACAGCGATCACTTATCAAGGTGATATATTTCAAACCATTTAGGTTCCCCACAACAGACCTCTATAAAGTCAGCAAATTGCTTTCAATTAGAAAACTTTATATTCTAAATGTGACCCTAACCCTGCATAAATGTCTTCCTTTTGACCCAGCTACTCAGAGCAGAAGGCGCAGAGATATTGTGGCCCACTCTCCAAGGGTACGATCAGCTTTTGCTCAACGTCAATGTGTTACACAATCCACCTACATCTAAAATAAATTGAATCTTAAGTTTCAAATATATCCCATGCTGTTATATGATTTAAAAAAAACAATAGATGATTGGTTAAGATCTATAACATATGACGAAACAGAAAACATTCTGGTCAGGGTAAGCTAACTTCCTGGATACCCAACACATGCATATAAACATATAAACACATGCACACGCATATACTCACACAAACACACGCGCACGCACAAACACACACACAAACGCATTCACAAAACACACACCTACGCACATAAAAATACATGCACTCCTCACACATCGAGAGCAATTTTAATATAAACAAAAATCAAATATTTTGTTAATTTATATATATATTCATTAGCTTCATTAAATTCATTGATAAGCTACCACTTAAAGGAAGAGAGAGACAGCTCCGACACAAGTACTATTGTAACTTACTGGGGCTGCCTCAGTTTATGTATGACACAATGTATAAGATGAAATAAATAATTTTGTATTTTGTACTCATAAAATAAAACAAAAGTGGAAACGGAAAAAATATGTAGTATGGCGGGCAATTTATATTTTCATTGCGCATGACTGCGCAGCGCGTGCATCTATAGCCAATGACACTACTTTTCTACATTAAGTCAATCAGCTCATACGCACCAGTAAATTAAAAAGTAAAAGTATGCTATAAAAATTAATAAGTCATTTTAATGGGAATTTTGAAAATTCGAAAATTGTTTGAAAATCGAAGGAATATGTTGCACTGTAATGGCTTTTGTTAAATTTTACATATCCACGAATATAAAGTTCGTGTTTATACAATATGTTTTGAATTCATATTTGGAACATTACGTTGTGAGTGTAGATGATAGTACATTATGGTACAAGTGTGTATTGTTGGTGATTACCGATTAGGCGCCATTGAGACCCGAGCCGTTAGGTAAGGGTCTTAAGAGAGCCGAGGACGGTAATCATCAATACACTCGTGTATCATACGACGTTTTTCAACACACTTGTGAAGAAAAAATTATACTAAAAAAATTTTCATCAGTGAAAACGAGATGTGAATTTTTTTTCGCAATGGTGGGCAAAATTAATCAGTTTTCCTATGCACGCGCATCTAACAATGGCGATCGGCCATAGACTAAAATAATGAGGTTTCTTTTTTTTTGCTTTTGGCGGATAGCGTTTTACCCACTTACTAAATGGGGAATTTAAAGTTTTCTTTATTACAGAGAAAAACAGAAGTTATATTTGAGTGAAAGTTTTATTTATTAAACACGTACAAGTTGAAATTATCTATTTAAATAGGATGTTGCATGAAATGAGCAAGCAATTAGGTACATTAATTTATTTGTAGGTTCTATTGAACACGATATTTTTTGTATCGAAACTTTTTTAAGAACAAAGCAACTCAACCAATAAATTTAAAAAAAAACTATAACTCACTTGTGAATAATAGCAATGAAAAAGTCACAGTTTGATTACAGTCCAGACAGGTGTCATTATGTGCCTAATTACAGTGAACTTAGAGCCACTTTATGAGCAGGTGTGTTGAAAAATCATTTATTGGACCAAAAAGTATGAAATCTAATATCGATTGTCAATACATATCCAATGAACCCAAACACAATCGTCCTATTTTGTCTAGTTTAAGTGTTGCTATGATAACCTCCCGGTTCCATCATTAGACCAGCGTCCTAAAGCAAGAGTGGTGATACGCTATCGGTACATGTGAACAACCCACCTATACGCCCTAAACTTTTTGGGAGTACTTTAATTATGCGTACAGCTAAGGAGTGGCATTCCGTGCCGAAGTCTATTTCCTGAAAGCTGCAACCTGGGTATCTTTAATTCAAGAGTGAATAGGTTACTTCTAGACCAGCGTGCTTCACCGTCGACTACATCATCGCTCACTATCAGAGATGGTGGTCAAACGCGAGCCGTTTATTAAGGGCCTACAACCGCTCTAGTGCCGTAAAACGGTAACTTTCTAAAGCATACTCCTTAGTAACGGCTAGGTTAAAAGGTTTGAAAAAAACATACATTTGTCGCATCAAGGCATGCCGATAGATGTAAACCATCGCGAAGTCTGGATCTATTCCTTTAGGTTAAGACATCGTGTGTGGACAGGTATGTGGGTACAATCGTAAAAATGAAATCACACAAATTATTCGATACACTGGGTTTATTCAAATAGACACAGTTACAATCTTGCTTACTAATATCACGGATTGACACTGATTCTACGATGTCTTGGCTCTAAGGTGGTCAGTACTCAACTGCTATATTCTGCTGTTCCCACCACGCAAGTGGTTAGAAAAAGCGCGCCAATGCATTGTTGTTCTTGATTTGCTTTAACGTCCGTACTATTGACTCAACCCGACATATTTATTATTGTTTCATGTATATTATTTGTGAAACATGGTTTTTTCGTATAACAAATAATTTAGCTTTAAAAAAAAATTTAACAACACGATATTTTTCCGCTCCTTTTGAATAATCCTCCAAAACGACTTAAATGTTTTAAAATATTATATGGCAATAATTTCTTCATAACTGAAATAGCATATGTAAATATAAGAATACTTTGTAAACAAAACTGTCCAAAAGGAGGATCAATATTGATATTCTGGTTCCGAGCGGGCGCACGGCCAGTACTGCGTTAACATTGGGGAATATATAAGCCATAACAAAAACAAATGCAGTTGATCTTCCGAATCTACTTTTACTATGAGTCTCATAAAATGTCGAACCTTCGACGTTACAACATAAATCAGTCGCCGACGGTGTTCCCCGGTGCCAGCCACATAGATTTAATGTGAAAAACACTAGAAAAATACAGAAATAACCTAAAAAACTGCGACATTGTAAGGCGACACGCATATACCTGTGTTTGACTGTTCACATAAAAAGCCGGGGAGGTGATATAAAGAATTATATGACTGGCTGAATGACACATTTTACGTCACCTTGGTATCTTTTATTTACTTTTGATTTAGATTTTTTTGGTGGTCTTGGTGACGTTATAAGTTTATCTGTGTACTAGCCCGCGTAGTTCCCGTTCCCGTGGGTATACAGGGATAAAAAGTAGCCTATATCACCCGGGGATAGTGTAGCTTTCCAACACACGAAACGGGTGAAAGAATTTTGTGATTAACCGAATGGGTAATATTATTTTAATTTCTGCATTTAAATTAATTATAAATAAAAAAAATATATAATTTAATTTTTAATGTTTTTATTGACATTTGAATTTTTTGATATTTTTAATATATCACTCGAAATTTATATTATTCGGTTGTAATTTTAATTATTCATTTATTGCCAACTTTTTTGTTTGGTATTTATTATTCTTAATTTTTTGTTTATTTGTACTATTAATGAATCATGTTGTTCGATGAATAAATAGTATATTATTTCAAAGGCCGGGAAATAGGCAATTGCAGGACGAGTATGAGTTTGAAGGCCGAGCCGTAGGCGAGGACTTCACTAATACGAGTCAGGCAATTGCCATTTCCGCCGAGGCATATATAGAGCTTTTCTCAAAATAATGCAGGTAAATAAAAAAGTTGTTAAATTTCCATAATTTTTCAAGTTAATGCCGTTTATCATATGAACTGTAAATTTCAGCATGGAATAAATTGCCCATAATTTAGATGGCTTTTCAGTTTTAGCAATCTCATTAAAATACGCCAAAAATACGGGTTCGGAGAAAATTTTCACTTTTTATCGGTTTTGCAAATCATAAAATTTTCATACACTTTCATTGCTTTCATGTATTTTTCTTTCGACTTCGCACATTCTGATTTTGAATCTGGTGGAGTAAAATCAATCTCCAGTTCACCCTCTAAACCGTTGGAACTCATTTTAATGATTAAATTTATATCTATTAAATATTTAAATAACAAATCAAGACGAATTTTCAGCTTTGCCGCCGATTTTCTATTTGTGATCTGTGCCGAAAGGCATTTATGGCTATACAGCCACGTGAACGCAATTTGTACTAAGCAAAGAGACTTACTTTGGTATGCCAAGAATGATAAAAGAGATCCAATCAAAGAGTATCTAATAACCCCAGCACGCCGTTTCATACAACATTGCTGCAACGTTGTAATGTTCCAAATTCAAAAAACGCTCCAGCAATGGATTTGATTTTCTTTGTCCGTAAATTCGGTACTTCGCTTTTTTCTAAAATAATGACGATATTCCCATGCATGTTTGAGAAAATTAAATTAAATAACGGCCGCGCGGTTCTGGCTTCAAGGTTAAGCAACACTTCCCGAGGTCGGTCCGTGCTTGGGTGACCAACCATTACATGTCACCATTCGGTAAACACGTTATTCCGTTCAAAATCAAAATCATATTTTTTATATCACATAGGCCTCCATGGGCACTTATAAAACGTCGACAAAAGGTGCACGGTTCGGGTTGGTCGTTTCCTATGGAGAAGAACCGGCAAGAAACTCCATGGATACTCTTTTAAAAATGGTTTGGTTTTACAATATTTCCATGTTACAGCATTAGTACTTAGATATGGGGGGACAACGTAGGCCCGACTTGTGACAATAAGTCGTAAGAAACTAAAAAAATAAAATAAAAAGATTATATATTTTATAAAAAAAAGTTAACAAATGTTAACTAGCATCTAGAAGGCCTACAATGTTCACACATTCACAAAACAATCGGTAAAAGAATCTATACAAAGGTAAAAAAAAAAAAAATATATAAGACGGAGCTAAGGCCAAATGTTTTTATCTTCAACGTAGTCCTTGATTTTATAATATGCTTTTTTAACAAGGATACGTTTGATGTAGTTTTTGAACTTTCCATCGGTCAGTTCTGTAACTGACTTTGGCAACTTGTTATAAAAACGTATACTGATTATAAGAAAAGACTTGCTAGTTTTCGTTAATCTGAATTTGGGTATTACAATTTCGTGCTTACTGCGTGTATTTAAATTATGGAAGTCGCTTCTAGTTTTGAAAAGCCCTCGATTTTTACGGACATACAAAATACATTCCAAAATATAAAGTGAAGGTAGAGTCAGTATATCGATCTCTTTAAATTTTTCTCTGAGGGACTCGCGAGGACCCATTTTATAGATTGCGCGGATTGCCCTCTTTTGTAGGATGGAAATTGAGTCAATGTCTGCTGCTGATCCCCACAGCAGAATGCTATAAAACATAATACTGTATGTAGCTGTAGCTACATCGGTTAGCTGCCTTATTTTCCTTACTGCATATGCAGCCGAACTTAACCTACCCGAAAGAGTTCTAATGTGCGCGCCCCACTGCAATTTTGAATCGATAGTAATCCCTAAGAATACAGTTTCCGTTATAACTTCAAGATTTTTGCCGTCAAGATTTAAGTTTCGGTCATGTTGTGGTACATTTGGTAAAGAGAACTTTGGACATTTTGTTTTTTTCGCATTTAGTAGAAGATTGTTAGCTGCGAACCATTTTGAGAGAACAATTAGACTTTCGTTGACATTTAAGACATCCGTATCTTGCCTATTGCTTCTTGCAATAACATTTGTTAACTTTTTTTATAAAATATATAATCTTTTTATTTTATTTTTTTAGTTTCTTACGACTTATTGTCACAAGTCGGGCCTACGTTGTCACCCCATATCTAAGTACTAATGCTGTAACATGGAAATATTGTAAAACCAAACCATTTTTAAAAGAGTAACCATGGAGTTTCTTGCCGGTTCTTCTTCATAGGAAACGACCAACCCGAACCGTGCACCTTTTGTCGACGTTTTATAAGTGCCCATGGAGGCCTATGTGATATAAAAAATATGATTTTGATTTTGAACGGAATAACGTGTTTACCGAATGGTGACATGTAATGGTTGGTCACCCAAGCACGGACCGACCTCGGGAAGTGTTGCTTAACCTTGAAGCCAGAACCGCGCGGCCGTTATTTAATTTAATTTTCTCAAACATGCATGGGAATATCGTCATTATTTTAGAAAAAAGCGAAGTACCGAATTTACGGACAAAGAAAATCAAATCCATTGCTGGAGCGTTTTTTGAATTTGGAAAATTACAACGTTGCAGCAATGTTGTATGAAACGGCGTGCTGGGGTTATTAGATACTCTTTGATTGGATCTCTTTTATCATTCTTGGCATACCAAAGTAAGTCTCTTTGCTTAGTACAAATTGCGTTCACGTGGCTGTATAGCCATAAATGCCTTTCGGCACAGATCACAAATAGAAAATCGGCGGCAAAGCTGAAAATTCGTCTTGATTTGTTATTTAAATATTTAATAGATATAAATTTAATCATTAAAATGAGTTCCAACGGTTTAGAGGGTGAACTGGAGATTGATTTTACTCCACCAGATTCAAAATCAGAATGTAAATTGGCAATGGAAAACCTGCTTCCTGCGAAGTCGAAAGAAAAATACATGAAAGCAATGAAAGTGTATGAAAATTTTATGATTTGCAAAACCGATAAAAAGTGAAAATTTTCTCCGAACCCGTATTTTTGGCGTATTTTAATGAGATTGCTAAAACTGAAAAGCCATCTAAATTATGGGCAATTTATTCCATGCTGAAATTTACAGTTCATATGATAAACGGCATTAACTTGAAAAATTATGGAAATTTAACAACTTTTTTATTTACCTGCATTATTTTGAGAAAAGCTCTATATATGCCTCGGCGGAAATGGCAATTGCCTGACTCGTATTAGTGAAGTCCTCGCCTACGGCTCGGCCTTCAAACTCATACTCGTCCTGCAATTGCCTATTTCCCGGCCTTTGAAATAATATACTATTTATTCATCGAACAACATGATTCATTAATAGTACAAATAAACAAAAAATTAAGAATAATAAATACCAAACAAAAAAGTTGGCAATAAATGAATAATTAAAATTACAACCGAATAATATAAATTTCGAGTGATATATTAAAAATATCAAAAAATTCAAATGTCAATAAAAACATTAAAAATTAAATTATATATTTTTTTTATTTATAATTAATTTAAATGCAGAAATTAAAATAATATTACCCATTCGGTTAATCACAAAATTCTTTCACCCGTTTCGTGTGTTGGAAAGCTACACTATCCCCGGGTGATATAGGCTACTTTTTATCCCTGTATACCCACGGGAACGGGAACTACGCGGGCTAGTACACAGATAAACTTATAACGTCACCAAGACCACCAAAAAAATCTAAATCAAAAGTAAATAAAAGATACCAAGGTGACGTAAAATGTGTCATTCAGCCAGTCATATAATTCTTTATATCACCTCCCCGGCTTTTTATGTGAACAGTCAAACACAGGTATATGCGTGTCGCCTTACAATGTCGCAGTTTTTTAGGTTATTTCTGTATTTTTCTAGTGTTTTTCACATTAAATCTATGTGGCTGGCACCGGGGAACACCGGTATTAATGTTTTTTTTTTAAATACAACGAATTGATTAATTAAAGGAACTGTAGAAATATTTAAATACGTTTCTAGAAATATTTAAATACGTGTCAAAGTCTATGAATTGTTCGTTTTAGTATAACACAAAAATAAAAATATAAAATTTTCTACCATTTCTACCAAACCCAATGATTAGTTGAGCTAGCAAGAGGTCAGACAAGGACACACTACCAGCGGAAACCCTCTCGCCAGGACCGCTTTTGGTTAGCTACCGCTTATAAGGAAATAGCTAACCTAGGTGCATGATAATAGATTTCATTTTAGCTAAACAAATAGTTTTGGTACACAGTCTAGTAGTAAGAAATACGTATAATGTCTTTGTGTGTTCGTGCATAAGAAAGGTAAAAAAACCGGCCAAGTGCGAGTTAGACTCGCACACGTAGGGTTCCGTACCATTATCGCAAAAAACGGCAAAAAAAAACACGTTTTTTGTATGGGAGCCCAACTTTAATATTTATTTTATTCTGTTTTTAGTATTTGTTGTATTGTTGTGTATTTTTGTTGCCGCTATAACGGCAACAAAAATACATCATCCGTGAAAATTTCAACTGTCTAGCTATCACGGTTTATGAAATACAGCCTGGTGACAGACAGACAGACAGACAGACGGACCGCGGAGTCTTAGTAATAGGGTCCCGTTTTTACCCTTTGGGTACGGAACCCTAATAAAAGAAACCGGCCAAGTGCGAATCGGACTCGCGCACAAATGGTTCCGTACCATTATCGCAAAAAACGGCAAAACAATCACGTTTGTAGTATGGGAGCCCCACTTAAATATTTATTTTATTCTGTTTTTAGTTTGTTGTTATAGCGGCAACAGAAATACATCATCTGTGAAGATTTCAACTGCCTAGCTATCACGATTCATGATACATAGCCTGGTGATAGACGGGCAGACAGACGGACCGCGGAGTCTTAGTAATAGGGTCCCGTTTTTACCCTTTGGGAACGGAACCCTAAAAAGATTATCGCGAGGTACACAAAGCTCACGTAAAATGACCAATGATATCACAACTCCATAATTTAGCAAATAAAACATTTGAGAGCAATTTATTACAAGCTCGTGACTTTCCAAATTACCTTTAAATGCTCTAATTGAAATAAATGCTTTGTCTTTCAGACATTTCAGAGGGCATTTCATGAGTGTTTCCAAATGCTATGACTGAATATAATTACCTGTTTTAGACAAAAGAAACCGATTCATTATGAATTATATTAATGGTTATGGACTCGTTATAATGGTGCCCATCCGGGAACTAACTGCAATGACCACCACCAACTTTTTTTCTAATAATTGAATAATTTTACAGCAATTTTTATGATGAAAACTTGTTGTCGCACAACGATGCGTCATCGTCAAAAGATATCAGTATCACACTAATATTATAAATTCCAAAGTTTGTGAAGGTGTGTGTGTATGTTTGTTACTTCTTCACGCTCAAACCACTGGACGGATCTGGATGATATTTGGCACAGAGATTATAGTCAGTAATAGCACATAGAATACTTTTTATCCCGGGAATATGTTCCCTTGGGATAATTTTCGACATTCACGCGAGCGAAGCCGCTGGCAGAAGCTAGTAATTTTTTTATTTTTTTTATTTCTCTTTTTAGAAAAGTAAAAGTGAATAAAGAAAAGAATAATAATAACTATCTCGAGTTCGCTGGCGAAGGTCATCGCTTAAGCCAGGTGGTTACATTCTCAGGCTGCCTCACTCAGCTACGAGTAGCTACGGTCATGTTGCACTTGTATGTTCTCACAAGTAAATATCGATGCAGAATTTATAAATAGAACCTACGTCTGATTTATTGGCTATACTAACCTGAAATGACTGCTTTTATGCACGTTGGCATTGATAAAAGTAACTAAAGATAATTAAAAGTAAAAATATTTTTATAAAAAGCTTTTAATCATCATCATTCAGCCGAAAGACGTCCACTGCTGGACATAGGCCTCCCCCAGGCGTCGCCATAGTAGTCGTATAGTTATAATAAAGTTATTAACATTTTTAGTGGAGTTCAGTTCAGTTAGTTACATTTAGTGGAGTTCAGCCTAATATTTGGATCATCCTACGTTCAAACAATGGCTAACATCTGGCAAGCCTTACGATCAGTTTATATTTATGGTACGAGTTAAAGAGAACACAGCCTTATATTAAAATCGATCCAGTATTTTACCCGCGAAACGTATTTGTTACCCAGTTACTGGGTTGTGGAGGTTAGATAGGTTGTACCTCAATCCGATTAGACTGGAAGCCAACATTTGGGAAAAGACTAGGCAGATTGTCAGTACCTTTTTTGATATCAGGGGGAAACCTACAAAAGGAGACTAGACTTGTTGACCGTGCGTGTCGCATCCAGCGCATGCCCGCAACCTTAACCAGGTCATCGGTGCACCTAGTAGGAGGCCCTCCAACGCGTCGTATTCCGGTTCGCGGTCGCCGTCGTCCAGAACTTTTCTGCCCCATCGGCCATCCGTTCTGCGAGCAATGTGCCCTGCCCACGGCCACTTAAGTTTCGTTCTCCTGCGGATATCCTCATTTCTGATACGATCACGCAAGGAAACGCCGAGCATAGCCCTCTCCATTGCCCTTTGGGTGACTTTAAGTTTTCTGATAAGGCCCATTGTAAGCAACCACGTCTCAGTCCCGTAAGCTTTTAATGGACGAAATGTAATATCGATTGTCAATAAATATCCAATTAGCCCAAACTAGGTGGTGCTATCTTGTCTGATTTCCGACTCCATCATGAGACCAACGCTATAGAACCATATCATTTCAATGTTTCTATCGTAACATAAGTACGATAAATTTCAGTTTAACCAGATGCCAGAAAAACCGATTACAAATTGCCGGAAACACATACGAATATAGAATAGAATATAAGTTAATTTCTCTCAAAAAGATTTTCGGTAAATAGTACCTATCTAGGTTACAGCAGATTCAAATCTTTGTGAGAGCTGGAGTCTATACTGGGTTCGAGACCTGTATGACAGATCTCCAGGCTCACACCCTTAAAATTAGAATATTATGGTGCACTTACGTACTACAACAATGTGAAAGTATCAAATTGAGAGGAAGAGATGTGCCATGTGTTTTTGGAGAGTGTTATGTCCGTGAGTGCAATATAAGTACTCACCCCAGCGGCCATGAAGGGCACCAGGCGTGAGCACTTACTTGCCCGAGAACGTGTGTGCGTGTCTGTGTGCAACAAAGTGAAACGCGCTCTTCTACATACGAAGGCAAGGTAATATGTTCGAGAGAACCACACACGGTAGTCGTAGGGGACAAACAGTCATAAACCAATTGACTTTCTCTAAGTAAGCAAAGTGTAGACCGTGCGTTTTTCTAACGCCTCAGTCTGGTCATGCACAGGTCATACTAGACCGAAGCTAACTCGCCATGCGGACGGCTAACTTTGGGAGCGGCCGTTTTTCGCTGTACGAAAATGCCGTGTTTCTTGTTTGGTGTTTCAAACGTTTGCACAGCTGTATCTTTGCACAATCCTGTATCTTTTTAACCGCATGTCACAAGACACATTTTACTTCAAGAACAAGTAAAAAAAAACAGTGGTGTACTGTACTTTACTCGGCGTCCAGCAGACCCCAAGCTTACTATACGAAACCCCAAGCTGACTGCGCCTTAATTCTATACCGAGTCTAAATGTATATCGATCTTTTTGATTGGCTCCTGCATTAGCCAATCCCAAGCCCATAATAATTTACTAAATGGCACAGCTTCCCAGGCAAAAATAATGGGATTTTGCCTCTTTGGGCTTGCGGTGATAAATAAGTTAAAATGATTATAAATGGGTCTTTAAGTGAAATGTTGGACTGTTCTCAAAGGCCTGGAGGTCGATAAAATGTTACAAACAGAGGGTAGAGAATCCTATTTATAATTACAGGGGTTGGTCCGTGATTTTGACGCTCAAAGGTAAATTCCTCTCTTCCGCTAAAAGGAATATCATCTTATTACGTTTCCATATTCAATGACTTTGAATTGTTTGTCGGTTAGGTAATTCCTGTTTAAGACGGAAGATATATATTGCGATGGTTTTTTTAATCCTTAGACTCTCGCCTTTTCCCCATGTGAGTAGGCGTAATGAGTATGCTTATGCTTTGGCCTTTCGGTCTCGCAAGGGGTTTTTTTTTATTATTGTTTAATAATTATTGTGTATTTCTCGTGTCTCCTGCGCGGGTCACAAATAAAATGATTTCTTTATTTCTTTCTTTCTTTCTTTCTTACTTTCTTTCTTTCTTTCTTTCCGTCTTTCCTTCTTTCTTTCTTTTTTATTTAACAATTTATGTACACAATTACAATAAATGTTTATACGGATGGTTCGGCCATGTTGAGAGCATGAATGAAAAGCGAAAATATCTACTCGGATTCTTAATAAATGATAGCCTATGTGTTATTCCGCAAACAAACAAACGTCCCTTTGCATTTATAATAATATTAAGTCAGGATATTAGTAAGATAGGATATCCACACTAAGTCTAACAGAACTCACGTACGGGAGCCCCACGAGACACGTGATTTTCTGCCAACGCTGCTGACCTAATTAAACTTGGGTCAACTGACAACAGATGAATGTCAAACTGAACAATAATATTTGAACGTGATGCCAGCTTAGAATATACAGCAAACAATGACGGAAAGTTTCGAAAAAAAGACAAAAAAATTGCACTACCCAAACCAGAGGCAAATTTTTTTTTTTTGAACAATTAAATAAAAAAGAATCAGGGGGTAAAAGTAAATTGTCATTTTTTATTGGGTTCAAGACATGTGACATCCATTGCAGCTCTTACAGAGAGGAGACCTGTATCCCAGCAGTGGGAACATTAAAAACCAAATATTAATCATGATGAAATAGTACATTGTGTATTAAGGGCGGTAAGTAAGGACTTACGATCGAGGCTCTAGTCCCCCGAGCTCGGGCAGAAGCCCGAAGTCGAAAACTGAGGGCTTTCTGAGTCGAGGTTCGTAATTCCCGTACCGCCCGTGATACATACAATGTTTTTCATCACATTTGCGAGTAATAATTATGAATTATAGCTTTAATACACAAATCAGCACAGCTGTTATTACGAAATACGTGAACGTTTTTTTTAAGCGGTTGGTGAATTTTTGCACACACCACAGATTATACAGTGTTTCGTTCAGAAACTTTAAGGGCAAATACTTACGTAGGTATACAGCCATGACGGAGTGTAAAAAGAATTAAATAATTTCGACGTTTTCATACTATAACTATTAAAATCGATTATTAAGAACATTAGTTGAGTATTTAAGTAACATGTAGCGAGATTGCAAAGAAATTCCTGTTTAGATAACATTTTAAGACAATTTTTCAATTGCATGTAAACTCCTTGCTTGAACTTGCATGACCTGTGTGCTGTGCCATAAATTTAAAAAATATTACTTACCGCCCTAGGGTTTCATGACAAAAAGAAAGCCCGAGGGTTTTATATGGGGCATTACGGCCAAGTTAACCTGTATGTTTAGATACTTTTTACGTGCAAGTGTGATGAAAAATATTTAACAAGCTGCCTGAGACATTAAAATCATTAAATCTGGACAAATTCAAAAGTATACTCAAGAAAATTTTAATCGATAAATGTTGCTACTCATTAAAGGACTATTTGGACGATAGTACTATAATCCCTCCTTCAGATAATAAGCGTTAGGTCATCATATCTTCTTTTTGACATGCCTGCATTTAAATTGGTATTTACCTAATTGACATCACACTATAAGTTTTTTCTGTTGACATTCTGGATGTATTTTTATTCATTTTGTACTTGTTACTAATTTATTGACATTAGTCAATTTTTTTTTTGTTTTTGTATTTCTTAGATTTTATTGTTGACATACCAAAATATTTAATTGATTTATTATTTACTAGCGGACGCCTTGCGGTTTCACCCGCATAGTTCCCGTTCCCGTGGGAATACAGGGATAAAAAGTAGCCTATGTCACCCGGGGATAGTGTAGCTTCCCAACAGTGAAAGAATTTTTGAAATCGGTCGAGTAGTTATTAAGTTTATTCGTTACATACAAAAATACAAATCTTACCGCTTTTTAATATTAGTATAGATATAGATTTTGACATTCTTGTTTTAATTTGATTAATTGACATTAACTTATTTTTATTTTTTGACATTTCTGAAATGTTTTAAAGTTTGGAAGAGCTCGTGGCAAAATAATAACAGCCGCACGGGTCGATCTTCAAGGTTCAAGGATCTGCAACGCTTGCCGAGGTCGGTCCGTGGATAGGTCACCATCTTTACATAGCGAGTTTCTTCCGTGTCTCGGAGAGCACGTTAAGCCGTTGGTCCCGGCTGTCATTTGAGGATCTTTGACAGTCGTCACGGGTAGTCAGAAGTCTGAGATCTGACACCAGTCTAGCCAAGAGGTAACGTGTTACCCAGTTACTGGGTTGTGCAGGTCAGATAGACAGTCGCTCTATGTAAAAAACTGGTACTCAGCTAAATCCGGTTAGACTGGAAGCTGAACCCAAAATAGTTTTCTGAAATGTTTTAATAATTTGGTACTTGTTTTGACATTGTAGTTTTTATTGAAAATTTATGAATTGTGAGGAGAATAATAACTGTATTGATTTATCCAACACTAACTCTTTCTATAATTTTTATATAATATTGTGAAATTAATGACGAAACATTTGTACGCCTAATGGCAGAGCATAGAGAACTTACAAAAATTGTATCACCTCACACACCTGTGTATCTGTAACCTATGTTTGAAATAAAGAATCTGGATCTGATAATGATTGGGTTCTAGCTCCTCCTCAGAAAGGAGGAGCTCGTGGTTCAGTAATGACAGCCTGTGTATATCAGGTCGATATTCAAGCTACTTGCCGAGGTCAGCCCGTGGATGTGCGACCAATCCCCTCTGCGAGATGTTTACACAACAATACATTATAATAGTCGATAGTAAGCAATCTTTAGTGCATGGTGGCATACCCCCGCGGCTATCCAAGCCGGCCAAGTGCGAGGTGGACTCGCGCACGAAGGGTTCCGTACCATTATCGCAAAAAACGGCATAAAAGCACGTTTGTTGTATGGGTCCCGCTTAAATATTTATTTTATTCTGTTTTTAGTATTTTTTGTTATAGCGGCAACAGAAATACATCATCTGTAAAATTTTCACTGTCTAGCTACCACGGTTCATGAGATTCAGCCTGGTGACAGAAATACATACAGGTACATATAGGTACATATGGAACTGTCATCCCCATCAGCCCTAGTGTAAAAGATCTCGGTTTACATCTTGATTCGACGCTAAGCTGGCAAAGTCATGTTTCTAGTGTCAGTCAAAGGGTCAATGGGACTTTGCGATGCCTGTATCATCAGAGAAACTATCTACCTGCAAAAACGTTGACTCTGCTTGTGCAGACTTTAATTTTACCTTTAATCGACTATGGTGACGTGTGCTACTTTGACCTAAACGCGGTATTCACTGCATCCGGTTCATATTCAAACTCCGGAAATATGACCATGTGTCGAGCTGCAGAACTGAACTCAAATGGATGCCCATTCGACAAAGAAGAAATTTGCGCGCCTTGACTGCGCTTTTCTCTCTATTCAACTCTCCCACACATCCTTCTTATCCTAACCTAAAAATAGGAATCTGCGTTCATCTAACAATCTTCTCTTGACCTGTCCTTCTCATACTTCTGATTTTGTACACTCTTCCTTTCATATTCAATCCATTCTTCTCTGGAATGCGCTTCCTCTCGATATCAGAACGGCCACCAGTCAGTATGCATTTAATCGGAAGTTGCGGCATTTTTTTCTAAACGAATAGCAGAGTCGTCTCATTATGTGCCTTTCTATTAATTTATATATATATATTATTTTATATATAGTTTTTATTATAGGACATATTTAAGTATGTTTATTTTAACTGTATACTTTGTACTAATTATGGGTTTATAATATTATTATTTCTATTATTATGCACCTGCCATGCTATCTCTTCATTGCCCTTGGTTTACTGATGCCTAAGTCCGCCTATGTACTTTTATGTTGCATGAAGTTTTAATAAATAAATACAGACAGACGGACCGCAGAGTCTTAGTAATAGGGTCCCATTTTTACCCTTTGGGTACGGAACCGAACGAAGCCATTTTCTAACCGGGTGCCACTGAGTACCAGTATTTACCCGACTGCCGAAGGAGGGTAATGTGTTTATCAGTCTATGTATGTAAGTATGTATGTATGTATGAATGTTTGTTCCTATGTGGCGTTCTAGAGACCAAACGCGTTGGCCGATTTTGATGATTCTTACGTCAATCGATTCGTCTTAACCCTGCGAGTGTCACTGGCTACATAAAATTGGAAAAGAAAAATGGCGGATTTTGGGCGCCATTTTATGTGGGTAAAAAAAAAATCTTCCAAACCCATAGTGTGGGGTATAAAAATAAAGGGTTTTAAGAGGTGATTTCAAAAATATACAACATGTTTAAATGTACCTAATTTAAAAAAAAACTAAAAAGTTGTGAATAAAAAAAGTTAATTAGAAAAATCAGAAAAACCCGACTCCTTAAAAAGCGAACTAAAAATACGTAAACAAGGAAAATCATGCGGTGCAGTCGGAGGATACATCTGGTTTTGTTCAACCAGCTCGCGAATATGTTCTAATTAACTTTTTTTTACATAAAGCGACTGCTTTTCTAACCTCCACAAGCCAGTACCTTGGCAACACTGGACCCCTAAAAATAGATAGGTATCCATTTTACAGGAGTCGTATCTTTCTCTATACTACTGTAGTACTATTTATTATCTGTGTCTGTACCTTATACAAATCTCAAAGGAGCGAAAACCAGCAAGTTTCACGAGCTTTTCAAGTTCTCAGAATTTTGAAATAACTGTCTGCTTTTCGAAGAAAATACAGAAAACAATCGCTGTTTCTGAGAAGACTTAGCGAGGAGTTTTCTACAAGTTGTTCCAATAATAGTTGGAAGGGGATTTTTGTTCTTTTTGGATAATATTTAAAATTGATACAAGTACTATCTATATATATATTATTTCAGTACAAGTGATTTGTAATCTTTAGAAATAAATGAATTCAAACCGTATCTTATAGGTAGTATAGTAAAAAAGACTGGTGATTAATTACAATTATCTATACCAATATTATAAAGAGGAAAGATTTTTTTGTTTGTTTGTACTGAATAGGCTCCAAAACTACTGGACCGATTTCAAAAATTCTTTCACCGTTGGGAAGCTACTCTATCCCCGGGTGACATAGGCTACTTTTTGTCCCTGTATTCCCACGGGAACGAGAACTACGCGGGTGAAACCGCGAGGCGTCCTCTAGTTAAATATATAAATATAATATTAGATACTAGATCGTGCCCCCGGCTTCACCCGCTTGTTTTTTTTTATAGCAAGGTATATACCAGGACAAAAAGTAGCTTATGTCCTAATCCAGACTCTGGACGATCGACATTCCAAGTTTCATCCAAAACTGTTCAGCGGTTAAGGTGAGAAAACGTAACAAACAGACAGAGTCGCTTTCGCATTTATAATATCAGTTTGGATTATAATGTGAAGCCGGACGCTATTCTTAATATCCTATTAAAATATAAAACGAAAACTACAAGACCAACTCAGAAGGTAAGACTTGTGCGGCTGTATGTTTGAGTTTATGACATTGTATAATTTGAATGATAGAATTTATTAGCTTTTCCCCGCGGCATCGCTCCCGTGGCCCAACCTACAGGACCCGTTTTTGGGATAAAAAAATATAATAGCCTATGTCACTCAGGAATAATGTAGCTTTCTGCTAGTGAAATTATTTTCAAAATCGGTTAAGTAGTTTTTGAGTTTATCCATTACAAACAAATTTTCAAACTATCAAATATTTCCTGTTTATCTATACTCTATACTTATATTATAAAGAGGAAATATTTGTATGTTTGTATGTAACGAATAAACTTAAAAACTACTGGACCGATTTCAAAATTTCTTTCACCGTAGGGAAGCTACACTATCCTTGGGTGACATAGGCTACGTTTTATTCCTGTATTCCTACGGGAAAGGGAACTACACGGGTGGAACCGCGAGGCGTCCGCTAGGAATAATATATATTAGTGTACTAGCTGTGCTCGCGGTTTCGCCCCCGTCAACTGCCTACCCTACCTACCTACCAATTTCTTTCTAGGGTCATTCTCTCGCGGAGAATCTTAACACCGCCATTCAGAAAATTACTTCAAATGCACAACGCCATCTATCGAATATTGAGTTCAACTGTCCGAGTATCTGAATTGCGTGTGTTGTAATAAATTTAGTTCTTGGACACTTTAAATTCATATGATTTTTGCTAAAGTGAACCGATTGCGATGAAACAAGTTATGCACAATTTTTATGAAAAAAGTTATCTACATTAGTTTCGTACATTTTACGTGATACTTGCACAAATAAACAGACAAACAGACAAAATTTCCAAAAACGCTGGCAATGGGTTTTGTTGGTTATCCTTTAACACCCTAGCTATATCTATACCAATATAATAAAGAGGAAAGATTTTTTTGTTTGTTTGTTTGTACGGAATAGGCTCCAAAACTACTGGACCGATTTCAAAAATTCTTTCACCGTTGGGAAGCTACTCTATCCCCGGGTGACATAGGCTACTTTTTATCCCTGTATTCCCACGGGAACGGAAACTACGCGGGTGAAACCGCGAGGCGTCCTCTTTTTTTATATTTTCGACGCACATAAACGACTTACCTACAGATTTATTTTATGTATAGATATGACATGGTATAATTTAAAAAATAATATATGACATTCTATAATTTTAATAATAGTATAAGATTTCTTTAATTTTAATAATAAAATCTTAATTGATAGAACACAGTAAACTGCACGTTCATCTAACATCTAGAAATATAGAATTATGCATTGTTGTTGGTTGAGCAATAAGGATTTGAATTTGTCTTTTTGTAGACAAATTTGTACATTTTCTTTATAACCTCTTACCATTTTTTGGCGTTATGGACACCGACATCAAAAAATAATGTTATTTTTACTTTGTAGTTTTGTATTTGGTAGTCGGTAGTATTTTTTTGCTAAAAAGTTTTTTTATTTTTACTTTTTAGTTGTACCTACGTAATAGGCAAGTTAATAAGGTAACGCCAGAATAGATTTCATGAAACTTGAACATAACCGGTGAAATGAGAGATCTGGGTACTCCTTAAGAGCGTACTGGCGTGATGTTATGTTATGAAATGGTATAAACAATAAACAGACATGCGATTGCAGCAATCCCGAGAGATTTGCCGTTATTTATTGAAGAGTTCTGTTGTATATCTCCGAAGTTCTTCATCAGATCTTCACCAAAATAAAATGGGACCAATTTCGAAACATACTTTTTCAGACAAAAAAAGATTTTTTAAAATCGGTCCACAATTGACGGAGATATCGGTGAACATACAAAAAAAAAACAAACATAATGTCGAACATAGAACCTCCTCCTTTTTGGGAAGTCGGTTAAAAATAGGCCTTGTATTTGAATCATGGTGACGATTTTGCGTGGAGTTGCTTCAAACGTACTTCGAATATGGGCCTTAGGAAGTCCGGGGTATGTTTATTAACACACATAATATTTAAGTCCATGTTATTCAGTGACAACACAAAGCATTATTCAAATGAATAACAAAAGATAAGACAGAACCTTGAGGAAGTCACGAATCAATTCTACGATACAGATAGGTATACAGAAATGGTTTCTCACAAACAGAAAATAGTAGAGAAGGTTGACTCTATACAACGAGCGAAAACAGTCGTACGCACCCATAGGCGCGTTCTCGTACGTGCGGCGATCTCAAACAAATGCCGGTTGAGAGTGCGCTTGCACTCGCTGTACGTGACGCGTGTCTATGTGTGCGTGCCTGTTCGCTCATCGGGGCCAAACCACTCAAAAATATGCTACACTACATTGGGGTCTGCTTCGTGACAAATCGGATGCAATTGGATACCATTATTTTCCTGCGAGTGACTGCTTATTTGACCTCCACGACCCAACTGAATAACACGATAAATCAATCTGCCTAGTCTTTCTCCTTCCTATGTTGAGTTCGGTTTCCAATCTAACCAGATGCAGCTCTACCACCTAGTAACTGTGTTATACGATACCCCTTTGCAAAACTGCTGTCCGATTTTCTGGCTTGTAGCAACCCATAACGGATACCATAGATCTACAAATTACAACCAGGATTAACGACTCTTTACGTGTACTCTGAGTCTCGGCGAAGTCACAGTATCGATTGGTTGGTCACGCGTCCACCAACCGATCTTGACAAGCGTTGCTTTAACGTTGAAGATCGACCCCTACGGTTGTGACGTTCCTTCGTTCGTTCTTTTTGAAGGAGTTGTTGATCTTCTGCACTTATCTGTTCAGTGTTAGGCGTTTACGATCCGAGCGAGATTTACTACGTTTACTTTCAGTTCCGATAGATAACATACCTTCCGATAGCTTCACGGATTTTGTATTTCCTGGCATCGAGAAGTTTCAATAACAATGTGAAAATATTTTTCTTTATTATGAAACTGAATAATTTGAGCTTCATCGATTGGTATTGTTTTAGTAAATCAATCAATATGTTTCATAGCTGTTCACAAAGATAGGGTAGATAGGGTTCTTGAAACTACTCGTATTTAAGTAAGTCCATCAGATAACTCGATTCCTCTCCTCTCGTTCAGTCCACCCAAAGGTTGTCTGTTAGAGATTGCTCTGTGCGATAAGATCGCACATTGTACACTTGTATTAATTGTTTTTTGTCCTGTATATATATATATTTGTGGTGTACAATAAAGAATATATTAAATAAATACATTACGAATAAATAAATTGAACACGTATTTTATTTATTTACGTAAACAAAAAAACGACAACGATACAGTGTCTGGAATATCTTTTTACAGACTGTCGTCACAAGTCCCCCGTTTATGAACCTTGATATGCTTCATCCTTGTCATTTTTTATTGATTCAATAAAGGAAAAATACGTGTGCAATATTTTTTGAGAATCTTACCGACGGCGATAGACGAAATATATAATGATTACTTTCCAACCAGGAAACCCCTTTTTCTGGTCTACACCAGATAATACTGTTACTATTTTGTAAGCTTTATATAACCATGATTTCGTAAGTGTGACCGGTAACTAGAACCTATTTAATTTTTCAAGCAATCGGAATTGCATACAATTAAGCTGAAACTTGGCATACTTAAGAAATATTTAAATAATAAGATACTCGTACTATGAAGCTGGTCTCTTAATGGAGCCGAAACTGGACATAACACCAACGAGAATTGGTAGCACAATCAGATTACATATCCTTATATGTATTGACAAACGATAATTAGTACATTTCGTTCTTTTTAGTTCAATAAAAGCCTGTTTTAAAAAAATATTTTCACTTTTAATTATTAATCTCACAGTTTCCACATGAACAAAGTATCATTTCCCCATCCAACACATGTCGCTTTCAGAATATGTGGATGCCTAATTTGAATATGAAAATGTGGCTTTTAACGATCATTATAATAGCAATAATTTAATTTAAAATGGCGGCCCCAAGCCATAGCCCGGCTCAATGTAAAACAAATGACACACGAGGCCACTTTTTAGAATGTTTTAAACGGTGGCCTCGTTTGACAATTTGGAAGCTGATTATGTGATTTTATTTTAATATTTTATTTTTAGTCAGACGAAATGCCCAGTTAAGTGTCAGTTGGATATTATGCTGAAGGTTCAGAAAATATAAACTGGATAAACCAGATAAAAAAATGTATGAAACAAAATAAAAAATTGTAAAGTTGTTTATTTTTTCGGGAGCTTTTATAGCCACAGGATTTACATAACTTTTTATGTCTTGTTGATCTACTGGTCACTAGCGCTACTGCTGAGCGTGAGTTCTTGGGTTTGAGTCCCGTGTCAGGCAAAGCGTGTATGGATTTATCCATCTTTAAAATCTCAGTACCAAGCCGGCATCCGGATGTGTACACGGTTGTTAAAAAAAACTTTTTACAAACAAATCAAACCGACTTCCAAAACAAAACACTACAAACCGAAAAATACCTGAAAAATATTGTTTTCCGTTTTACGACACCGACTTCGGAAAAGAAAGTTATTTTTCGCTTTGTAGTGTTTTGTTTTGGAAGTCTGTTTCTTTTTTTTGTTATATAGTTTTTTATTTATCTTTTTTAGGTACCTGCAAATAGCATGAAAATCATTTATAGCTAAAGTAAATCTCATAACGATTCCAATAAGCCCAAACACGACCATGATCAATTGTTTTATTTCGGTGTTACAGTGCCTACCTTCCGGCTTCATCATCAGATCAGTTCGATGTTACCATTTTCATCAGTACCATTTATTTATAAGTATTTGCTTAATCATAGTCGGTTAGCTATTCGATATATCTTATACCTGTGACATACTTAGCATTAAGGAGTTCCAGTGGCCATCTGTGGTCTTCTTCATGAGTTCTATTTCACCAAATGACACTTTCTGAGTGTAAATGATTGCATTGTTGATAAAATAAACAAAATCGCTATATAATATTTGAGGAATACCCTCGATTTGTCTGGGATACCATCATCAGATCCTGGTTTCCTTATCACGGTACTACCCTTGGGATATCTACTTTCCAACAAAAAAATAATCATCAAAATCGGGTCATAAAAGACGAAGTTATCCGCGAACACACATAAAAAATATATATGTCACATCAAGGCTGGCCGATAGATGCAAACTATCGGGAAGTCAGGATATCGTGTGTGGGCAGGTCGGTGGGTATAATCGTGCAAATGAAATCACAAAAATTATTCGATACATTGGGTTTATTCAAATATTCACAGTTACAATCTTGCTTATTAATATTACGGTTCTACACTGATTCTACGACGTGTTAGCTCTAAGGCTGTCAGTACTATACTGCTCTATTCTACTGTCCCACCACGCAAGTGATTAGAAAAAGCGCGCCAATGCGTAGTAGTTCTTGCTTTGCCGCCAGGTGGCGTGCTTGCGATTTGTTTTGACGTCCGTACTATTGACTTAACCCGACATATATATATACGGTTGAATTGGGAAACCTCCTCCTTTTTGGGAAGTCGGTAAGAAATAGGCTCGCTTCTATGGCACGACGTAGTTTAGTTGTATTATAAGTATCTAAGATCGTACCAGCTGGTAGGTCTGAAGTTTCCACCTTTCTATGCCTGATCTATATGTATGCATATGTTACATATGTGATATACTTCTGCATTACCTTCGGAAAATGCAAGCGTGATCGTGGCCAAATCCTAGAATATAGGGAACCGTCCGTTACCACTCATTGCAAGGTCCTTACTTATAATTCTACGAGTGCGTACCTCTGACTAACCCTTTGAGGGTCCCAAACGTGAGGGACTTTGTAAAGCATGTCCCAGTACTGATATTTATGTCTGCATTCATAACGCGTATTTTCGTTCCTTCCGGTAGAACAAACTCAGTTACATAGTAAAGACAAGATGTTCAACCCTTCAGTCAGACTATTGTGAGTCTCTTATTATCTGCTGGTATCCTGGTACTTGACAGAGCTTTAGCTACCGCTAAAGTGTTACTAGAAAGTAGGTATGGTTGTAAATATATTGTAAAACCATCATTTTGAAGGTCACAAAAACATCATATAGAGGTGTGACTAGAATTTAACCCGTGCGATGGATCGACCAGAAAAAGTGTCATTAAATTAGCGATGGTGTCGGTCGAAATGCCAAAATTTGATGGATTGATTGAGTAACTTTTCGATAGTTGCCCAAACACCATCGCGTTGCTTTCATTAATAGAATGGCATTTGTCTAGGCACTTGTATAGAGTCTGCAGTAAACAGTTCATTGCATTAGTGCTTTCCCAATCATCATCTTCCTGCCCTTGTCCCATATTACTTGGGATCGGCGCAACACGTTTTCCTCTTCCATAGCGTCCTGTCTCCCGTCACGCCATCACTGACTCTATTTTCTTTCATTGCATTCCTCACACAGTCAATCCATCTTTTCTTTGGCCGTCCCCTCCCTCTCCATCAGTCCACATTTATATTCATAACTCTTTTAGTAACATGCGTTTCATCACTCCTCATCACATGACCATACCAGTTCAAACGGTTTCCTTTCAACTTTTCTGTCACTGGCGCCACGTTCAAACGTCCTCTAATATACTCATTTCTCACTTTATCCATACTCGTCACTCCGCACATCCATCTTAACATTCTTATTTCTCCTACATGCATTCTCATTTCATTCATCTTTTTCACAGCCCAACATTCAGAATTTTTATTATATATATTCATTAAGAATGTGAAATTTACAAGTCCGTGATAACACGGACTTGTAATTTTTCCCCTTTAACTTGAGGGGCATCCGTGGGTCGCAAGTTGTTCCAGTGACTGGTCGCCATTTCATCCATCCCGAGTTGATCCGGTTCGTTACGTTTCGGTCTACCTCGCCATCCGCTTGGACAAACGTCCCTAGGCACCGAAAGTCGGAGCACATCGGTATGGATGTTCCAGCGAGTGCTATAGCCAGGGAACTGGAGAGACCGCCAAAAACGCAGAACAAGTATTCGGTTTTAGTTCTGCTCAATTTCAAGCCAACACTTTCCAGTCTGTGCCACCACACCTCCAATGCTTCCCCAATATGTTTATAAATTACTAGCTTCTGCCAGCGGCTGGGCCCGCGCGGAAGTTGGAAGTTTTCCCACGGGATCCTTACATTTTTTCCCAGATAAAAAATTGCCTATGTCCTATTCCAGACTATAATATATCTCTGTGCCAAATTTCATCCAGATCCATTGAGCTGTTCTGGCGTGATTGAATAACAAAGATACATCCATCCAAACCGCCGCATATAGCCTATTTTCATAAAAAATCCGTTTAGTAGTTTTTGAGTGACATCAACCCATCAAAACTTTCACAAACATAATTGTATTAGTAGGAAGGAAGTAGTAAACACAACACTCCTGCCTTATCATCTTGCTTAGTCTCAAGAACCCAAATAAGATAAAAAAGAAACATTTAAGAACAAAAATCCTTTAGCTTTTGCGTCGTACAAATCTGACATCAAAAACACTATTTGTTCTTCTAAGATTGCTATTGATGAAGCCAGACGAAACAAAAGCTATCGACTAAGTGAAGACCTCATTTTATCTTCGGTCCATTAGACCTTCATTAGGAGATTATCATCGTATTTATCTCCAAAGTGGAGATGACAACTCAAAGGTCAAACGTTTCATTAAGACAATTTGGACACTGAACTGTGTTAGATAAGGTTAGCTCGTTAGGTTTAGATCTTATATACTATATAAGGTGAGTTTTTCAACTGGGCGTGTATGGCCAAATCAAAAACTGAGGAATAGCGAAAAATATTAAAAGGAGTCACGGGGCCGATTTTGATAAAAACTAAAAGGGTACTTATACGCAACTTTATAGTATTACTAAGTGAGCGAGTGACGAGAAATCAACAGAACAGCAACTTACAAACATTAATAGAATAGAAGATACTTTATTGTACACTATAAAAGTTACACATATCTTTTATAAGACAAACTTAATTATACGGGTACAAAGACGGTCTAATCGCTGACAGCGATATCTACCAGACAACCTTTGGATGGACTGAAAGAACTTAGAGGGTAGTCTGGTGCTTGTTATTAATTTGAGATACTTAAAATACAAAATGAGAAGCTTCGTAATATTTGAGCAAACTAATATTTGTTTGTGTGCAGGTTTTTTCAATATTTGGCGACTTGAAAATAAAAGTTTGTCGACGGAGCCACACTGCGCGGGGCTTCTTTTTCTGTCTGCAATGTCTAAAGTAACCTAACATGAAGGGGTTTTGGATTTTAATATTAATCAAAATTCGTCGTTAGTTAGTTAATACTTCGCTTACTCAAATTCATACCGCTAGTTAAAATAAAAAAAGTCATTACATAATTGAAAAATTAATATTTCTTGTCAGGCATCGAAGAAAATACCTTATTTAAAAAAAAAACATTTTTTTACAACTTTATCCTATTATGCAAATAATGACACTAAACAATCTTCGGAGAATATTCTGAACGGAATAAAAATATTGTAATGCTGGTTGTGGTACAGTCCTTGAGTCGTCAAATCCGACTATGTATTGAAAATAATGGTCATTATTTGTGCCGGATGGAACCAAAAGTCTCGTTATGTGACGATTTCTACTAGACAACTCCTTTTTTTTCAGCAAATAAATTGCCTAACGCATACCGTGCCGTCCGGGAAAACGACGTGGTTACGTGGAGCTTGCATCCTCTTTTTTGTTTTGGGGTGGGCAATCATCCAATGACTTCCCCGCTCTGGGTGAAGCGGAAGGGCGTCTCAGACTTTTACTGACTAAAACCCACCCGTGTTCCTTCAGTTGCGTGTGCCACAGTATTAGCTGACATTTCTTTGAGGCGCACGTGGAACACTACGCGCCGTCTTCTCGGGCCTGGTCCTTATCGGACGGCGAGCTACCTATTAATCGCCGTCCGCAAGCCCGCGCCTATGGTGGCCGGGTAACGGCTTGCGACTCCCGACGCCCAAGGCGTCTCCGCCTGTGCACCTACTTTCGCCTTGATTAGTGGGCCGCGTAAACTACTACGCATCACATTCGCGACCTATCCAGCGTGGCCCACTCTTCTGGGCTCACTCTTCTTTGCCCGCCTCCGGGCTCTTTCCTCATTGGGCCGGGTGCACTGGGACGTCACCACAACTCCAGGGACCGTGCAGCGTGAATGATGGAGTTCCCGATCTATCGTCTGCTGACCCTGTTATGGCGGCATCAAGTGGGCGTTTCGCCTCCTGCGCCGTCCTGCCCTTTTGCGACGAATCGGGTCACCGAGAGTCTGCCTCTCTGATCCGCTCCGCCGCTTCCTTCTGAGAGATAACTTCTTCGCAGAAAGACGCAATTGCATTCCATGCCCATTCACTGCCGACCATAGTCCTAACAACGGCCCGCAGCGACAGGTCTTTCCCAATTTCTGGCGCCAGAACATGGCGCTGCGCCCCCCAGGCAGGGCAATGCTCGAGACTGTGCAGGGCCGTGTCCGTACTAGTGACATACGGGGGTCACCTCCCGTCTGTTAGCAGGTATTTTCCAGAACACTATCCCTGCTGCCTGCTGTGCCCTGACAATATCTGCACTAAACGGAAGGGCAGCGTCCCGTGTCACCTCCGTACTCCTTTAGGATTGGCTGGATATCCTCAATAGTCCAGTGACTGGTGCTGGGGGTCTCCAGCTACCCCGTCAATTGCCTCATGAAGGCATCTGCGCCTTTCTGCAACTCCTACAGCAAGAGGCGTTGTGGAACTTCGTTCTAATACTCATTATATGCCTATATCTATTAATAAAATCCATTATCACATCTTATGTCCTTTCCATTGATGCGCATCTGGCCCTTTGTTCTAAGGTGGTTCTAAGTAACATTATCGGGCCATTATCGCATATTCTCTAAGCCTTCGTCTGGCAATTACTATCAAGGAGTCTGCCCACTAAACCGTATCATACCATGCCCATTCTATGAACGTATCAGGCACGGAAAGAAACATGTCTCCAACACACCTGTCATATTTCTTTAGACAAAATTACATTACATCCTCGAAAGTGTCGCGATAGCGATTGGAAAAAGTCAAAAATGTATGGAAATACCAAGCGCTATCCAAATGTCACGTGTTCCTGATCAATCCCTTATATTTTGACTTTTCGATCATCGCCATCGCTGACATTAAATGACACTTTGTCTAGACCCTATGGACTTTTACGCCCACTAGATTTCATCAACAGCAGCGTATTATAGTGTGCATAACGGTTTTAGTATGAACAATAAATTGTCGGCAAGAAACTTTATTATTTAGTATGAACAATAAATTGTCGGCAAGAAACTTTATTATTTAGTATGAACAATAAATTGTCGGCAAGAAACTTTATTCGATACCGTGCATAACACGGTGTTGGTCGGTGACGAAAAGGTCCCATATTTTTCACCGACTGCATAAAGGAGGGAGGTTCTCAGTTCGACGCTTTTTTTTATGTGTCTTACCTGAAAACTTTATACGAGATGAACCGATCTTGATTATATGTGGTCCCATTTAAATTTGATCAAGATCTGATGAAGAACTTCGGAGATATACAACATAACTCTTCAACAAATGACGGCAAATCTCTCGAAGATAGCTGCAATCGCATGTCTGTTTATTGTTTACACCATTTCATAACATAACATCATGCTGGTATGCTCTAAAGGGATACGCAGATGTGAACAGTTCACCCTGGTACACTCTAATTTCAGCGGTTGTATTCAAGTATCATGTTTTTCGGGTAATTTATTCTGGCATAACGGTGGGCATTATAGATATGTACCGCAACTAAAAAGTGAAAAATATTTTTTTTACAAAAAAGTACATCCAATTTATTTTTAATTCTAAGAATATTTTAAGGGATGATATTGGTGGCAAGTCATTATTAAACGAAGAGAAAAAAAGGAATATTTTTTCGTTCTTGTGCGATCGGAATGATACGGTGTAGTGGGCAGACCCCTTAAGGCCACAAAATAGTCATTATACTCTCGTCAAAGTCTCCGCAGTAAATGCTCACTTCCGAGCAGAGCGACTTCTGGTCTCAAGAAGAGAAACACACCTTTCGGTATAGTGTGTGGGGACGACGCACATACTGGTATTTGCACGATCTACGCGGCCAAAATTATTTTGATGTTTAATTGGTTTCTAAACAACGCAAATAAGAAAAAAATACATATTTACACAACAAAAAATATATATTTTCAAAAATTGAGGTAGGTACGTCGATTACAGGAAAAAAAATTAAAATGCTAAGTTTCTGTGATTTTTTCTTCATCGCTCTCTGATGAATTTTCGATTATATTTGGTTCCGCAGATACGAACATAGCCAAGGTTTCAGGCAAAAATGTGTTTGCTTTCCTATGTAAAAAAGTCGATAACAAAAATCACATTATTTACATTTTATTGCTAAAAATCTTTAACCCCCCAAAACTTGATCTATCCGGACGTTTCCGGAGATGATTTTGATAGTAGTTATTAGGCAGATGTTCAAATAATTACCTAAAATTATAACCATAGCCCGATCTATCCCGATACACAAACAAAAACACTAGCAAAGAAAAAATATTGAAAGAAATTACGGTATGGAAATGAGTTTACGTATTATTAAAAAAAAAAAAAGTTTCTTAGTTGATCATAACTTTATTAACGTAGTTTGTAAGTCTCTTACCTGCTCTATAAGAATCCATCACTTTCAATTCGTAAGATCAACTTGAACATATAAAAATTCACTTTCGAAGTTAAGGTTTTAAAAAGCGCCGAGAACAGATACGTACACTAGGTGAAACGGTC
The DNA here is from genome assembly GCA_964057195.1 of Orthosia cruda. Taxonomy (NCBI): domain Eukaryota; kingdom Metazoa; phylum Arthropoda; class Insecta; order Lepidoptera; family Noctuidae; genus Orthosia; species Orthosia cruda. The sequence goes on from OZ059841.1 coordinate 27,377,365, forward strand.
AAATTCCGACTGATGCTACGCGTGAGGGGTGTGCGGTAGCAGGTAGATTGAGGGTGGGTATTGTTCTCTGGTTCGTCCTCTGTTCGTGGAACTTGCTTTTGTTAATGTTTTTGTTATTTGGATATTGGGACTTTTGGCCGCGTAGATCGTGCAAATACCAGTATGTGCGACGATACGACAATACTGGCAATACTAGTGCATGCTAGTAGTTTGAAACTATCGAATAAATCTTGAATAAAAAATCTAAGCACTACGCTTAGAATGCAATGAAACTACCTATATTGACTAAACTATTGGATATATTTTTAAATGCAGACTGGGAATGTTAACCGATACTCGTATATAAAGTAGAAATTATTGTCGTATCGTCGTCCCCACACTGTACAAAGTAAGGGGTAATAAACAGTTAATATTGAAATTCTTAAAACGGTATTTTTCGGTGTCCTTGACTTTCCTTCCACGAACTTCCAGTGTCGCGACACAAACGCCAGGACGGCTCTGTTCGGAAGTGAACTTAATGTAGCGGTGACAATCACAAGAAAATGGACTCAGTAAAGGACTTGGTTCATTGTTCGGAGACTGACGTAGGTAGAGGACGACTCCATCTTTCCTTTTGTTTTCTTATGATTGATATGTTAGAAGTAAGCTATTATATTGATATATTGCTAAGCCTCAAGGAATATCTTTTCATTGTTTTTTGTGTCTTTCAAGAATGTGATTGCTTTTCATATACGTGATATTTAGGTGTCACATAATAGCTTCTGCCTGCGGCATCACCCGCGTGATGAGTGTTTTATTAACCCGAGGGCACTAAGGGAGGATAAAAAAACTAGCTAGATTATATATACTGTCTCTGTGCTAAATTTCATACAGATCCGGAGTAACAAACATTCATCCTTACATTTATAGATGAATGGACAAAAAACTATCAATCAAACAAAAATCCATTCAACCATCTATCTATCCATCCAAATTTTTGCATTTATAAGATTAGTAAGAAGTAGGATAGCATTTTTATTTATACTTTATAATAGATATCCTATATACAGTAGGCTGCCCGTCCCTTTTTACCCGACTGCCGAAGGAGGGTAATGTGTTTATCAGTCTATGTATGTATGTAAATATGTATGTATGTATGTTTGTTCCTATGTGGCGTTCTAGAGACCAAACGCGTTAGCCGATTTTGATGATTCTTACGTCAATGATAAATGATAAATGATTTTATTTCTATAAGTTGGTTTGTACAAACACTTTTACATGTCGAACATATTTTTAAAACTAGATGAGGTCGGCGTTTCCTAGCTGACTACTCTGAGAAGAAAGGCCGAAACAAACTCAGAGGTCACAGTCTCTTTTAAAGTCCTGGCAAAATCTTGATTAGATCATGTGAAGACCATGTAGACTGATGTCTGAAATGGTCTTTTGAGGAAAGAACCAGCCAGATTGAGTGGACCTGTCCAGTCAGTGCACGCATTTGTCAATAACCGAGCAGCTCAACTCAGAATTTAAGGAGCTCAACGATTCGACGAACAATACCAAAGAAAGGACATTCGGGTAGGCCGCATAAACTACTCAAACTGCCAGACCATGATTAAAAACTAAGATAAATTTAAATAAAAACAAAAAAATATATATATATATCCACATAGTCTTCACATTCACAATAATTAAAATAAAATAATATAATACTTTAAAAAGTAAATATTCTTGTCATTGCAAGAAAACCAAAAAAAATAATAATATTTATAATAACAAAATGCATAGTGCAAAATATAATAAAAAAACAAAATTGATTGGAGCAGCTCAATCCCAAGCCTTTTTGTCCTCAATGTAATATTTTGTTGTATAAAACGCTTTCTGGCACAACTTACGTTTAATGAAAGACTTGAATTTATTAAGACTTAGATCTTGTACGTGGCTTGGAAGCTTATTATAAAAGCGTACACATTGACATCTAAACGAGCCACCTATTTTCTTGAGCCTTGTTGTAGGTACTACAAATTTGTGTTTGTTCCTAGTATTTATGTTATGGATATCACTGTATTTTTTAAACAATTTTATATTTTTATGGGCATATAAAAGATTTTCATAAATATACTGAGAAGGCACAGTCATTACATTAATCTCCTTAAATTTCTCTCTGAGAGAGTGTCTCGGGCTTAATTTATAAATTGATCGAACAGCTCTTTTCTGCAAAACAAAGATAGTCTGTATGTCGGCGGCATTTCCCCACAACAGAATACCGTACGACATTACACTATGAAAATAGCTAAAGTAAACTAAACGGGCTGTCTCTATGTCAGTTAAATTACGAATTTTTCTAACAGCATATGCTGCGGAGCTATGCTCTTTGACAATTTATCTATATGTGGGCCCCACTGAAGCTTAGCATCCAAAGTTAAGCCTAAGAATACTGTGCTATTTTCAGGATTCAATTCTTCGCCCTTTATCAACACATCGGTTTTCACCTGCCTAACGTGAGGTAGGGTAAACTTAATGCATTTGGTTTTTTTTTCATTAAGAAGTAAATTATTAACATTGAACCAGTGAACTACTTTTGAGATCGCGCTATTTACATCGTCAGTAACCAGCTGCTGACGTTTAAGTTTAAACAAAAGTGAAGTATCATCCGCAAACAACACTATATCATGGTTATCCTTTATGAGGTAAGGCAAGTCATTAATATAAATAAGAAACAAGAAAGGACCAAGAATCGAGCCCTGCGGGACTCCCATTGTTACCATAGATCCAGGAGATCTTTTTCCATTAACGTCAACGGTCTGAATCCTATTACTCAAATATGAAGTAAGAAGATCCAGAGCGCTGTTCCGGATCCCGTAGTGGCGGAGTTTCCTGATTAGCGTTTCATGAAAAACACAATCAAATGCCTTGGACAAATCACAAAAGATTCCCAAGGCATCGCACTTATCTTCCCATGCATTATAAATATGTCCTAAAAGCTCAACACGGCATCAGTAGTTGAACGACCCCTTGTAAAACCGAACTGTTTGCTATGTAATAATTTATGATTATTAAAAAATCTTTGCAATTGCTCTAAAATTAATTTCTCAAATATTTTGCTAAACGTAGGTAGTACTGAAATAGGTCTATAATTTGTAGGGTCTGATGTACTACCTGATTTAAACAAAGGTATTATTTTACTATTTTTCATAAGGTCAGGAAACTCCCCACAGTCGATACAATTATTAAAGATAATAGCTAAACTAGGTGCGACAATGTCAATAATAGTCTTAGCAAATTCTACAGAATGACCCCACAGATCTGCAGTCTTTTTAACATTTAAAGTGTGAAAGGTTTTAATTATGTCTTTACAAGTAATATGTTCAAAACGAAATTCCTAATTGCAAACATTAACATTTTCTTTTAGCAAAGACTCAGCAACAGAAGGTGATGAGTTTAAGTATTTAGTAGTTGAAATGGGCATATCTGAAAAGAAATTTTCAAAGGCCACTGCGACTTGTGAGTCTGATTTTATGATGTTGCCATTAATAGACAGGCCGTAGTCAATATTTCGGTTACCAGATCTTCCCGTAATCGAATTCGTCTTAACCTTGCGACTGTCACTGGCTACATAAAAATTGGAAAAGGAAAATGGTGGATTTTGGGCGCCATTTTGTGGGGTTTTTTTTTTTCTTCCAAACCCTTCGTGTGGGGTATCAAAATAAAGGGTTTTAAGAGGTGATTTCAGAAATATAAAATACTTCTATGTTTAAATTACCTAATTAAACATAGAAGTATTTCAGTCAGTGCAGTCGGAGGATACATCTGTTTTTGGTCAGCCAGCTCGCGAATATGTATCCTCCGACTTCACAACATGATTTTCTTCTTGTTTACGTCTTTTTAGTTTGCTTTTTAAGCAGTCGGATTTTTTGAATTTTTTAATTAACTTTTTTTATTTATTTTTTTGCGTGGAGAAATTCTCATGCATACTGCACTACCACGGGGAGATAGTGCAGTTATGTGGGACTAACCCACTAAAACTCCACGGTGTCCTCCCGTGCCGCTTATGGCGGGAACACGGGCACGCGTTAGCACTCACCGCGAACCCGCCGCGGCTGTCCGTCACCGGACCCTCCTCAGGAGAGTACCCCCCATCACCGATGCACCAGAACACACTATACGCCGTGACCACCCCAGGGACTAAACCAGCACATGGGTGCCAGATGACCCCGTGTATCTACCTTGGTCTCCCTGTGAAGGGTCAAGGTCAGTAGCCCCGCCACCTACCATTTTGCGGCCGCAGGGGCTAGGGAAAGCGGCCGACTCCATACCGACATATAATGCGCGTCCCTGGAAGCACAATAATAGCGCTGGTTGCTGGCCTCACGTTTTATTGAAATTCCGTACTGTGCTAGACCAGATCAAAGTAAAAAAAATACCACTGTATCTTACTTACACTAAAGCTAGTCCATCACTAATACCCAACATTTATCCCCTTAACCTGCTCTGAATGATAAGCAGGTACTCTCAATGCGCTGTAATGCAGCCTCACAATATCGTTCGTTTCGGAGCCCGACTCTTCTTGCCTTTGTACTGGGGACTGAAGTCATAGGACAGAGAAGAGGAAGAAGGTTCACAGTATGACCAAACATTTAGGCTTGATCAAAGCACTTACAAACTTTGATACGATGGAAAAAGTGATATCATCATCATCATCATCATCATCTGCCTAGCCTTTTCCCAACTATATTGGGGTCGGCTTCCAGTCTAACCGGATTCAGCTGAGTACCAGTGTTTTACATGGAGCGACTGCCTATCTGACCTCCACAACCCAGTAACTGGGTAACAGCGGTACCCCTTGGTTAGACTGGTGTCAGATCTCAAGCTTCTGACTACTCGTAACGACTGTCAAAGATCTTCAAATGACAGCCGGGACCAACGGCTTAACGTGCTTTCCGAGGCACGGAGGAAACTCGGTATGTTGAAATGGTCACCCATCCACGGCCCGACCTCGTCAAGCGTTGCTTAACCTTGAAGATCGACCCGTGCGGCTGTTATTATTTAGCCACGAGCTCATCTGATATCATCATCATCATTTCAGCCAAAAGACGTTCAATGCTGAACATAGGCCTCCCCCAAGCGTCGCCACATTGACCGATCAGAACGAGCATATGAAAAAAAAAGATATATATATACATACATAAATTCACGCCACGCCACGCTATGGCGGTAGCCACTAAGGCAGAAACTACAGAACGCCTCCTCTCATCCTTTTATAAGTAAAGTACTTCAGTTTGAATGGTCTACAATGCGTTGTAAGGCCTCCCATAAGGTGGACCGAAGACCTGGCAACCACGGAGCTGGTTGGGTATGGCGACTCTTGACTTAAACTTAGCAGAAAGAACACAACTGGAACTAAATCTGTTTATTTTTTATTTTTCAGGTAAGTTCCAGATATCTACAATAAGGTATTTAAATCTTACAAAATCTAAGATACAATTGGTTTCTTTTCGATTATGTTTTTTAACTGTGCACTAATTGGAGCTGTCAATGTCAGTCTGACACTTGATGGACATAGTTATTTTGACCGTGCAGAGTGTGCCTTATGTGTGTCATCATCATCAACATCATTTTAGCCGAATGACGTCCACTGCTGGACATAGGCCTCCCCAAGGCCTCGTCACACTGACCAATCATCTCGCGTCCAGTGCATTCCCACAACCTTAAACAGGTCATCGGTCCACCTAATAGGAGGCCTTCCAACGCATCATCTGCCGGTTCGCGGTAGCTATTCCAGAACGTTTGCTTTCAATGGGTATGTGTGTGAGGCACTTTATTCCTGAATGAGGTTCCCTGATCGCACACGTTTTATGCTGTTCAGAGTGGTCCTTCTTTACCAACACATTTTGCCTGGAAAATTCGCATGAATATTAATAACATTCATTTCTTTATTTCCGTCCTATTGTTTTTGCGATGGAGCTCTATCAAGAGCCCCGGTGGCCCCAGACAGATATGAATGCTTCTTTGTCGCAGCTTTGTAGCAGTCAGCTGTTTCAGAGATTTATGGGTCAGTCTTTGAGAAATCTTTTATCGGGAATGTAGGTCGATTTCATATTAATGTGCACTGGTTTCCTTTATGGCAATAGCAAACTAACTGGCTCACCGTAGTACAATATTTTTATTTAAGTTGCCCTAGTCGACGGCACGAACTATTTTGTGCGCGGGGTTAAAATGCATGTTATCACATACGACAACACGTGCGAAAGAGATAGATGCTGTGATGAGCAGTAAGAAACTAGTTCGCGTACGAATACACACTTGTGCAAATGTGTAGCGAAATGGATGATGATTTAGGACGAAAAGCGCGCGAAATTTTATAAACAGACCTTTTGGAATATGGATATCATGAAAACACTTCTAAATGTATCTGTTCAAAATAAAATTATTTGCTTTGTTTAACTACTAATCTATCTCTATATTGTGACTGTTTTGCAATTTTCCTTCTCCTTATGGTATTTATTTGCGCCCAAATATGCGTTAAAATTAGTGTTGAAATATGGAACTTTCGACGCTCATAACTTTCAAATGTATTATTTTTTTACTTTGTAGTTTCCTTACAGGGCTAGATAATAATGAGATTTTTTATTTTGAACGTACACCGTCAAACAGTGAAATATCGCCAGACTACGTTTGTATGGAAGAATTATCGACTAGGGCAACCTTAAAATTAGGCTCGCGTTTAAACACTATGGCACTATCTCACCTGATGGTAAGCGCTAGTGTGGTCGACTGTGACGCTTGCCTAGAAGTAACCTATTCACTCTTGACTTGACTTGAAGAAGGGGGTTTTAGCTATCAGGAAAACAGAACCCGACATTCCTTACAACTAATACGTGGGTCAGAGAGTTTCGCATCAACCTACATAGTAGCAAATATACTAGGTTAAGTTAAATTTGTGAACCCCGCACTTTCTTTACTTTGTGTAAATTTATTTTATCACCACTTCTCTAAAAATGCTTAAGGAAAACTTGTGAGGAAACTGGCGTGTGATATTCATCAGCTCGCACTGAGTCCGCGTGGTAGATTAAGGACCGTCCCCTTTATCACAGAGAGACCTGTGTCCCGCTGGTTGGAACGTTAAAAGACTGATTATGTCGAGTTTGTAAACATTGATGTAACCTTTTTATTTGTTCCAATAAACCTTATTATTATTACTATTTATGGTCATTTATATTCGCGGTCTAAATTGCAGCAGCACTCGCTCAACTCAGTGTCCAAAATTTATTTGTTGCGGAATTTAGATAATCCACAACTTCTTTAATCTAAACTATAATGTAATTTTTAATGTTGTAGACTTAACTGACAGCTGCCAATGATATTATTTTTTTAAATGCCGCAATCGCGGAGCATAGTGTTGTTGGCAAGTCTCAATCATAAGTGATTCATCGAAATGATATGACAAGACTCCTCAATTTAATTTTAAATAAATGTTTTATGAATGTAAACGTAATATATTTAAATATAACAGTATTCATACACATAGTACACACTTTTATTGAGTTAAATATGAAATCAATAATTAAATAACTGCGATCGATAAAATTAAGTCTGAGATAAACGAGTAGAAACTAAGGTATATTTTTTTTTTCCCGTGAATTAGTTCCATTTTCGATCTACTTCGATTTTAGATCACTCAGGTTAGTCAAGATACGACACTATTTTTTTATGTAATGACTAGCTGACCCGGCAAACTTTGTTTTGCCATAAAAACACCAAACATTCATCTACCCTACCTAATACTATCTACCCAACTCTACCTACCCTACCCCACCTACCCTACTCTACCTACCCTACCCTACATACCCTACCCCACCTACCCTACTCTACCTACCCTACCCTACATACCCTACCCTACCTACCCTACCCTATAAACCTCACGGAGCCCGAGATCTTTCCAACGAATGCAAAACCGTGGAAATCGGTTCGTGCGTTCTGGAGTTATAGCGTCAGGAAGGAAAACCCGACTTATTTTTATATAGTAGATAAAGTGACATCACCCCGAATGTCAGTTTAGTCTACGAAATTAAAAAATCAGAGTTCTTTTTTATACACGTGTAAGGTAACTTTCCTTACTCACCAGCCAGCTCAGGGGTAGTTATTCTGGATGAGACAATTGCAGGGATGATTTCGCATGAGGGTCGACAGAAGTAAAAGTCTTTATATTTGGTCAACTATTTTAATAATACACAGGCATCACTACTGCATCACAATTTTAAAGGTATCTCACTTACTTGTGGATGGTATATAAACTACCCTTTAAACTTAGCATCAGATGTATGATATCACAACCAGCATCGTTCCTTTTGTGCTGATTGCATCTGGTATCTCACCAGCCGAAGTATCATGGGTGTTCGGAGCCTGTTGTTGAATGCGGTGTTGCTGTTCTTATATAGTTTTGTTGACCATGTTTTATTCTATTTTATTATTATTAAGATTAATCCTAAGGAACCCTGTCGATGGGAAAAATGCAAGATAAGCGTCGTACAAGCACACGTCTCACAAGCATGAAAATATCATTGAGGTAATAATGTACGAAAATATAGTTTAATTCCACTAATACTCACAGCGCTTGCTGGCACATTATATTTTATATTTAGGGCTGTTTCCCTGTCGCCTCCGAGTCATTCCGATTACTGTATTTGCCTTATTTAAATAGGATTTTATTTTCGACTCCTTCGGTATCCATTCGTAATGAAAAAGAAATGTCACTCTCGTCGGCCACAGACATTGAGCATTTTATTGACCCATAGAGATGTCATGTCTATATTTTCTTTAAGTAATTAAGTATACCAGAAATTAATAGCCTAGATATGTAGGAGATTGTGTGCTCGTTGAATTATATTAATACACACAATATCTAACAGGTTTTGTAAAGAATTTATAATAATTCCGCCCCGACCTTAACGCCATCTAGTACCAAAGTCGTGAATCTCTTACTAGCTTTCTCCACTGACCTCTATCATACATTGTACACTGGACTTCATATTAACGATGACAAAATGAAGACATTTGATTATCGCCATTTTGGCGCTGATAGCAACGTGAATTAACGTGAGAGTCGCATGGAACTAATATTAGAGATGGGACACAGCTTTCGGTAAAATACTTTTATGGGTTTTATCGATTGTGAGAAAAATTTAATACGTAAGAGAAAAAAATCCAGTTATTTTTATTATGATTAATTTTTAAGTAATAGAATAATTGCTGTAAAGGTTATTAAAAAATATTTTCAGTCAGATTGCAAGCTATAAACTAGTGGATAGCGTGCTAGTAAAGTTATAGCGCATTACTGTCAGATCAGTGAGATTTAAAGGTTTATTCCCATCGGCCACCCCTAAATATGGGGTTAGGCTAACAACTTATCCTAAAAACTATCACATTTGAGCAAGTATTTCCTCGCTCAAGTACACTAGTTGTACGCCCATCGGATTCGTGAAGGGAACATCATTTATATAATAATAATAATAAATGAGATGGATAATCATTTACAACGGACGTATTTCTCGCTCTCATCGCTGAGATCCTGTCTCTGTAGTGTTAAGGTGCAAATAAGAGTGACATCGCATTCCAGCAAGGTGACCACTTATATTTATTTATTTTCAACACACTTGCTCATAAAGTGACTCTTATTTCACCGCAATTAGACATATAATGACACCTGTTATCAAACTGTGACTTTTTCATTACTATTATTCACAAGTGAGATAAAAAGGTTTTTTTTTTTAATTTATTGGTTGAGTTGCTTTGTTCTTAAAAAAGTTTCGATACAAAAAAGATCGTGCTCAATAGTACGAATGCAACATATTTCATGCAACTTCGTATTTAAATAGATAATTTTAACTTGTACGTGTTTAATAAATAAAACTTTTTCTTAAATGTAACTCTTGCTTTGGTCTGTAATAAAAAAACTTTCCTTAAAATAAAAAATCCCCTTTTTGAACGTGGCTAAAACGCTATCCGCGAAAAGCCAAAAAAAGATAACTCATAATTTTTAGTCTATGGCCGATCGCCATTGTTAGATACATGAGTATCTCTAAGTAGTCTGTGGTTAGATGCGCGCGCATAGGAAAACTGATTAATTTTGCCCGCCATTACGAAAAAAAAAACAAACAACTCGTTTTCACTGTTGGATATGATTTTTTTGTATTATTTTCTTCACAAGTGTGTTGAAAAACGTCGTATGATACACGTGTGTATTGTTGATTACCGTCCTCGGCTCTCTTAAGACCCTCACCTAACGGCTCGGGTCTCAATGGCGCCTCAGCGGTAATCACCAACATTACACACTTGTACCATAATGTACTATTAAACTTCATGCACAAAGGTACAATGGCGGACTTAATGCCTTAGGCTTTCTCTGCCAGTCAACCAAGGGTGCTGAAGAGACAACAATTTAACAACAAAATATATTTTTAATTGCTTAACATGCACATATATACATATATTATATGATACATACCTAAATAAATATATATATTTAATAAAGTAATGAAAATAGGTTATCGAGATGACCCTACCCCCGCTGAAATCAGTTTCCAGCTCTGTTTCAGATGCAGATAATAAATTGTTTGACTTCAAACATTTGTTAATAAAATTATAATTATCATGATATTGTTCCAGAATTAATTCCAGGTTCAGGAACGTAGTGATTGGTACAAGAGAGAGGCCTGTGCTCAGCAGTGGGCGAAGTCGGGCCGTGGATGATCATGATGATGATTCCAGAATTTAGTATTACACATTGCTATTGAACATATTATAACTGATTATTAGGCATTCATATAATATTCATCACCAATACCAATATGAGATATTTAGTTCCAACATACTACGAGAAGTCAATACAGTAGATGAGTGATACGCCTTGCCAAGTCTACTATTTTGATATTAGTGTAATTTAAAAATATCTCTAATACTGATATATTAGTCACAATATTATAATATTTCCAGTCAAATATATTAGTATTACTTAATTTTTAGAAATATCGGTAGTATCCTATCTCTAAATGTGTCAATTTTAGTTCCTGATACGCTCGAGCGGGGCGCTTTGAATCAGCACAAGAATCAACTGTTATTTCATATAGTATGTTTAGTCCAGCGTACTTGTATAATAGAGGTCAGTGGCTTTCTCTCATAATTGTAATTGCTTCTAGTGCAACTCTGTCAGATGTCGCTGTAAGTCGTTACGGAAATATATTTGTTACACACGGTACCGACCGCGTACCGGAAGACTTAGTTTTGGAAGGCCTCTCTCTAGGTGGAGCGATGAGCTGGTCAAGGCTGTGCGAATCCGGTAGATGCGAGGGACCGATCAGTGTGGCGACTCTTGGGGGAGGCCTATGTTCAGCAGTGGACGTCTTTCGGCTGAGATGATGATGGTGATGATGATACAGGTTGTAACGGCAAGGTGTGATTATATTTTGAAAACTGCTTCTGCCGACGTAAATAAACAACTTTCTTCAAAGAAGTCATAGTTGAAACACATATATCACGGGAATTTAAGGCGATGATTTCGATAGTTTAATTACCTATTTCACCCGACGTTTCGGCATAACCTCGTTTGGTGCAGTCGGCGAGCTTACAGAATAAGGACACGGTCAGTGTTGTGTGTAGAAATGTGAGGGTAGAGGAAGAATTTTCTGCCCCAACGGAGCCAGTACGCCGAGACACTAGTCTACTCGGAACCACATAAACGTCGGGAAACGTCGGGTAAAATAGGTAAATAAACTATCGAAATCAACTCGTTAAATTCCCGTGATATATTGTTTTTAAAGAAATCATTGTCATATTTGCCATACAAAATTATCGTCAGCTGACCAAAATACCACCAACGAGACCGTACCAATGCCATCATCATCATCAGTCTTTTAATGTTCCCACTGCTGGGACACAGGCCTCCTCTCTGTGAGAGGGGATGGGCCATAATCCACCACGCGGGCCCAGTGCGGTTTGGTGGATGTCACATGTCTTCGATTTTTTGGTTCTAGGACATACCGGTTTCCTCACGATATTTTCCTACACCCTTTATAGAGCAGTGGTAATGAAATAATTTACGCAAATAAAGCGCCTACCTGGGTTCGAACCCATGACCTACGACACGTAAGTCGGGGCCGTTACCAGTGGGCTACCACTGCTCTTAATGCCAATATCAAGTAAAAACCAAGGTTTAAAACACTACGAAAAGATCAAACTAAGTAAGAACATAAATTGCAAGAAAAACGAATCTAAGCCAACAAAGTTATCAGTTCTCTTTGGAATTAAGATTCCCGCAGTTAAGCCCGTAAATTCCGATTTAAGGCATCGATATTTCGGATAAAGGCGTGTCCGGACTTAAGTTTCCATTTCCCGAAGCTAAATCCTCAATTCTCGTCTTACACCTTACTAAGGATTTCCATCTGAAACCAAAAGACGATCTTATTCTAGAAACCTGATAGCTTAAGATACCACTGCAAAAAGCTATATTTCATTAAACTCAATTTTCATGAATGATTCTTGTTACCTAGTAAAAAAAAACTTTTTTGCAAAAAAATACTACCGACTTCCAAATACAAAACAACAAAGTGAAAAATAACTTAAATTTTTGAAGTCGGTGTCTTTCGTAGGTGCTAATTTTTTGCGTTAAAAGTTTTTTTTGTTTTTCACTTTTTAGTTGTACCTACCTAATAGGCAAGTTAGTAAGGTAACTATAACGGCAAAATAGATTTCATAAAACTTGAACTAAACCGCTGAAATGAGAGATCTGCGTACCCCTTAAAAGCGTACTGGCGTGATGTTATGTTATGAAATGGTATAAACAATAAACAGACATGCGATTGCAGCAATCCCGAGAGATTTGCCGTTATTTATTGAAGATTTCTGTTGTATATCTCCAAAGTTCTTCATCAGATCTCCACCAAATTAAAATGGGACCAATTTCGGAACATACGTTTTCAAACAAAAAAAGAATTTTCAAAATCGGTCCACAATTGACGGAGATATCGGTGAAAATACACAAAAAAAAAAAATAAACAAACTTGAAGTCGAACATAGAACCTCCTCCTTTTTGGGAAGTCGGTTAAAAATAGATTGCTTCAGTTTTGCCTAGAAATATCTAGCCACAATTACCTTAAATATATAAATTGAAATTTATATTTGATAGTTAACCCTCATTGTTCAAGTGATTCCAACGTCATTTGAAAGAAATTGGTGTATAAATTAGGAAAAAATAAGTCTGCCAACTCTCAGGTTGCCGTAACTTGTGGATTACTACTTAACCTGCTAAACGTTGGAAAAGAGTATCCGTGTAGTTTCTTCCACGTTCTTCTCTATAGAGACCTACTGACGCTTGCGAATGTGCAACTAGTTTAATTTTGTTTTTGACGATTCCACAGATTACCATAACAGAAAAAAAAAACAGCTGTCTATAAATACATACTAATATTCTTTTTTACTAATAGGCTTTTAGTCATAGTTTTCTGAAGAATAATATAAAAAAAGAGTAAATAAAATAACCCAGGAAATAAAGACGTTTGCTGCGAAAACAATCCCAAATAAGTAATTTCACGATTTTGTTCATTAAGCTAACCTATTGTTTTCCGAAAAGTCCATAAAAATCCCACCATAGAAAAAAAATTGACTGAGAAGGCTCAAAAATCAGTTTTTTTATTAATTCTTTTATTAAAAGTTTTTTTATTAAAAGTTTTGAACTGACCGAAATTTAAAAAAAATGTTATGTGTCTATGCTTCTTCTTCTTTTTCATATGAGCATGTGACCACCTCTGGCAATGATATTCAAATAAACAGATACGTTATACACTCACAAAACAATTGAAAAAGTGTTCCGCGCAGCAGCGGTAGCACACATACACACTTTTCATTCATCTGACATTTCACTACAAGTCGAAAGAGATGGCTTGATAAAACCAACAAGAAAAAAAGAGACAGCTAGTGTTTGTCCCTTGCGTGTGAATGTAAACAAACATTATTCTGACCACCAATGTTGTTATCTTTTTCTAACCTCCAAATATCAGAATATTAGGAAAATAAATTAGTAAATTGAGGCGTAATGCGTACTTACATATGGTATGAGATCCCTTCTGTTTTATATACTTACTATCATAATTGGTACAATTTCTAAATACACACGAAGGCATTTTTTTATTTTGTTTTTGTTTCAACAAAGCCTATCGCTCTTCGCCATGCGTGACATAAACTAAAGACTAAAGTTCACAATTGTGACCTATTCGAGTCTTCACAATGCTCGCGCTCATAACATATCTGTTTATTTGAATATCATTGACCTCTGGTGTCAGAGTTAATAAAGTCTCATCTGGGAATCCCACAGGCCTCTGACCTGGCCTATGCTGCTGTCCTATATCTAGAGTGTCACTTTATGTCATTTGGCGGATTTGAGTTTCTATCCGACTGGGTAATGTTTTTCGAGCATATATAAATGTTATGTATGTATGTCCATTTCTATAGTAAACGGCTTGACGGATTATGACATATGAGGTGTCGTTGGATTCGTCTCAATTGTGAGAGTGACATAGGCCATATATATTTTTATATATTGCCTATGTCACTCCCACATAATATCTGCTTTCATTATGCTAACAATATCGGTATCAAATGAAAGCTACTAAATAGCCCATTCCATATATATATATATATTGTAGGTAACTCTTTTATTTGCCTATTTTGGCACAAATTCAAGATAAGCGTCACTTCGATAGGAAATAAATAATCGTTTACCACATAACTTATTTGACCAATACTAAAACTAAAAGTCTGAAATAAAACAAATTATTATAAAAACAAAAAACCCGACCGCTAAAAATTAATTAACAGAAAACAGAAAAACAAGTACTATATTGAATGTTGTGGTGTTCTGATTTACAGATCCACATTTTTACCTCTATTTATCATAACACTATACAAACCATACCTTTTTTATCTTTTGATATTGTATCAAATCATATGACTCACTTTTTGTATTCTTTCATACTGTTTGTACCTGAAAAGCATATTTTTAGTTCTCTCTGATAGTTTTAATATTTAAAACTTAAATTATATTGCTAATTCGTAATTCTTGCAATATTTTTCTACGGTGACATTTTCATCTGACATGACATCTGTCTGTCTATTTTATTTTCTTAAACCATAGACCGTAACATAGGTACCATGGACTAAATCTGCTTTAAGTTAGGTGTACATTAATATAAGGGTAGCGAAGACTGACCCCTTTGTGAACCGTTTTTTTATTCGTTCTGGTCATATTTTCTTAATAGAAATTTGAATTTAAAATTTAGACGATATGACACAGAACGTTAAAAAACGGGCGTCAGATTTGAGTTTGAAATCGGCACTGAACGCTGAAAGTCGGTTTACTACTGGGTATTCCGAAGTGGACTCTTTTATCTAAAACTCTCTAAACCTAAATATCCAGCTTGTGTAAGAGTAAATAATCTGAAGTGCACTAAAATATATATATTGTGAGTGATATACTGTATATGATTTTATCTACGTATCTGACTACTATCCGTTTCACTCCTGGCTGCCTGCCTTCCTACTCTCTTACTCCTCTTCCTACTGTATGCCTACACAACTGCATACCAAACCGTGTGCCTGAAAGACCGTCGTGGTGTCTGCTCACCTGTCTCTCTCAAGTTTACCACGACTTTTGAAGAGTTCCAGTCCGTCCAGCCGCCTGCCTAACCGATTTGCTACCTACTCTTCTACCTACCTGCCTGATTGCCTGCTTGTCGTCGTGGTGCCCACTCTCCCGCCAACCTCGGGCATACCACGGCTTCCAGCCCGTCCTGCTGCCTGGTTAGCTGCCTAACTCCAGCACCCCACGTCGTGCGAAGCCGGCCCTTCTGTTTTTATACTATATATCCTTTTCTTATTTTTAATTTATATTACCTTTTACTTTTATTAACGTAGCTAGCGTTAGATCTCCGTAGCTTACGTTACGTCACAATGTATATATTAAATACTAGCTGACACCCGCGGCTTCCCTCCCGTCAAAATATATTAAAGCCTATGTTAAAAGAAAAAGGTGAAAGAGTTTTTAAAATCGGTCCAGTAGTTTCGGAGCCTATTCGGTACAAACAAACAAAAAAATCTTTCCTCTTTATAATATTGGTATAGATTATGAGGTGCTGCAGGTGGGGACAAACGAAGTTTTGGTCGGTTTTTCTATATTTTTTTTGTCCTCGCCTGCATTTGGTTTTTTTGTTTTTATAATAATTGTATTAACTCCGTTATTAGCTAAAAATTCTCTATAGATCTATATAAGCAGTATTTTGCCATTGTCAGTACCGATGGATTTCGGATAAAAAAATAAAATTTTCCAAATGTATCTTTTCAAAGATTAAGTAATTAATTCATATTAACAAACCGTATGGAATCGTATACGGCCAATATTCTACAATAACTTAACCCACATACCCTTAGAAACCCCAGATATGTTTCAAATACCAAATACACAAGATTAAATCTGCAGATTACAGTTCGCCAACTGTTTGGTCGTAACTGTTTATTCTCATACAATAGAAGCAACTTTATGTTGAACCTATACCTACATTTAAGGGGCTCTAACCGCAGACATAAATGTAACTAGATAACGCACGTCCATCCTCCAAAAATGGCTCGCTTGGTTTTTACAGATAACCAAGCGAGCCATTTTTTCAAACACAATTTAAGAATTATACTCATCGATGAAAAAATGTTTATTTTTTAGTTTTATCTTTGGTTTACATGTGCATAAGGTGAAAAATGTACTCAATGTTAATTACTTTTCTGTTGTACAATAGTTCTCGTAATGGAACATGACGACGAGGATGTGGTGCGCAGCTAAAATGTCGGCCTTTCGTTCATTTTCTCGGGATTTTATGGAACAATATATGAATATATATCGGGAAGAAGAGTGCTTGTGGAAAACTACGTTAAAAGAATATCATAGTGATAGATAAGGATAAAATAAACTCAGCTTATGAACGTTTGATGCTCACCAAACACAACAACGAATCGTACATTGCTCGAAGAGTTTCAACGCACACTAAACATGTTATTCGAGCAAGCTTTTTACGTGTAGACGCAAGGACGTGGAACATGTATGGAACATGTTGAGACTAACAGCTTTGTTGAGACTTGCTCGATAAACATGTACGCACGTGTGTACCCACCCCACCATAAGAAACCTATAAGTGGCGACTTCTTGTAACGAGGCATGTGATGTGGAGTTAGGGCTTGTAGAGTTAGAACTTGTAGAATTAGGGCGTGTAGAGTTAGAAGCTTGGCTCTACAAAATATCTGATAACGTTTTGACAGTACGAGCCTATGGTCTCTTCTTGGCAACATTTTACATGAAAATGTTTTTGGTGGGTATTTGGTGGATAACTATATACGGCATAATAAGGCAGTTATTGCCGACTTCGAAAAAGGAGGTTATGAATTCGATACGTATGTATGTATTGTTGAAATTGCACAATATTCACATAAGTATGTTACTCTATATGAGCTTCTAAGCATATGTGCAATTTCATAAGCATATAAACAAGAAATAATAGTAATAATATAATTAACGGAGTAATATAATTTTTTACATATGTATTTATATTTCAATGTAGCAGTACACCACCGGCTACCCCTATTTTATTCTTAGTTATTTAGGTCCATCCAAGGGTTGTCTGGTAGTTATCGCTGTCAGCGATAAGACCACCTTTGTACCCGTATACATAAGTTTTCTTGTAAAAGAGATGTGTTACTTTTTTTCAATTGTGTACAATAAAGTATATTCTATTTTATATATGTTTGAATGTATGTATGTTTGTATTTAAAACGTTAACGAGAGATAAAAAAAAGAAGAGATAGGTACCAAAGACACCGACTTCCGAAACTAAAGCTATTTCGCACTTTTTAGTGTTTTACTTTTGAAGTTGGTTTATTTTTATAGTTTTTTTTTTTAATTTCAGTCCTGTGCTGATAACATTAAATAAATCAGCTCAAAAGCATTGATCTTGCTTTTACTTCCTTTTTTACACGCGAAACACTTACATTCGCGTTATCTAGTTAGATTTATATCTGTGGTTGTAATAATAGAAATCCTGATAGGACCAATTGTTTGTACCCTCATAATTTACTTGAAGTGTCGTGAAATAGTACTTAAGGGCAATATATATAATTCATTACATTTTAATTAAATGTCTGGTGAAATTTGTTTGTAAGTAGTAGCATAACTGTGCCAATTGAATTATGTGCACGACACCTTAAAATCACTGGACGCAAGTAGTGGATAAGGCGACCTGACACCGAGCCAATCAGAATTAAGTAGGATTTTTGAGTAAATGTATGGAGACAAACTTCTTTTATTTATATTGCCTTTGTTTACATACTTAGAGCCATTCCTTAACTGTATTAAGATGTATTCGAGTCTATATTTTCTAATTATAATATTTATATTGTGAGATCTTACCTCTACGACACATAAAATAAGAATAAGGTTTTCCGTTTTTTTTTTTTTTTATCGTGGCGTCTCGCAGTTCGGCCAAAGTAGCCGTCCTCTGCTTAACCGGACTAACCTGTGGAGACTAAGCTATGTAGCCTCCGGCCAGGCTTAAAATTTCTAAACCTAAAGCGACAGCACTAAGGGCTACCCCAGTTGGGGTCGGACCTCGGCTCAGGGCGTCGCTTGGGGGATGGCAAAGGCCGGATCTGATAAAGTGATTCTACCATCCGTTCGGAAAAGCCTACGTGGAGAAGAACGGACAAGAAACTCCAATAATATCTGACTGGCATTTTAACTATGGCTCAGCACGCGGGCTAGCTTATAGAATCGAAAAGGATTACGCGACGAGCCTCTGCGGTGAGGACGGAACGAATATGTAAGTTAATTTTATATGAACGGAGGGTTCGTACTATTTACGAACCCACTGACCGTCCTTGTAGACAAGGCTTTCGAGCTCCTTAGTGATGGACTCATACCTCGAAAAGAGGTTGGCGCATTCAGCGGGAAGGAGAGAGCCCGCATTCCGGATTTCAGTATCCAGAGCACGGGCTTGAGGGGTCATAAAAATGGAGTACGTGCTAATTATATTTTTAGCGACGCATATATATGGCTTTTGCCCGGAGGGGGCGACAGGGGGCTGGCACTTAGCAGCAGGGGTGGTGGAAGCCACCTTCTGGCTTTGTGCGGTCATAGGGGCGGCCATAGGGGCGGCGGGGGGCATTGAGTCGGGGATAATAATTGGCGCTGCGATGGGAGTAGCCATCAGCGCTGGAATCGGCTGGGAGCAAGACTGAGGAGCCACACTTTGATGGTTCAGCTTAACCCAGGGTGAAGGCCTCTGAGGGGCTAGTCTGGGGGGGGGTTGATTGGTAGGGGCTTGACGCGCTTGGCGCTTGTCATTACGCCTGGCCATTTCAGGCGCAAGTTTGGGGGCTTTTGGGCAACCACGGTAATTAGCCGGGTGCCCGACTTGTCCACAAAGCACGCAGCTGGGAGGCTCCGTTCATTGTTATCGGTCCTTTGGACGGGAACAGTCCTTTGTACTGTGCTCTCCCATGCACTTAACGCACCTGGGAGGCGCGAAGCAATTAGTCTGAGAGTGACCGTAGAGTTGGCAGTTGTGACACTGACCAACGAGATGGGGACGGTATGGCTTTTCAATGGAAATGCCTGACAAGTTGCATACGGTCCTGACATTAAAAATGGGATTGTGACCCTGGAAGGGGAAACACACGACAAGGACCATGTCGTAGAGATCTCCGCCTCTTGCTTTGTGCAATCGGTGGACCTCTGACACAGGGACTTTTTGCGCTAGTAAATCCTCTCGGATTTCTTCCGTCGGGATCTCCTTCGGAACGCGCTTTATGACTACTCTAGTGTACTTTTCCTCCGGAAGGGAGTAAGTATGGAAAGATACTTTCCTGTCTTTGAGAAAACGAGTTAAACCTCGATAATCACTGGGAGTGGGGACTTGAATTCTGATGCCTTGTTGGCATGCAGTGGCCTTGGTGAAATTAATTTTACGCGCTACACAGGCGCTTGATATGTCGCTCCATTTCCCTTTATCTTGAAGATAAATGGGTGGAGGAGGAGGAGGCTTCCTAGTGGTAGTATTATTTACTACTACCATAGGGCTAGGCGAGCGGTTTGACCGCTGAGAACGACTAGCGGGGGCGGGGGCGGGGAGGGTTGCCTGTCGGGCAAGGCCGGCTTCAGAACTGGCTGGGGAGAGGTCTTAGCTACTGGCTTTTTGGCCTTGGTAGCGTGAGGTTTTCCGATGGTACCATTTGTTTTTACAGTAGTGAGGCGGGGAGCGGTGTCATATAAATATGCCCGTCACCTTTGACCGCGCGCCATTCCGTGATGGAGCGTCGTAGAGGGATGATCGATATGTCATTGTAAATATAATTTAATAAGCTACAATATTTTTAGAGACTCGCCAGCTCAAGGCATTTGTATAAGATTTTATAGTAAATAAACATAATCGGGGGTGAGGAAATGGTCTACTGGCCAGCATTTTCGATTTAGTATAAAAGAGGTGGCACCGTTTGCGCTGTGTGTCAGTCAGTTTACAGCTGTTATTGAGTAAAGAAGTCTATCATAAAGAAGGTCAGCTCCCAAATAGTTTCCTCGCCGCCATTTGCCTCCGTAACAATTTTCTTCGTGTTTTATTGACGGAGTTAAGGCGATCCTTAACAAATTAGTACATAACACCAAATCCTGATACCAACATCCTGGATCTTAAAAAGTCCTCCATAAGATTCACGAGAAAACTGTATTTTGGCTCATATCTCAAAAACTAATGAACATTAGTGAAACTTAGGCAGGACTTTTTTGTGCACAATTGAACAAGGAATAAATAAAAAATTAATAAAATTGTTTATTGATCAAAAAGGTACAGATGAAGAGAAAAACAAAACTTACACTAAATAGTTACAAGTAAGGTATACAAGGTTACGAAATTACAGTATAATGTATGGTCGAACATGTTGATGTAAGTACATGATACATCTGTTGACAATTTACGTTGCCCTGTCTCTTAAACTAGGGTATACCTAAGCCTGTATCTTATAAGACAGTGGACGGCCATAATGTTATGATTAAATATTACCTTTTATTTAGTGAGAACTCTGACGATCCGCCCACAATTAAACAATTTTCAGATAAAGGTAATGGTAATAAATTGAGAAAAATAATAATGAACTTATTTTTTGTGTGTGTGTATTTGTGTGTGTGTGCATGTGTGTACATGTTGTGTGTGCATGTATGTACGTGTGTGTGTGTGGTGCAGGTATCTGCGTGTGCTAGGTTATGAAGGTTAATATCGATAAACAAAAAAAAAAAAAACTTACTCTGAACAAAAATTGCAGTGAAATCAAAACTTTACGAGAATTAAGACGACGACTAACGCCAACGACCTTGAGGGAACAAAACGCGCACTCGTTTCAAACCCGCGCGACCCACAATTTAGTGGTTTTTTTGTACTTTCCTTATTATTCATCGACTTCAAAACAAAGCCTCAGATCAAAATGTAGATAATTAAATTGTCTTTGAGATGGTGTTGATTTCATTAAAATTTTGGTGCGATTGTCGTGTTTTGTCCGTTTTAGACATAACTTTACAAATTAATTACACTATGTTATAAGAATAAAACTCAAAAATTTCTTAAATCAAATTATTAAGGAAATGGTCTAATGGTATATATATTTTTGCCAAAAGATTACGATTAGCCGTTTAGATGTGATTCTCATTTTAAAATCAAATACTCAGGGGTATCTGCGCCTTAAGCAAAAAATCTGATTTGTGGTCTACTCCCTAAGCACGATGTCTTTAGTTTCGGCCTTCGTTACGGGTGTTTCCTACTACGTATTGCCTACGGACGAATGATTCGTTCGGGGCCCGAACTCAAAATGAATGACAACACAATTTGACAGTTGTACCTACTCCCGATGTGTTATTACCGGTCCGAAAAATTTAACTTACCACTTGTTTTTTCATTCCGAAGTTTCGGAATATTTTCGGACGGGGCCCATAACTTCGTTGACGTGGACCCCCAGACACGATATTTTATGAGACATTTGAGACAACTTTTAGAACGCCAAAATCAAGGTGAAGGTGTACGTATTTTCAGCTAATAATTATCTCTCATGCCGAGGTTGATCGCTAATTGTATGTATGTATGTTTGTTCCTATGTCGCATTCCAGAGACCAAACGCGTTGGCCGATTTTGATGATTCTCACGTCAATCGATTCGTCATAAGCTTGCAAGTGTCACTGGTTACATTAAAATTCGAAAATAGAAAAATGGCGGACTTTGGGCGCCATATTGTGGGGTCCCTTTATTTTTTTTTTCTTCTTAACTCAATGTGTGGGGTATCAAAATAAAGGGTTTTTAAGAGGTGATTTCATAAATATATAACACTTATATGTTTAAATGTAACTAATCCGAAAAAAAAATTATCAAAAAGTTATAAATAAAAAAAAGTTAATTAATAGTACATTATGATATTACCGTCCTCGGCTCTCTTAAGACCCTCGCCTAACGGCTCGGGTCTCAATGGCGCCTCAGCGGTAATCAACAATACACACGTGTATCGTACGACGTTTTTCAACACACTTGTGAAGAAAATAATACAAAAAAATCATTTCCAACAGTGAAAACGAGTTGTGAATTTTTTTTCACATTGGCGGGCAAAATTAATCAGTTTTCCTATGCGCGCGCATCTAACAATGGCGATCGGCCATAGACTAAAAAGAATGAGTTTTCTTTTTTTTGGCTTTTCGCGGATAGCGTTTTAGCCACGTAAAAAATAGGGAATTTTAAGTTTTCTTTATTACAGACAAAAACAAAATGTATATTTGAGTGAATGTTTTATTTATTAAACACGTACAAGTTGAAATTGTGTATTTAAATACGAAGTTGCATGAAAGGTGTTGCATTTGTACTATTGAGCACGATATTTTTTGTATCGAAACTTTTTTAAGAACAAAGCAACTTAACCAATAAATAAAAAAAAGAACTCTATAACTCACTTGTGAATAATAGCAATGAAAAAGTCACAGTTTGATAACAGGTGTCATTATGTGCCTAATTGCGGTGAAGTTAGAGCCACTTTATGAGCAAGTGTGTTGAAAAAAAATTAAAAACCCGCCTGCTTCAAAAGCGAACTAAAAAGACGTAAACAAGAAAAAAATTATGCTGTGCAGTCGGAGGATACATCTGGTTTTGATCAGCCAGCTCGCGAATATGTATTCTCCGGCTGCACATCATGCTTTTCTTCTTGTTTACGTCTTTTTAGTTCACTTTTTGAGCAGTCGGGTTTTTGTTGAAAGTAGGTATAATGTCAACATTGCATTTTCTGTGGCTGGAAGAAAGATAGAAATAGAAAGGAAGAAACGACAATATTTATTTGAAAAGCCTTAACCGACAACATAATAATAAAAAGCGATATAACGAGTTAACATAAACGTAAGCGCAGGTGTTCAAAGCTACTTTCATTGCCGATTTTATAGCTCGGGGAATCGAACCCGAGACCGCTAGTACAAATAAATAAAGAGCGTTTTTATGTCCCGTTAACGTTACATGTTACCTACATACATAAAATTCATTTGATTTTTTTATCTTGTTATTTAAGACGTAAAGCTGTGTTTGCAATTGTGACATTTTGACGGACAAAACTCCGTACATTGCTACGTACATACCTTACCTACCTTAGAGAACTTTGATGTTTCATAGTTGATAAACAACAACAATTCGTTATTTCAATTTTTTATGTCGGGTTGCACTAGACGACGGCACGAACTAATTTGTTAAAATGCATGCTATCTCATCCGCCAACACGTGCGAAAGAGATAAGACGCTGTGATAAGCAGTAAGAAGCTAGTTCGCGTTGGAATTAGCACTTTTGCAAGTTTACAGCGAAATGGATGATGATTTAGGACGAAAACGAGCGCGCGTAATTTTATATGATGTCCTTTGGGAGTCTAGATATCATGAAAAAACTACTAAACGTATCTGTTCAAAAAAAAAATATTTGCATTGTTGAACTACTAACCTATCCCTGTATGGTGGCTGTTTCGCAATTTTCCTTCTTCTTGTAGTATTTATTTCCGCCCAAAGATGCGAAACTTTCGACGCTCATAAATTTAAAATATTTTTTTTTACTTTTTTGGTTCCATACTTAACAATTAATGAATAATTAAAAAGGTCAAATAGTGGAGTAATCGCCACACTAAGTTTGTATGGAAGAATGATCGACTAGTGTAACCTTATATGAGCTTGACAGACACATTATAGCTTGAGTACGGCAGCGTACAGCAAGCCCAAATAGTACAAAATTCTCATGAACTGTAACTTCTCTAAGCACAGTTTTCATTCCTACAAAGTTGCTAACTTCATGCGACAGCCCTGTCACAGTCGCAGTGTGTATTTCCCAAAGGCATGCCACTTCCAAGCGGTGCGCGCTGTTCATTTCACATCTGCATTATTTTTATAAAGTTTGCTGTGGATGCGACGACTTTTTGTTGCGACACAACTCGCAAGTGACTACAAACTCGCTTTATAAGTACATTGGTGCAAATTAAGTTACTAACTTGAACTATTTCATGATCGTTATGTTACAAGTTATTACGACGTCAAACCAGTATTTCCAATATGTATCGTGATACCCAGTAACTGGGTTGTGGAGGCCAGATAAGCAGTCGCTTAGTGCCACTCGGGAGGCTCCTTTCATGCATCCCTAATCAAACTTAATAAGTAATAATTCATCATATAACAACATTTGAACACATCATTGAAATATTAACACTAATCGAGACATATTACAAAACTGCAACAACTTGTGCACCGAAACAGACATACACACAGCCAGACAGAAATTCAAATATGCGATAATATCTACAGAATAGATAAGTACAGAAGGTCAGCTCCATACAACGAGTGAACATACACGCACTCATAGGCACGCTTCATGTACAACAAGTGCACATGCACTCGCGACCGGCGTTTGTTTTAACCCATTGAGTGCCTGAAACACCACGCGAGACACAATGACTTAGTAATTAGTACACAACCGGTTAAGGTTGAAGCACACATATTCACTCATAAATGGAACATGCTCGTATCAACTCGAGCCGTTCGGTACTCTTTGTACGAAAATTCCCTACTGCAACGCACACTAATCGTAACGGCATCGCCTCGCCTCAGGACAAGCTCGCAAACGCCAAGCGGTATGTGGTCTACTCGCGTTCCCCGCGCTTACGGTCTGTCATCACCGTGCGTAGTCTCGCCGTCCGCGCGTTTAGGTCTCGCCGTCGCCCTGCTTATGAGCACCTTTGAAAGACCGTCATCTACGGCGCGAAGCCTAGCCGTAAGCGTGGCGTTGCCTATCCGTAGCCTAGTCGATGTGCCGGAGGTGTTGTTTCGCTCCGGTTACATACGCTGGCAGAGTGTGCGGCCTGGGAGGAGCCACGCAGTACCCTCATCTCTGAAGTAGGCAATGATATATCGCTGCCAGCCGTAGTCGAGCATATAGTCGGAAGCGAGGAGTCCTGGGACGCGGTGGTATCCTTCTGCGATACAGTCGTCTCGTAGAAGGAGGCTGCGGAGAGGGAGATTTCATCCACTCACCCGATCCGCAGAAGGAGCGCCGGGCGTCGGCGGAGGGTGGACAACGCCCTCTTCCAGTCCCCCTGAATGGGTCCAGGGGTGACGGACTCGGGGACGTCCGTCGCCCCCCACACATCAGGACCCGAGGTGGTAGCGCATAGTGTTGCACGCGCGCCCCTCTTAGACGTCGCGGGGGGAGTCAAATACCTCACTCCTCCCCAACCCGAGGTCAAAGGCGAGGCGATGATGATCCGTTTCCGAGTTGCTAAGTGTGCGACAATCTTTAGATCGCCGTACGTACGCGTGTATAGGTGCTTGCGTCTGATTTCATAAAGAGTCGACTTTTTGTCTTCTATTTTATTGGATGTTTAACTGTCTCGTTGGTCGAGGGCTATTGTTCTACTGCTGAGCATGAGGACCTGGGTTTGATGCACGAGTCGGACAAAGTTTTATTATGTTTTCTATCTGGAATTTCTTAGTAGCATCCCGGATTCTGGATTAGTGTCCGGTTGTTGGCAATAGGCTCCCCCTTATTACATGGGACTTAAACATAAAAGAAAGAAAGAAAGAAAAGGTGTTTAATTGTCACAAAACGACATACACTATAAATATATGCTTATGCTAAACCCTTAACAGTAGTATTAGTAGTACTTAAATTAAGTTAGTATAGACGGGTAATGAATAAAACAATTATTACATTTACTACCTACATTTTGTATAAAACAGAAAAGAAATAGGATGAAAAAGATGCCAGGCAGATGCTTTGCCGTGGGAGACACAAAGCACGGCGCTGATTTTCAGAGGTCGCTTAGGACGTGACGTACAGAAACCAAATCTGTTGTGTATGTAAAAACCGACTTCCAGAACAAAAAACTACAAAGCAAAAAATAAATTTCTTTTCCGAAGTCGGTGTCTTTTGTGCCTACCCATTCTTTCCCGTTTTTCGACACCGACTTCGGAAAAGAAATTTATTTTTTGCTTTGTAGTTTTTTGTTCTGGAAGTCGGTTTGATTTTTTGTTAAAAAGTTTTTATTTTTCTGTTTTTAGTTTTGGTAGGTACCTCCAATTAACATGATTATCATTTATAGCCAAAGTACATTTCATGGCGATTCCAATAAGCCCAAACACGACTAGGATACATTGTTTTATATTAGAGTTCCAGTGCCTACCTTCCGGCTTCATCATCAGATCAGTTCGATGGTGTCATTTTCACCAGTACCATATATTTATAAGTATTTGCTTCATTATAGTCGGTTAACTATTCGAGATATCTTATGCCCGTGACATATTTAGCATTTAGGAGATCCAGTGGCCATCTGTGGTCTTCTTCATCAGTTCCACTTCACCAAATGATACTTTCTGAGTGCAAATGATTGCATTGTTGATGAAAATACCAAAATCACTATATGTTTGCCTATAATATTTGAGGAGTTCCCTCGATTTCTCTAGGATTCCATCATCAGATCCTGACTTGATGATTATGGGACCAACTAGAAAGTATACCCTTTCAAACAAAAGAAGAATTTTTGAAATCGGTCCAGGCGTCTTTGAGTAATCGGGGAACATACATAAAAAAAAAAGATTCCGACGAATTGAGAACCTCCTCCTTTTTTTGAAGTCGGTTAAAAATAGATACAAAGAACATTAAATAAATACAGTAAGATGGTACTAAAACCAAAATTATGATGTAACTAAAACCAAAACCGCGAGTATCTTGAGTGACCGGTGAAATGTGGGTATACTATAGATGTACTTCTGCCTTACCCTTCGGGGATTACTGGCGTGATGTTATGTGTGTTTTATTGGAGCTATTCAGCAAAGCGATTAAATCTCTACTATCCACATTGAAACAATTGCTAGTGTCGCCCATAAACTAGCATTGTTCCGCGGTGCAATCGCGCGGTTGTAAAATAAACTGAACACACAAAATTTATCGTAATTCACAGCGGTTTTGTTTGAAAATATTGTTGTCTCTCTTTGGCACATAAAAGTAGAGAAGAACAGAAGTTATGAACAATGTGCATGATATTTTTGGTGCTCTGAAAGTTTTACATTTTTTTGTTAACCGACTTCCCAAAAAGGAGGAGGTTCTATGTTCGACTTCATGTTTGTTTTTTTTTTTTTTTTTGTTTATGTTCACCGATTACTCCGTCAATTGTGGACCGATTTTGAAAATTCTTTATTTGTTTGAAAAAGTATGTTCCGAAATTGGTCCCATTTTAATTTGGTGAAGATCTGATGAAGAACTTCGGAGATATACAACAGAAATCTTCAATAAATAACGGCAAATCTCTCGGGATCGCTGCAATCGCATGTCTGTTTGTTGTTTACAACATTTCATAACATAACATCACGCCAGTTCGCTCTTAAGGGGTAAGCAGACCTCTCATTTCACCGGTTATGTTCAAGTTTCATGAAATCTATTCTGGCGAAATAGTTCCCTTACTAACTTGCCTATTAGGTACGTACAACTAAAAAGTGAAAAATAAAAAAAACTTTTTGCAAAAAAATACTACCGACTTCCAAATACAAACTACAAAGTGTAAAATAACTTAATTTTTTGAAGTCGGTGTCCATAACGCAAAAAATGGTACCTACAAAAAACACCGACTTCAAAAAATTAAGTTATTTTACACTTTGTAGTTTGTATTTGGAAGTCGGTAGTATTTTTTTGCAAAAAGTTTTTTTATTGTCACAAAAAAACAATGAAATAATCAACGAAGGAATAATCTTCAATTAACATGCTATAATACTCACAATGGATTTTTGTGTCTCTGAATTGGCTGCAAGACTCTGCGCGGTAGCAATTTTACCCAAGTGCCGAAGGAGGGTAATGTCCATATGTTTATCAGTCTATGTATTTTTGTTCCTATGTGGAAATTCGAGACCAAAACCGATTTTGATGATTCTTACGTCAATCGATTCGTCTTCACCCTGCGAGTGTCACTGGCTACATTAAAATCGCCATATTGTGGGGGACAATTTCTTTTGTCTTCCAAACTCATCGTGTGGAGTATCAAAATAAAGGGTTTTACGAGGTTATTTCAAAAATATACAACACCTATATGTTTAAATGTACATAAATCTAAAAAAAAAGTGACTAAACAGTTATAAATTAAAAAAAAAAAAATACATGCTGTGCAATCGGAGGATACATCTGGTTTTAGTCAGCCAGCTCGCGAATACGTATCCTTCGACTGCACAGCATGATTTTCTTCTTGTCTTTTTATTTCACTTTTGAAGCAGTCGGGTTTTTTAATTTTTGGAAATAACTTTTTTTATTGTGTCTATATTGAAAGTGAAGATAGCATTGTATAACCGTCTCTTTCACTTGCTTACGTTTGTCGCATCATCCTATCTCGCTTACTAGCGGTTAAACTGTTTCTTGCGCAATAGTTGTTAGAGCCAACTTCAGAGACACAAAGATCCGCTGTGAATATTATACAGCTGGTGTCCCGGTAGCATGTATAGTGAAGATTATTTGTTTGTCTATGTATGTTAGAGTTAGTATATTTATGGGCATTATTCATTATGCCTGGGCAAATTGAAAATGCCCAATATGAGTAGGCAATATGATAAAAACTATTGAATTATTAAAATTGACTCCTTCGAACCTAACCTATCCGTGTCGGAATGCCCTAAGCTCCCGAGCTCACTTTGCTTGCTCTTGGACTAATTCATTGACCATAATTATCGAATTGCCCAACCGTTACGTATCAATATTCATAATGGCCAGACAATGTGATAAATATAGAAGTTTAAATCAGTATTTATTCCTCCTGGCCCGTTCCATCATCGGACTACAAGACGTACGGCGATGCGTCATCGGTACATGGTGGACAAACGCACCAAACGTTTTGGGCATACTTCTATTATGCGCACAGCTAAGGAGTGGAATTCCCTGCCGGAGTCTGTATTTCCTGATGGCTACAACCTGGGAGACTTTAAGTCAAGAGTGAATAGGTTTCGTCAGACAAGCGTGCTACATCTTCGACCACATCATCTCTTACCATCAGGTGAGATAGTGGTCAAGCGCGAGCCCAAAGTATTAAAAAAAAAGTACTAACAAAATTATGAGCTTTTGAGTGTGGGTTCGTCTAGTCTCGTTTATATACCTTTGAATCTGCAATATGTTTTTTTTGGACGGCATCAGGCATATCCTGACAGCGATCTGGCCTGAAGGACTCCTATGGATGATGAAATAAATGTAGGTGTGGTATAAGTGCACCTCTGCATAATCCTTCGTGGAATGTAGGCGTGATATTATGTTATGTCTGGCTAGATACATAAACCCCTGCTGTCAAACTTATTCTTCTTTAATGTAAACTACACGACGGGTGTGGTTTTAAAATAAGCCGGTCGGCAAAATTGTTTGAACTATTTAATAATATTATGCTACATTTAAGCTTGTCCGAAGCGGCTTAATATGCTGTAGTGATCTTAAAGTTTTAAATTTTTGGGTTTAACCGTACTTTTTTTATTATCGATTAGCTCGCTTTTGACCACTATAGAAAAGAATACTCTTTCTTATGTACACCAAATAAGTTACAGAAAGTATAGACGAAGAAAACATTACACTGGGTGACACAATGGGCGGCCTTATCGTTCAAAGCGATCTTTTCAAGTCAACCTTTGGATGGATTTTAAAAAATGAAAGGAAAGGCAGTACTGTAGGTAGTCTTTGGTGTACTATTTATATATAAAATAAATTATATAAACAAATATATACAGTAATACGTATGGAACTACAAGAAAAATAACTATTAAAGAGAGATGTAGTGATTCTTTAGCATAGTTTTAAAAATGTGCAGAGATTGAGCCTTATTGACACGGGCAAAGCATTCCACAACCGCACCGATTGAACCGTAAAAGATTTGTCGTAAAAGCTGGTGGAATGCATCGGCATCTCTAGTCTGAAGTTTTCCGATAACCTCAGATATCTATTATGTGTCATGAAGGAACTTGAAACGTTCTTTGAGATAATAGGGGTTTGTAAGATTGTATAGAATACTGTAAAGCAGAAATAATATATGAGGATTCCGGCTAAGACGTATGGGAAGCCACTTGAGCTTTGTCCGAAATTCAGAAATGTGATCATATTTGCGCAGGCCAAATCTTATGCAAAGGTTTTGAAGACGCTCAAGTTTATCTAGTTGTGCCTGGGTGAGATCGAGATAACTGACATCCGCATAGTCAAGGATAAGAAGCAGAAGGGACTATGCAAGCGCAATTTTTGTGACAGTGGGAACAAAGTTTCGCAATCGTCTAAGGACCTGGCAGATGCAAAAATTTTGCGGCTTACGTCCTGAAGCTACGGACCCCAAGAGAGATATCTGTCGATCCAAACCCCAAGGTTCTTAACCTTCTCACATATTGGAATAGTACTTCCGTTAAATTGTACCAGAGGGTGTTGTGTCCAATTTACTTTTGGAATCATCCCAGAGCTGCCAACAACGATGACCTGGGTCTTTGACGGATTTACCTGAAGCCCATTTGCCTCACTCCATTCACAAATAGTAGCAAAATCCTTATTTATTGCATTAATTGTATTAGCTAACTCTGCAAGGGCAGCTTGTTTGTAGATTTGTAAATCGTCTGCATAAGGGTGGTAGGAGAAGAGAAGTTTTTTTGGAGATAACGTTTATAAATATTGTGAAGATCTTAACTATCTCACATTTCACCTGATGGTAAGCGATGATGCAGATGATGTGGTCCACGGTGAAGCACACTTTCCTAAAAGTAACCTATTCACTCTTAACTTAAAGACCTCTAGATTGCACTAGCTCTCAGGAAATGCAAACTCGACCGTTTACTATTAATTTCTGTCTGTGCTGGCAACAGCCCGCTGCTCCGTCCATGTGAAATTCGTACTGCCCTCAAAATTTTCATAAATTATAACCTATGTGCTATTCTGATTCATATGCTACCATACTGTAAAGTTTCATAAAAAATCGTACAGTAGGTTTTGCGATAAAGACTAACAAACAGCTATCCTCATAAACTTTCACATCTATTATTTTAACACCGTTTTGAGAGCAGTGGTAAGGCAGTGGTGATGAAATAATTTACACAAAGTAAAGCGTTTTCCTGTGTACGAACCTACGACCTACAGTTTGTAAGTTTTGGCCGTTACCACTGGACCACCACTGCTCCCAAAACGGTGAAGGAAAACATCGTAAGGAACCGGTAGGTATATCCTAGAACCAAAAACATCGAAGACATCCACCGACCCGCACTGGGCCCGCGTGGTGGATTTCGGCCCACTCCCTCTCTTTTTTTTGTCGTCCGTACTATTGACTAAACCCGACATACTTATAATTATCTTTCATACAATACAAGCAAGTTACATCTGACACAAACTGCCGCGGCATATAGAAACTGATGACTTATATGGCGGTAGTGACAGAAGTTGTGTTCAACGTACTTTGAGGGCCCCAAAATGAATAACTAATCTCAGCTAGCGGCGTCGCCCGCGTGAAGTTGTAAATTATTGCAAAGGAACATACTTTCGGGATAAAAAGTATACTTGGCCCTACTCCAAGATCCAATCTAACTCTATATTTAAATTCATCTAAATTGTTTCAGCGGTTTCGGCGCGAAAGTGTGACATACGAACAGACAGAGTTACTTTCACATTATAATAATACCAGACTGTTACTGTCCCACTGCAGGGCAAAGACCTCTTCTCATACAGAGAAGGCACGAGAATTAACCACCACGCTTGCTTATGCAGGCTGGCGATTTCAAACTAATATTATCAACGGTTTCCTCACGATGTTTGCCTTCACCGTTGTCAGTATAAATTTTGAGAATGTTATATTGGTAAGTAAGTACTTGCTTGGATTTGAACCCAAGTCCCCAAGCTCGAGAGGTGAGGTCTTAGCTAATGGGCCACTATCGATGCCGTCTCTAGACACCTTTTTTTTGTTTACTGGGGGAAACCTTCAATAGGTGCCTGGAATTTTGGGGAAAAGACCAGGGAGTGTGGGATTTTTACCTCACTAAACCACCCCGGTGATCACCATCAGCACGTAGATGGGACCCCATGAACTCTCAAAAGACCACCGCGGAACCCCCTCTGTGCAACACCTGTTAGGGCACATCCCTGGGGAGATTAATAAAGCACCTCCCATGAGCCTCGCTTTGCACAGCAGCTCGTGATCAATGTGCCACCGTCATTCCTGGAGTCAGTTGGTGGGTGAACAGAGTCCCCAATCTGACTACCCATGACCCCGGAGTCCCGCTTGCCTACGATGCAGGCGGGGTTTCGGCTTTGAGGCATCGAGGCGGTTGCCTCAATGACGCCTTCTTCTCCGAGTGGGATCGACCCTCTGACGTCTCTAGACTCCTATGATTTTGAGCTCTGTGTTTAGGACGTTATTAGTACTCTAGACTGTCATACGGTACTGTCATCATACTAGCTGACTCGTGCCCACTTCGCTTTTACAATCAAATATAGCCTATTTTTATTTTTGACAGGCTTAGGTTAGGTTAGGTTAAAACGGGCTGTTTGCCGCAACTCCACGACCAAGCGCGTATTTTGCGTACGGCTGGGAATTAACCTGCTGCCAACTTCCTTATTCGATCCATCCCAACTCCTCGAGGAAAGCCAGCAGCGCCTTCGTTTTGCTGACTACATCCTGTACGGTACCTGGTTCACCGAGGTATTTAGCCTTGCAACCAGCGATTACTGGGCACCTTAGAAGCAGGTGCGCTGCTGTCTCGTCCTCCTCCATGCATGCTCTGCACAGCGGGCTGTCCGTAATCCCTAAGACATAAAGGTGCAAGTCCCGTGACCAGTCGTTACAGCTGTGACTGCTCGTAACTGCTGTTTCGACAGACGTAGGGCCTTATGCGTGAAACGTCCATCCAAAGTGGGAAGTGCTTCTTTGGATTGCCTGCACTCACTGTAGTCAATCCACAATTTGTGGTGTTGCTCCTTGGTGCGTTTTCTTACCAGACTGCGGGGGTAGCCGAATGTTATTGGCACGATTGGCTCTGGACCAACCACCGCCATACTGGACCCCCTACGAGCGAGCTCATCCGCCGCATCGTTGCCTCGGGAATCACTATGCCCCTTGATCCATTGAATGGTTACTTTATTGCTAGACCCAACCTGGTTTAGGCGTTGGTGACACTCGTATATCAGTCCAGAGCAGTCAGAGTGGCTACCCAGCGCCTGCAGGACGGCCATGCTGTCAGAGAGAATGCGTATTTGGAAATCCTTTACCTTCCTGTCTAGAATGGCCGATGCAGCCAGGGTGATGCCCACACACTCTGCCTGGAACACCGTGTTGTGTGCCCCATGTGGCGCGGCTATATGGATGTCGAGGTCTTCTGAGAACACCCCCGCACCTGTGCCATTACCTGTCTTGGAACCATCGGTGAAGATCCTCAACTCGTCCGGGTGCAACCCCTCACAGCGGTGGTCCTCATGGAGTTGGATCTTGTATTTTTTGTCAAAAACAAACTGCTTAGGTATCCGGTCAATAATTGCTGTCGTAAGAGGAGCCTCTTTATTAAGGTCCTCGAGCAGAGCCGTGTGTTGTGTCGTTCTCTTACCCCAGAGATCCAGTGCCTTATGTCGCACTGCCACCGTCGTGGCCTCCTGCTGAATGAAGAGGTGGAGCGGAGGCAGATCCAGCATAGCCTCGAGCGCGGCAGTCGGAGTAGTTCTCATGCAGCCTGTCGTCGCCATGCAGGCCAGTCTTTGCATGCGTTGCAGTTTGTTCATGGCTGTACTTAACTTTGTGCGGGGCCACCAATCCACGGCCCCATAGGTGATCATGGGCCAAATCACCGCGCAGTACAGCCAGATAATGATTTTGGAGGACAAGCCCCATTTTTTGCCTATCATTTTCTTGCATTGCCAAAAGGTAATGCAGGCCTTGTTAAGTTTGTTGTCTTAATGACTGCTCCAGTTTAGCTTGCTGTCGAGAATGACCCCAAGATACTTGACCTCGTTTGACAACAGGAGTTCAGTGTCAAACAGCTTTGGTAGACGGAAAGGGCTTAGTACTCTTTTATGAGTAAACATGACCAGTACTGTCTTAGAGGGGTTAACTGAAAGATCATACTCCCTGCATCAACGTTCCACTATGCATTGCGCTTGCTGAGTAAGGTTGCAGATAGTTCCAGTCACCTTCCCAGGTACTAGAATTGCGAGGTCGTCTGCATACCCTATTGTGTAATAACGGTGTTCATTAAGTCTGGTGATAAGATCGTTGATTACCAGATTCCATAGAAGAGGGGAGAGCACCCCTCCCTGAGGGCAGCCCCTGGCTATCAGGGCCAGTTGCTGTTCGCCCTCCAGCCGAACTGCACGTTTGCTTAACATATTTGTTATCCAGTCAATTAGTACCTGTTCTGCTCCGTGTCTGGAGAGTGCAGCGCCTATGCTGGAGAAGTTGGTTTTGCCGAAGGCCCCTTCAATGTATATGAAAGTGCACAGACATGTGCCTTTCTGATGGATTGTTTCCTCTATCTGGCCTACCACCAGATGGAGAGCAGATTCCGTAGACTTACCCGATCTGTAGGCATGTTGGTTACCGTGGAGAGGTAATGTTTTAAGAACACCATCTCGTAGTTCCCTTTCGCACAGTCTCTCCATCGATTTAAGTAAAAACGAGGTCAGGCTGATGGGTCTGAAAGATTTGGCGTTAGTATAGTCACCTTCGCCTGGCTTAGGGATAAATATCGCTTTCACTTCCCTCCATCCTTTCGGAACGTATCTAAAGGCCAGGCACGCACACTCATTAGTGGCACCAGTCTCTCTGCAACAGACGTGTCTCCCCACTGCAGCAGCGCAGGGAACACCCCATCTGGACCGGGCGCCTTGAAAGGATGAAAGCTCTGGATGGCCCATTGTAGTTTCTCCAACGTGATCATCCTATGTGCATAAAGCCAATCGTCATCAGTTGGTACCTGGGTAATAGTAGTAAGTGAGTTTCTATCAGGACGCGTCTAGCTTCTGCAGTTGACGTGGTGAGTGAGTTGTCAGGTTTACGGAGTGTGGCAGGCTCGGGTGTGTGCTCCTGTGCCACTATTTTCCTTACCCTGTTTGCCTCTTGGCAAGATTCAATATTACCGCAGAATTTGCGCCACCCTGCGGTACGCCTGAATCTGATGCATTTTTTATAGCTGGATTTGGCCTCGTGGTAAGCGTCCCAGTCCTCATCCGTGCATGTGTTCATGGCCCTGTTCAGGGCCTTTCTTACCTTCCCGCGTTTGCGATTTAACTCCGCTCCCCACCAGGGTTGCTTCCTCGGTGTATTGCGCGGGGTAGTCAAAGGGCAAGTGGTGTGGTAGCTGTTTATCAGTGATTTAGTAAGTTGACTAACCTGCATGTCTAACTGCGTTTCGTTCCCTATAGTCCGCACCACACATGTGGGCGGCATTTTCGACTCTAGGGTGCGTGTGTAGACAGCTCTGTCCGTGTTGCGCGGATAACACCCTACGACTCACAAACTTACAAACTTTACCTATTTATAATATTAGTGTAGATTTAACACAGCTACCAAGTAATTACAATTTTGATTTGAATAATCGGACACTCAAACTTGATAGACAATTTGATCTGCAATCCGATTCGATGACTGATGTTGTTAGTGTTACGTAAATCTGCTTTTGTGATTGCCACCAACCAATCACATTTAATGGACACGAGATTTGAAAACAGATTAAATCAAATAAGCTTTTATAGTCTAGGGATTAAAGTTATAAATCCCGGACCTATGTGTATTGTTCCTCTCTCTGAAGCCCTGACGGCCGGCAGCTTATATTTATTTAGTTAACTAGCTTCTGCCAGCGGGTTTGCCCGCGTATAAGTCTGAAGTTACACCTGAGGAATAGTGTCCGACCGAAAGTTCGGGTTCGGTTTCGGTTTCGGTCGAGTTTCGCCAAAAAGCTAGTTTCGGTTTCGGCGGCAAACCTGCTGAAACTACGACCGAAACCGAAACTGCATTCGGGAGTTCTCGCGCTGTGATTGGTCATGTGCGGCAAGTTAAATTCCATCCAAGCGAGTAGGCGACGACGACATTTTGCCGCGTCCACGTTAAGGCATGTAATATCGGAGGTTTTTCAATTTCGATATTGAATTCCGATATTAATATCGGAATTGAGCACTTTTTTTGTTAATTGCACAAATTCAGTAGGTATGTGGTTGTATTGAGTACAATAAAAAAACCAGCCAAATTTGAATTGGACTCGCGCACGAAGGGTTCCGTACCATTATCGCATTTAACGGCAAAAAAACCACGTTTTGTTGTATGGGAGCACCACTTAAATATTTATTTTTATTCTGTTTTTAGTATTTGTTGTTATAGCGGCAACAGAAATATATCATCTGTTAAAATTTCAACTGTCTAGCTATCACGGTTCATGAGATACAGCCTGGTGATAGACCACAGTCAAGTCTTAGTAATAGGGTCCCGTTTTTACCTTTTGGGTACGGAACCCTAAAAACCCGTTTATGCCGTGACATAATAGGATTTTCTATTGTGTCGGTCTCTCTCTAATCACCAGTGACTGCGTAATAGGGCGCATATTTACCTAAATTTCACATTTGTTTCCAAAGAAAGAATATAAGTGAAGTATTTCTTAAAAAGGATAATGCATAAAAAATACAGAAAATAAATGTTTATCGATCAATCTAAAGTAGTGCCAATAAGTATCGGTCGTAGTATAAGTGTCGGTCAATGTGGCGACGCCTCCTGGTGGAGGCCTTTATTCAGCAGTGGACGTCTTTTTGGCTGAATAGTTGATGATGATGAGAGACAATGTAGTCAATCTGGTGTCCTGAAATACAGGTTACGGCTGAGTTCAGGCACCCGCAAATAACTTTGTGGCATATCGTTATTATAATTTTCCGTTTTTGAGTTTTTTGTTGACAAGTGTTATTTGTAAAGATTTTTAAAGTAGTGGTAGTTGATTTATCCAACATATTAGTGATCGGATCGACTAATTTGTAGTATTCAATTCAAGCAGAAGACTGAAAAATATTAAGCTTTAATACTCGATCAGAAACAGGCCTCTCAAAATTATGCAAAAATATCTAAGCATCATCATTGTCATCGTCCTTTCAGCCAAATGAAGTCCATTCTTGAAGCATTATTCAATGAAAATATCATTGTTACAACGGGCTCTACGAAACTCTATATTTACTTGTACTCTTAAATGTAAATTTTTTAGCAATCTCGTGACTGTAAATCAGCGCATTCGTGACGGCACATATTATTTTTTCATGAAATGAAGTTTAAGTAAATAAGCGCCCGGTTAGTAAACAGATTGTCCGACCACCGCTAATCAACATTGTCAATGGGCTTAACCGCGCTTTCTCGCTCGACCGTTCACAAGGAGCTAAAATAATGTTTTTTTTCTGATTCCGAGATTGGATCACTCAGTATCGGAATTGAAATATCGGTAACTTCGTTCTCGCACAGGGTAATTTAAAAGAAAAGGTTTACATTTTGGCACGAGAGTTTTTTATGAGATTAATATTTAGCAATAGCTAGCATCCCGCGGCTTCGCTCCCGGGCCTATCTCTGAGGAACCGTCCATTTTTCCGACATAAAAAGCAGCGATAGTATATATCTATAGATAGCTTCTATTAGTGAAAGTAGGTCGTTATCGAAGTATTAGTAACAGTAGTTCCACACCAGAGGTTATTTTACAAGCTAACAAAGTATCGAGTAAACAAACTATTAGTAAAGGTAAGATCACAGAAATCGTTTAGTTATTCACCAGATTTTGCATAGCCAAGGGACTAGTCCTTTAGTACTAAAGAGTTATGTGTATTCGTTTTAGATTTCTTTTTACCCGACTGCCGAAGGAGGGTAATGTGTTTATCAGTCTATGTATGTTTGTTCCTATGTGGCGTTCTAGAGACCAATCGCGTTGGCCGATTTTGTTTTTACGTCAATCGATTCGCTGGTTACGTTCAAATTAGAAAATAGAAATTTGGCGATTTTTGGGCGCCATATTGTAGGGGGCCCATTTTTTTTTCTTCCAAATCCGTCGTGTGGGGTACCAAAATAAAGGGTTTTAAGAAGTGATTTCTAAAACATATAACACTTATATGTTAAATGAACCTAATTCAAAAAATCTAAAAACTCGACTGCTTAAGAAGCGAACTAAAAAGAATTAAACAAGAAGAAAATCATGCTGTGCAGTCGGAGGATACATCTGGTTTTGGTCAGCCAGCTCGCGAATTTTCTTTGGTATTATTCGTTGAATCGTTGAGCTCCTTAAATTCTGAGTTGAGCTGCTCGGTTATTGACTAATGCGTGCACTGACTGGACAGGTCCACTCAATCTGGCTGGTTCTTTCCCCAAAAGACTATTTCAGACATCAATCTAAATGGTCTTCACATGAGCTAGCCAAGATTTTGTCTGGACTTTAAAAGCGACTGTGACCTCTTAGTTTGTTTCGGCCTTTCTTCTCAGAGTTGTCAGATAGGATACACCGACCTCAACTATTTAAAAAATATGATTGACATGTAAAAGTGTTTGTACAAACCAACTTACAGAAATAGAATCATTTATCATTATATTTATTTTCAATTCAAATAATATATACAATTGAATATGCCTAATCTTATGACTAATAACAAAACAAGAAAAAAAAGCTTATTGCGCATCAAAAAATTCGTACACATCGATGTCAATGGGAAACGTGAAGGAAGGAAGATCAACACGAAGGCAATGCTTGTGCAGACCTTATTTTTTCCTATCATCGATTATGGTGATGTGTGTCACTACGATCTGAATGCAGATCATCTCAACAAACTTGACCGTCTTCTAAATTACTGCATTCGATTTGTTTTCAATTTACGTAAATATGACCATGTCTCTGCGCATCGGTCACTTCTAAAGTGGTTGCCCATACGCCAGCGCAGAGAGCAAAGGGCACTGACTACTTTGTTCTCATTTCTCGACTCTTCCAATTTCCCTAGTTATCTGGCCCCTTACATTCAATACATTTGCGCCAACCACAGTAAAAATCTACGGTCATCACATAACCGCCTTCTTCAATGTCCCACTCACCGCTCTGACTTCATTCACCGTTCTTTCTTCGTTCAATCTATTTCTCTGTGGAATGCGCTACCCCAGGAAATCAGGATGACAACCAACCGGTTGACCTTCAAAGTTAAAGTTCGCGAGCATATCCGTAAGAAGTTGGCAGTAGTATCGTAACAGCGCTAATGTTTTTCAATTATTTATCTATTACTACTAATGTTTGTGCCGTATGGTGCCGGACGTAAAGAATTTCACCATCCCATGTCTTCCCGTGGGTGTCGTAAGAGGCGACTAAGGGACAAACCAGAGAATGGGCAGCAGCGTTCTCTGTGCTTCTATAACAACCATACTGCGATCGCCAACCCGCCTGCCAAGCGTGGCGATTATGGCAAAACCCCCCCAATGAATAGCACAAATAAAAAATGGCCCCTGGTACCCGGCAGCTTGCCTACCCTTGACTACGGTAGCGGTCGAGGCTACGGCATGGCAAGGGGTGCTAAGAATCTCCGGACGAGATCCGGCTACCCCAACAATCACCGACGACTGGACCTGGCAACGTACAACACGCGCACACTTCGGACCGACGAGAAGGTCACCGAACTCGAGGAGGAACTGAGCAGGTTGCGATGGAGTATTATAGGGTTATCTGAAGTCCGAAGAGAGGGGGAGGACTCGATAATCCTCAAATCCGGTAACCTGCTCTATTTCCGAGAAGGTGACCGGCAGTCCCAGGGTGGTGTCGGGTTTATCGTCCACAAGTCCCTTGTGAACAACGTGGTGAAGATCGAGAGTGTGTCGACCAGGGTGGCGTACCTTATACTCAGAATATCCTCAAGATATTCGCTGAAGGTCATACAGGTCTACGCCCCAACCTCGGCACACCCCGACGATGAGGTAGAGACCATGTATGAGGATATCTCCAGAGCCATGCATCGTTTCAAAACTCACTTCACCGTTGTCATGGGGGACTTCAACGCGAAACTGGGCAAACGAGACGAGGATGAGCTGCAAGTGGGGCAATTTGGAGCTGGACAACGGAACCACCGGGGTCACCTACTGGCCAGTTTTATGGAGAAGGAGGGCCTCTATATGATGAACTCCTTCTTCAAAAAGCGTGAACACAGGAAGTGGACCTGGCAGAGCCCCGATGGTGCAACAAAAAATGAGATCGACTTCATCATGTCAACCAAGAAGCAAATGTTCAATGATGTCTCTGTGATCAATTCGGTAAAAACCGGGAGCGATCACCGCATGGTAAGAGGCACATTGAACATTAATATTAAGCTTGAAAGGTCTCGACTGATGAAGTCCACGCTCCGGCCAGCACAGATCCGAGTCCAAAACCCCGAGAGCTTTCAGCTCGAACTCCAGAATCGTTTCGAGTGCCTAGGGAGCTCCGTGGATGAATATAGCAACGGGTTCGTGGAAGCTGTCCATACGGTCGGGTCTAAGTTTTTCAAGACCCGTCGTACAGATAGAAACAAAAAGCTCTCAGATCACACCCTCAAGCTTATGAAGGAGAGGCGTGAGATGATCCTGCAGTCTTCAGATGAGGCGTGCAAATACCGGCAGCTCAATGGACAGATCTCTAAATCCTTGAAAAGAGACCTCCGACGCTTCAATACCGAGCGTATTAAAGACGCTATCGAGCGAAATAAAGGCTCCAAGGTGTTCTCAAGGGATCTGGCTATTGGGCAGAGCCAACTCACGAAACTGAAGACCGACGATGGCAGGATCGTATCCGCCAAACCGGAGCTTCTCAGGGAGATCGAGACATTCTATGGGCAGTTGTACACTTCGATCAGCAAGCCCGTTGCGAGTCTAGCAAACGACCCAAGAGCTAGATTGACCCGACACTATACCGAAGATATCCCGGACGTCAGCCTGTACGAGATTAGGATGGCTCTGAAACAGCTCAAAAATAACAAGGCGCCGGGTGATGACGGAATTACGG
The DNA here is from genome assembly GCA_964057195.1 of Orthosia cruda. Taxonomy (NCBI): domain Eukaryota; kingdom Metazoa; phylum Arthropoda; class Insecta; order Lepidoptera; family Noctuidae; genus Orthosia; species Orthosia cruda. The sequence continues at coordinate 27,418,947 of OZ059841.1, forward strand.
CCGAACTCCTGAAGGCGGGTGGAAAACCGGTCCTTAGGGCCCTTCAGAAGCTGTTTGATTCCGTCATACTCGAGGGCAAAACGCCACAGGCATGGTGCAGGGGTGTGGTGGTACTCTTCTTCAAGAAGGGCGACAATGCCCGGTTGAAGAACTATAGGCCCATCTCACTTCTTAGCCATGTCTACAAGTTGTTTTCAAGAGTCATCACGAATCGTCTCGCGCGCAGGTTTGACGATTTCCAGCCCCCCGAACAAGCCGGATTCCGAAAAGGCTTTAGCACCGTAGACCACATACATACGCTGCGGCAGGTTATACAGAAGACCGAAGAGTATAACCTGCCTCTCTGTCTAGCGTTTGTGGACTACGAGAAAGCCTTCGATTCGATAGAGACTTGGGCTGTACTGCAGTCTCTCCAACGGTGCCAGATCGACTACCGGTACATTGAGGTGTTGAAGTGTTTGTACAAAAACGCCACCATGTCAGTCCGTCTTCAGGATCAGACCTCGAAACCAATCCTTCTCCGGCGCGGCGTGAGACAGGGAGACGTCATTTCTCCGAAACTGTTCACTGCTGCGCTGGAGGATGTCTTCAAGGTTCTGGACTGGAGGGGGCTGGGCATCAACGTTAATGGCGAGTACATTACTCACCTTCGGTTTGCCGACGACATAGTGGTCATGGCTGAGACCATGGAGAGCCTCAGTAAAATGCTCGATGACCTCAGTAGAGCTTCCGAAAGAGTGGGTCTTAAAATGAACATGGACAAAACCAAGATCATGGTGAATGCCCATGTAACACCCACTCCTATCAAGGTCGGAGACTCTACTCTCGAAGTTGAAGACGATTATGTCTACCTGGGACAAACGGTCCAGTTGGGTAGGTCCAATTTCGAGAAAGAGGTCAACCGTCGAATCCGACTCGGCTGGGCGGCGTTCGGGAAGTTGCGTGGTATCTTCTCGTCCAATTTACCGCAGTGTCTCAAGACAAAAGTCTATGACCAGTGTGTGTTGCCAGTGATCACCTATGGGACCGAGACGTGGTCGCTCACAATGGGCCTTATCAGAAAGCTCAAAGTCACCCAAAGGGCAATGGAGAGGGCTATGCTCGGAATTTCCTTGCGTGATCACATCAGGAATGATGATATCCGCAGGAGAACCAAAGTTACCGACATAGCCCGAAGAATTGCCAAACTTAAGTGGCAGTGGGCAGGGCACATTGCTCGCAGAACGGATGGCCGATGGGGCCGAAAGGTTCTGGAATGGCGACCGCGAACCGGAAGACGATACGTTGGAAGGCCTCCCACTAGGTGGACTGATGACCTGGTTAAGGTTGCGGGAAGGCGCTGGATGCGAGACGCACGGGATCGGTCAATGTGGCGACGCCTGGGGGAGGCCTATGTCCAGCAGTGGACGTCTTTCGGCTGAAATGATGATGAATGACTAATGTTTAAGTATATTTATATATTTTATATTATATTTTAGTTTATTATTTTGAATATATATGGTATAATTATATTGTATTTATAGTTTATATTTAAATAATCCATTACACAACTTTCTATATTGCACCTACCACTGTTTATCTCTCCATCACCCAAAGGTCGACTGGTAGAAAATGCCTAAGGCATTAAGTCCGCCTCTGTACTTGTATGTGCATGAAGTATTAAATAAATAAATAAATAAATAAACGTGCCCAGAACGCTGGCAGCATTGCCACGTTGAATGGCAATGCTGATTCTCTGGCTAAACAAAAGGCCAGCCCTCTGGTCACGCGAACAGTCGACTAACCGTTTACTTATGTCTCGAAACACTCGGTGAGCACTCGGACCCCATGTACCTAAAGTCTCAACCCCAAACGGCTCAAACATATAACTGCCAATAAGGTTGTTATATTTGCGCCGTTTGAGGTTTTCTGCACCAGCAGCAGCCCCAGCACAGCCCGCCGTGCTAAGAAGATGGGATGGCGCAAGGGTATCGAAACATGTTGCATCCCACACCAAAGGCCTACCCAACTTCCATGGCATTATGGTCATCCCGTCCGGTCTCTTCCCATCGTCGCGCGCCAAGCCATTGGGTTCTAAAACAGCTGGCACCCCGGCGGTGACAAGAGCTCGACGTATGATGTCATTAATGCTGGCGTGCCGTGCTAACCGACCAGCGCTCCTACTGCAGGATAGGCCATGGTGTCCGAGGCAGTCGACTGCTTCACCACATTGACAACGATGTGGAGCTCCGCTGGGAGTACCTAGGCGCAAACAAGTAGGGATCCGGAAGGTACTGTCACTCAACATTGTTCCTATGTTGGGTGACGGTAATGCCTGTAGCCAGAGGCCCGACTCCCACTCACCCACAGCCAGTAGGCGAGCACGCTCAGCAGTATTGGTGGACGTATTTATGTGTTTATTCCGTACCAATCTCATCGCACTACGGCTCATCCCACTGTCCTTGGGGGCGATGGGTTTTCGCGCAACCCCGTATTCGGGCAAGCCACTTTCCAGGCGCACACTGCGTCGGTCGAGCACGGCACTTCGTAGTCAACCAGTGACAGGGATAAAATTTTAGTGGTTAACGTTTCATTGCTGTGGACCGAAGACAAGAACGCCGGTAGGCTTATACTAAAAATTTTGCGGATGCCGAGCCCACCGAAGCGAATGGGTAGCGTGGCTTGCGTCCAGGCTCGGTCATCCAAGGCCATATTTAAGATAGATGTCAGAGTGCATCGAATAATTTCGTCAATTTTTTCCAGGAGAAGCTGCTTCCACAAAGCGGAGAAAATACAAAAAATTTGGTCCAAAACAGCAATACCTAGTGAGAGTAAAAGCCGAATGTAGGTTAATTTTGGCGAGTCTATCCGAAATACCATTAAAATGGTTAATTTTGCCATCAATGAATGAAGAAAAACTGTCTTCCAAAATTGGGGAACCTAGGAGGTGCAGTGAAATTTTATCTAAAATTTTGATCCTTTATCATTTAGGTGACATTTCGATAGTTTTTGACATTCCCATACATTTTGTCATTTTCCTAATCGCAATCGCCACGCTATCGGACAAACGGTTTCCTTTCAACTATGCTGTCACTGACGCCACTTTCAAACTAATTCTAATTCACTCATTTCTTACTTTCCACTGCTCGACATAGGCCTCGACCAAGTGTCGCCACCTCGATCGGTCCTGTGCGCCTCGCATCCAGCAGATTCCAGCAACCCTGACAAGGTCATCGCTCCACCTAGAAGGACGCCCCAGTATTCCAGAACGTTCGTCACTCCAGAACTTTTCGGCCCCATCGGACCGTCCACTCTGCGAGATCGACATAGCCCGATGGATATCTAAACTTAAGTGGCAGTGGACAGAGCATATTGCTCGCAGATGAAAAGAGGTTACAGTACGAAAAACAAACCTGCTTACATATGCTCACAAGATTTTTAATCCTAATAATTGTGTAGATTACAAAAGTACCCACATCATTAATTTCAATCGCTTTATACTGCCGCCATTTGCACAGTTAAAAGGCTAAATACACAGGGGCTTAGTGGAAAAAACTCGAAAAAGGATAATCCCTACAAACAAACGTAATAAGTGATAGCTTTATTAATGACCACTTTGTTGCTGTGTTCCCGTAATTGGATCAAAGAAATTAGGGCAAAATACAAGAGTGTTTGTGCCTGTAATAATTGGGGTATCCGATTTAGTTGAGAATCTTTTTAACCGACTTCAAAAAAAGGAGGAGGTTCTCAATTCGTGGGAATCATTTTTTTTTAATGTATATTCCTCGATTACGCAAAGACGCCTGGACCGATTTCAAAAATTCTTCTTTTGTTTGTTAGGGTATACTTCCTAGTTGGTCCCATAATCATCACGTCAGGATCTGATGATGGAATCCTAGATAAATCGAGGGAACTCCTTAAATATTATAGGCAATCATATAGCGATTTTGGTATTTTCATCAACAATGCAATCATTTGCACTCAAAAAGTATCATTTGGTGAAGTGGAACTGATGAAGAAGACCACAGATGGCCACTGGAACTCCTAAATGCTAAATATGTCACGGGCATAAGATATCTCGAATAGTTAACCGACTATAATGAAGCAAATACTTATAAATAAATGGTACTGATACAAATAGCACCATCGAACTGATCTGATGATGAAGCCGGAAGGTAGGCACTGGAACTCTAATATAAAACAATGTATCCTAGTCGTGTTTGGGCTTATTGGAATCGCCATGAGATCTACTTTGGCTATAAATGATAATCATGTTAATTGGAGGTACGAGTACCTACCAAAACTAAAAAGAGGAAAAAAAGTTTTAAACAAAATATCAAACCGACTTCCAGAACAAAAAACTACAAACCAAAATATAAATTTCTATTCCGAAGTCGGTGTCGAAAAACGGGAAACAATGGATAGGTACAAAAGACACCGACTTCGGAAAATAAATTTATTTTTTGCTTTGTAGTTTTTTGTTCTGGATGTCGGTTTGATTTTTTAACCGACTTCCCAAAAAGGAGGAGGTTCTATGTTCGACTTCATATTTGTTTTTTTTTTTTTTTGTGTATGTTCACCGATATCTCCGTCAATTGTGGACCGATTTTGAAAATTATTTTTTTGTTTGAAAATGTATGTTCCGGAATTGGTCCCATTTTTTTTTGTGGAGATCTGATTAAGAACTTTGGTGATATACACCAGAACTCTTCAATAAACAACTGCAAATCTCTCGGGATTGCTGCAATTGCATATCTGTTTATTGTTTATACCATTTATTTCATCACGCCAGTACGCTCTTAAGGGGTACGCAGATCTCTCATTTCACCGGTTATGTTCAAGTTTCATGAAATCAAGTTTGGCGTTATAGTTACCTTACTAACTTGCCTATTAGGTAGGTACAACTAAAAAGTGAATAATAGAAAAACTTTTTTGTTTCGGTGTTAGCAATAGCTTTCGTAGGTACCAATTTTGCTTTATGGACACCGCCTTCAAAAAATAAAGTTATTTTTCACTTTGTAGTTTTGTATTTGGAAGTCGGTAGTATTTTTTTGCAAAAAAGTTTTTTTTGTTAAAAGTTTTTTTGAATAAATTTTTGGCGCTGCTTTTGCTGAGTATCGGCTTTGTTAAGTTATTGTTGTCTTTATCTATACCAATATTATAAAGAGGAAAGATTTTTTTGTTTGATTGTTTGTTTGTTTGTACCGAATAGGCTCCAAAACTACTGGACCGATTTCAAAAATTCTTTCACCGTTGGGAAGCTACTCTATCCCCGGGTGACATAGGCTACTTTTTATCCCTGTATTTCCGCGGGAACGGGAACTACGCGGGTGAAACCGCGAGGCGTCCTCTAGTCTCTTATAGACCGAGGGAGAGCCTCTCGTGCTTCAGGACATGGATTCAAATCTGGGCAAGAAGCAAAGTGGCTTTTCAATTTCTTTGTTCTTTCTAAGTTTATCTTGAACATTGCATTATATTTATGTATTTAGTTTATTCTTTGAGTATATATTGTATTTTTAGTTCAGGTATATGTATTTAAATAAACGCTTAACTCCAAATATTGCACCTATCACTATTTGTCTCTGCATCACCCAAAGGTCGACTGGTAGAAAATGCCCAAGGCATTAAGTCCGCCTCTGTGCGTTTATGTGCATAAAGTAATAAATAAATAAATACATAGCTGATAACGGTGAAGGAAAACATCGTGAACCTGGACTAATAGTTGACTAGCTTTTGCCCGCGAATTCGCCTACGTAGCATTATTACTTCTTCGCACCATACAAACTTCCACCCCATTAAGAATAATTTCCGGGTTAAAAATTATCTCTGATGTCCTTTCTAGAGTTTCAAGCTATCTCCATACCTACCAACTTTCATCTGAATCGGTACAGTGGTTTAAGCGTGAAAAAGTAACAGACAGACAGCTACGGCAAAGAGCTACATAATGACAGCCGGAAGCAAAGTCTCGGTTTAAAGAATGGTCATCTATCCAAGAATAGACCTCGGCAAGCGTTGCTTAACTTTGAAGATCAACCCGTGCAGCTGTATTTATTCAGCCACGAAATAAAATTAAAAATAACACCCACAAAAAATAATTGTAGCCCATTTTTTTTAAACGTATTAAATATCACCAGCCGTTATGGTAACTACGTGTACCAACAAACTCACGTCCCGGCTATTAAAGTTAACTGCAGAACCTAACGAGATAATATACAATGTTACCACTAGTTATTGTATGAATCTGAAAAAAAAACTGCAAACATTTTAATAAAATTACTTTATTTACGACAAAGAGGCACAATGAAAGGAAATGGGGAGAAGGATAACAAAAAAATTATAATTAAAAAATCTTTTAAATATCACTATTTTATCCTTCACTAGCTCTGTCCACGGCTTCGCTCGCGTAAACAAAACGTAATCCACTATTTAATAAACGCAAGCATTAAAAAAAAAAGCATTAAATGCAAAAATACGTTCGAACTTAAAAAATAAGTATGTGGGTACGAAGCAAAGATGCAAACGCGACTTTTTTTTATTAGGACAAACCCACTTCACTATTCCCAAACCACTGCAAATCCTGAAAGCCAGAATCAACAGTGGCGACCACCAGAAAGGCGCTGAGGCAATGAAGCTCGACGAGGTCCTGGAGAATGAATTTAACTGTCTTTGATCCCGCAACAAAATTAATCAGAAAATAATAACGGAGGTGTATGAAAAATACATAACTTCCACTTCCCTCCATATCAAGCAGGAGACAAAACAAACAAGGCCAATTAAGGCACAAAGGGTCGTTTACAACTGGGATAATCCCAGTTGTAAACGACCCTTTGTAACCGACCCTCACCACGGCACGGTAAAAAAATATCATTAAATTAATGGGTCCTAACATTGTCATCATATCAGCCGAAAGACTGCTCGACATAGGCCGACCCCAAGCGTCGCATTGACCTGTCCCGTGCGTCTCGCAACCAGCAGATCCCCACAACCTTCACCAAGTCATCAGTCCACCTGGTGGAAGGCCTTCCAACGCAACGTCTTCCGGTTCGCGGTCGCCACTCCTGAACCTTTCTGCCCCATCGGCCATCCGTTCTGCGAGCAATGTGCCCTGCCCACTGCCACTTAAATTTGGCAACTCTTCGGGCTATGTCGGTAACCCTGGTTCTCTTACGAAACGCCGAGCATAGCCCTCTCCATTGCCCTTTGAGTGACTGTAAGCATTTTGATGAGGCCCATTGTAAGCGACCACGTCTCAGAGCCATATGTCATCACTTGCAACACACACTGGTCATAGACTTTCGTCTTGAGACGCCTAAAATTGTGTTATATTTGATTCCAATAATAGGAATGGCAAAACGCTTGAACGCACGAAAGTTTGTTCTAGTTTCTACAAGACACGTATAATAAATAACTCCGGATACAGCCTATACATTATCCAACATAATATTGTGTTCATTCTGCCAAAGAATACACCCCCATAAGATATAATGTGCAAACACGGCTGCTGCGAGTTATCAAATTGGATGTTTTTTTAAAATTTCCCATGAAGAAGTTCTCAGTTTTTGGCCCAGGCCAGGATTTTAGATCCTCGGTTATCCCATTGGCTTGCCACAGTACCTGAAACTAAAATATACTGATCTAGTATTCTGCATTGTCATCCATATCACACAGCAAACTTTCAGCTAAATCATATTACACCTCAAATAGACAAGATACACCATTATGTTTGGATACATTGGATATGTATTACTAGCTATATTACATTTAGTACTTTTTATTCCAATAAAAGCTTGTTTAAAAAGATTTTTTAGCTATCCACGCCCATTTGAAAGAGTCACCTAGAAGAAAGAAAGAAAAAGTGTTTATTCGCCACACAAACGACACATTTTTTTTTATTTTTCCTTAAATTAAACCCTTAACGATTGTATTAGTAAAGTACTTAAATTATGTTAGTAAAGAAAAGTAAGATTAAAATAAAATACCAAATTTGAGTACCTATTAGGATGATGAATAAGTAAAACAGATGCATGTCGTGACTGTGGCAAGAGCCTTGTATAGGTATGCCAGTTTGATCTCGTTACACTGTCGTTTGAAGTGGCCTTTCTGTTCAAGTGCCTCCATTGTTCTCTTGTCGCGGATTTGCGATGGCCAAGTTGATTTGAATGTAAAGTGGGTTTTATATTGTTGATTATAAGAGGTTTTTGTGCAATGAATTGAGATTTTATTTATACAGCTTGTTTTTCGATTCAAACACTAATGTTTTTAGCAATCCTGTAATTATCGACACTTACCCTCAGTTTCCCACCTTAAAATTATAGCAGAATTAATCTGACAAATTGTCAAACACGCATTATCTGCTGTGATTGGTTGAATGAATTTTCAACAGCCAATCACAGAAGATAACGCGTGCTTGACAATTTTTCACATTAATTCTGCGATAATTTGAAGGTGGGAAACTGAGGGTAAGTGCTGTTTTTATTTATTTATTATTAAACTTCATGCACAAAGGAACAATGGCGGACTTAATGCCTTAGGCATACTCTACCAGTCAGCCAAGAGTAGTGAAGAGAAAACATGGCAGGTTCATTGTTTAAATCGTGCAACAACAAATTTACCAAAAAAATATAATTTTAAATTGCTTAAAACAACAACAATTGCATACTTTTACAATCTTTTATTTAATTTCACCTCTGTTTGTTTTTTGCAATTGGAGGATCAGGTGTTCAGCCACCTCGCGAATATGTATTCTTCGACTGCACAACATGATTTTCTTCTTGTTTACATCTTTTTAGTTCGTTTCTTGAGCAGTCGAGTTTTTGATCTTTAAATTTACTTTTTTTATTTACAACTTTTTTTTAATTGCTTTTAAACATATAAGTGGTATTTATTTTTGAATTAAAACCCTTCATTTTGATACCCCACTCGATGGGTTTGGAAGAAAAGAAAAATTGGGAACTGCACAATATGGCGCCCAAAATCCGCTAGGTTGTTTTTTTTAACGTCACCTTTTTAAGAACACTTGGGCTGTCAAAACGCATCTAACAATGTCTTAATTGCATTACTTAAAGAGTATTACATCCAACAAGATACGCGCGAAAGACATAACCCTTTCCTTGAAGCCGGGTAAAAAATCTATTTTTAATTTAAACTTGTTTTAATATGAATGTTTTTTAGTTTCACCTGTCCCGGTGTCTGTAATCAAATCTTGCAAGTCAACTTTGACCCACTTCTCAGTGTCCGATTGAGCTGAAATTTTGCACACATGTTTGTTTCTCGCGACAGTGCAATTTTTTATTAAATACATTGTTTAAAACTATTTTTAATATATAAGTTTGTTTTAATATGAAAGTTTTTTAGTTTCACCTGTCCCGGTGTCTGTAATAAAATCTTGCAAGGCAACTTTGACCCACTTCTCAGGGTCCGATTGAGCTGAAATTTTGCACATATGTTTGTTTCTTGTGACAAAGCAATGTTTTTATTAAATACTTTGTTTAAAAATATTTTATTTTAAGTTTGTTTTAATATGAAAGTTTTTTAGTTTCACCTGTCCCGGTGTCTGTAATAAAATCTCGCAAGGCAACTTTGACCCAGTTCTCAGTGTCCAATTGAGCTGAAATTTTGCACATATGTTTGTTTCTCGTCATGACATTGCATTTTTTTTTTAAATACGTTGTTTAAAATAATATATAAGTTTGTTTTAATATGAAAGTTTTTTAGTTTCACCTGTCCTGGTGTTTTATGGTGCCTAGCTAGAAGCAAGTTTCCTTATGATTCAGTAAAATATATAGGTAGGTTTACGTGTACATTATCTTCGGCGTTAATAAAGACATCAAAGTTATGTGCAGTATTCATCACACGGGATAATCTTACGATATTACGTCATGCTTATGACATCATCATTACGTCTTATGGTGTCGTACGTTCACTCGTACGAGTATATGGCTATGTCGGTAGACAAATACGGGAGATTCCTCATAAAGATAATGAAAATGCTTTGTCTGGGGTAAGCAAAGGTTTTTATTGCATTTTATTGTGTTTCTGTTTATTATATAACATACTCAGATCAAATACAACGTCAAGATGGAACGTTGCAAACAACAAGGTGACGCCGGTTAAAACTACGCCTTGCCGTATACATACACAATTACACGCACACACGTACAACGAAACTACGCCTTAGCTTGTCAGTCGAGATTTTTATTTGATCTGAGAACTCGACTGTCAAGCTAAGGCGTAGTTTCGTTGTACGTGTGCGCTTTAGCTTGTCAGTGGACCTTTTTCCATTTGATCAGAGAGCTCGACTGATAAGCTAAGCCGTAGTTTCGTTGTAGGTACGTGTGTGCTAGTAATTGTGTATGTATACGGCAAGGCGTAGTTTTAACCGGCTTCATCTTGTTGTTTGCAACGTTCCATCTTGAATTTTTATTTGAACTGAGATCACGCAATAATTGTCCGGCTAGGCAGAAGTACATTTCTTTAGTTATGTTAAAATCACATGTAATAGTGGCGAGCCTATTTCCATGAACCGGCCACTAAGCCAGACATCAGGCTGCTACCGAGAAATTCTAAATGGAAAACCCAATGACACTTTCTCGACACGGGAATTGAACCCAGGACCTCAGGTTAAGCAGTAGTGCTTGCAACCACTAGACTAAAGAGGCAGATTTTTTATTTTAGTTTTATAGGCTCGCGCTTGACCACTATCTCACCTGATGGTAAGCGATGATGCGGTCAACAGTGAATCACGCTTGCCTAGAAGAAACCTATTCACTCTTGACTTAAAGACCCTTAGATTGTAGCTATGGGAAACACAGACTCCGGTTTTGTTTGTGTTTAATGTGAGAAGTCATAGATATAATAATGAGAAGTAGATCAATTGTGGAATGAATGGTATCACAGGACAGAAAATATGAGAGCATATAGCGCAGGGGTCACCAAATGGTGGACCGCGGTCTTCACCCGGACCGCAGACCTATTTTGTGTTAACCTTAACCTAAATTCTAAGATAGTTTTCATCATCATCATTTCAGCCGAAAGACGAACAGACTGCTGAACATGGGCTTACCCCAAGTGTCGCCACATTGACTGCGCGGTCCCGTGCGACTTGCATCAAGATAGTTTCCAAGATGAACTTTCCGATGAACAACACCAAGAGTTAATGACAATAGCGGCACCAACTGTAGTCTTAACTTCAGACGGATAGTTCAAGGCAAAACATTTTTCACATATTTAAAACTAGAGGACGCCTCGCGGATTCACCCGCGTAATTCCCGTTCCCGTGGGAATACAGGGATAAAATGTAGCCTATGTCACCCGGGGATAGAGTAGCTTCCCAGCAACGGTGAAAGAATTTTTGAAATCGGTCCAGTAGTTTTGGAGCCTATTCGATACAAACAAACAAAAAAAATCTTTCCTCTTTATAATATTGGTATAGAAAAAATCTTGGTACTTATTTTTATTGATTACATTTGTTTATTATTAAATATAATATTTATAAGGCCGGAGTTAGAGGGGTAGTTGGTCTTACGGACCGCGACGGGCAAATTATTTTTAAGTAACGGACCCAAAATTAAAATAATTGGTGACCCCTGATATAGCGTATATCACCATGTGTTTACATTCCGTGTTGACGATTTCAGAACATTAAGTAAAACCCTGTCAGTGTGATCCTTTACTAAACTCAGTCGCCAAGACAACGGGCGAACTCTCTCTCTCTCTCTCTTTATGAATTTCAATGAATAACAAGATATAACTGTCAATTAAACGATTCATATAAAGATTCCCAGAAAGAGTTGGCGGGACCTAGATGGGCATCTGCAGAGGCTGGGCCGATGTGGCTCCGAAAAAGAACACTTGGAAGGATTTGGGGGAGGCCTTTACCTTGCAGTGGAACAGTATTGACATTGAAATGATTCTTTCTGGAGTCGAGTTGGAGGACACGGCTTGGAATATGAGCTTTAATTGGGGTGTACCCCATTGTTGCGAAGTTCATTACCGCGATGTACGGTACTGCGAAAGTTTACTATCGCGACGAAGTAACGAACATCGCAGTTAAGAACTTTCACGATAACGTACGTCGCAATGGTAAACTTTCGCAGTAACGTACATCGCAGTAAAGAACTTTCGCAACATCGAACGTCGCAATAGTAAACTTTTGCAGTACCGTATATCGCGGTAATGAACTTCGCAACAATGGGGTACACCCCTTTAATTGATGCTTTACTTCACCACAAGTCGCTGCAGTGTCTTATATTAAGGTTACCCTAGTCGATCATTCTTCCATACTAAGGTAGTCTGGTGATTAATCCACTGTTTGAGGACATACGTTCAAAATAAAATATTATATACATTTTCTCATCATTATCTAGCCATGTATGGAAAAAAAGTAATAAAAATAATATTGAAAGTTATGAGCGTTGAAAGTTTCATAGTTCAACACTAATTTTAACGCATCTTTGGGCGGAAATAATTACCATAAGAAGAAGGAAAATTGCAATACAGTCACCATACAGGGATAAATTAGTAGTTCAACAATGTAAATAATTTTATTTTGAAAATATACATTTAGTAGTTTTTTCACGATATCCATACTCCCAAAGGTCTGTTTATAAAATTTCACGCGCTCGTTTTCATTGTAAATCATCATCCATAGCTCTACAAATTTGCAAATGTGCTAATTCGTACAGTAAGTAGTAAGTACGAGCAGTAAGAAGCTAGTTCGCTTCTTACTGCTCATCACAGCATCTATCTCATTCGCACGTGTTGTCAGATGAGATAGAATGCATTTTAACCCCGCGCACAAAATAGTTCGTGCCGTCGACTAGGACAACCTTAACATCAATACAAGTTCTCAAGTAGACAAAGACATGCATACCTTATCCAAAAGGTAAAACTTTCTGAAATTCTTCGAGATAGGGCGACATACCACTAGAAGTTATGAGAGATGTAGAACTTTTAACAAGATGTGCATACATGAACTTAGGAGTTAATTAGGTACCTAAATGGTGTAATTGTTAAATATGCACATTTGTTAAGCCGCGTATGCCTATAAACACACCTTTGTTGGTACTATAGACTTGTTAATAGGAGCTTATGTCCGGAGCTATGATATCAGAAGGATATACTCAGCTGGCAAATTTTGATTGTGAATGCAGTGAAGCAGTAAATGATTAATGATATTATTACAAGCTTTTATTTAACTTGCAATGTATGTATGTATTTATGTATGTAAGTGTGTTCGGGTCAAATCTTGCAACTGAATTTTAAAGCAGTTATCCTCCACCGATTTAGATGAAATTTTGCATACACGTTTAGTTTGGATTACAATGCATTGTTAGCTAAGTGACGTCATTCTAAATCTAATATGGTGGACGGCCCAAGATGGCGGTCTAGTTATTTTTGTGCACGGCCATGATATGGGTATCAAATAAAAGGGTTTGCTGGGAAAATACGAAAAAGCTTGTTTTGAAAATACATTTTAATGAATTTTTTTTTTTTTTAATACATTAAAATATTACTTCTCTATGTCAATCTTTTATGTCAATGAAACTAGATGAGACCAGTATTACCTAACTGACTACTATGAGAAGAAACACAAAACAAAACTCAGAGCCAATTCCAATCAATCAATATAATAATTATTTATTTATTTATTTTGGGAAAACAAACAGACAAAAAAATAAAAATACAAAAAAATATTATAAATAAATAAAGTAACATATGTGTAGCCCACGACGTTATCCACATCTTAACTAAATAATTTAAACATTGCCCACGACTAAGGCTGAGAGCAACACAAATAAACAAAGTTAAAAGATCACAATTCCAAAACAAAAAAAAAACATTTAACAATACAAAGTTAAAATCTAAAAAATCGTTAATCAAAATTCAAAGTAAAATAAAATTCAGCAAATAATTAAAATTCATAAAGCAAGCACTTAATTAAAAATGTAAAAGGAATTAAATTCCTGAATTTCAAAAATAACTAAAATGTCAAAAGTAATTAAATTTCAAAAATAACTAAAATGTCAAAAGTTGTTTTTTTTTATTATTCAAATCATCTGATTTAATAAGAACCATGAAAAACACATAGTTCTCATCTGAGATCTTATGTTAATGTCTGGGGTGATATTTAACCCCCGACGGAAAAAGAGGGGTGTTATAAGTTTGACGTGTGTTGCTGTGAATCTGTGTATCTGTGTGTCTGTCTGTGGCATCATAGCGCCTCAACGGATGAACCGATTTTGATTTAGTTTTTTTTTGTTTAAAGGTGATTGTGTGGAAAGTGTTTTAGCTATGTTTGAATAAAATCGGTTCAGTCGTTCATAAGTTATGGGCGTTTTACTGTTTCAATCGGGATGTTTTCGCAAGATAAATGTGTCGGGGGGTTTTTTGAATTTTGAAATTTTACTTGTTATTTAAGGCAAGAAACACCACACAGATTTGAGTGGACCAGAGGTTCCAGACAAGTGACATTCTCTCTTTAAAAGCGTGGCGATAGCGATTGACAAAAAGGCAATATTGTATGGAATTGACAAGCTAAAGAGAGAATCCTACAACTTAGTGGGCGTTGTATTTAGGCAACTGCCATGATTGTTGGGCTCCTGGTGTACAAATCGCGAGGGAAACTTTGGTTGCTTTGCTTTATTGAAGCATTCTGTGGTAATGCGTATGTGCGATTTCTATGGATATTAACGGTAAATTCAATCCTCATATTCATTTCGTATGTGGTAGTATATAGATGCCTCTACATGCTGACTTTGATTTCATTCATGTGCACTTTTAATATCAGATTAACTCTATTAATATTTGCACTGTACTATTGTCTATTATACAAGTAAAATTTCAAAATTTAAAAACCCGACACATTTATCTTGCGAAAACATCCCGATTCAAACAGTAAAACGCCCATAACTTTTAAACCGCTGAACCGATTTTATTCTAACATAGCTAAGAACATTCTTGACACAATCACCTTTCAAACAAAAAAAAACTAAATCAAATTTCGGTTTATCCGTTGAGGCGCTATGATGCCACAGACAGACACACAGATACACAGATTCACAGCAACACACGTCAAACTTATAACACCCCTCTTTTTCCGTCGGGGGTTAAATATCACCCCAGACATTAACATAAGATAAGATAAGTTGCCTGTACAAGTAAAATTTCAAAATTTAGAAACCCCCCGACACATTTATCTTGCGAAAACATCCCGATTCAAACAGTAAAACGACCATAACTTTTGAACGGCTTAACCGATTTTATTCTAACATAGCTAAGAACATTTTCAACACAATCACCTTTCAAACAAAAAAAAACTAAATCAAAATCGGTTCATCCGTTGTGGCGCTATGATGCCACAGACAGACACACAGCTACACAGATACACAGCAACACACGTCAAACTTATAACACCCCTCTTTTTCCATCGGGGGTTAAAAACAAAACATTGTATTAAGATGTTAAATTATGTGTATGTCGTTTTACTAACAAATACATTTTTTTTTCAGGTAAGTTACACGATTTTCGAGAAACAGCAGTCGTGGAACAAAGGTCAAGTATTCTATCTATTTTATTCAACCATGCTGATACTTTAAATATTCTAATTAAAAATGGATATATGTTTTCCATGTTTAATGGCTAGAAGGTAAATAATAATTATTATAACTAGAGTAACTCTTTTTTACCTTCGAAATAAGATAAGGATCGTATCAGATGGCGTTCTGTAGTTTCTGCCTACACGTATGGGGAAAGGTTAAGTCTATGTCTAATAGTATGGATGTCAACACAAATCGCAAGCATGCTCTGGCGGTGAATCAAGAACAGCTATTGTTTGGCGCGCTCCGCTTTATCTAGCAACTCGGGACGTCGTTGTCGTCGTCACATAATAAATATACAACAGTATGGAAACTATACCTACAAGCGCTGGAAACGGCACACTCACACAAAGCTTCTCCTACGTACTCCACGTCACACTTCCAGCCGTTATGATGGCTCCTTCTCTGTAACTGCAGTGCACCTCTGGAACTCTCTCCCACACTCCCTACGCGATAGCCCTTCTCTCGATGTCTTCAAGAGGAAAATTAAAGAGCATTTCCTTTTAACGCAATGTTAGTAGATATATATTATATATATTTGTATTTATGTATGTATGTATATATTTATGATTATAACTTTGTTATTTTAAAATTGTACACTGGATCCTACCCTCTTTTGTCATCAATCTCTGTCACTATAGGGTTTGCTGTAAGAGAACTCAACATTGAGTTAAGCTCGCCTTTGTACATGTACTTTATTATCACATTGTATTAAATATTGTTTTTGGTGTACAATAAAGAATTAAGAATTAAGAAAAACATGCGCATCGACGAGACCCCTAAGCGGCACACACTGCAGAAGTGCCTTAATGGTCTCGTCGGTGCGTATGTTTGTGTGAGTGTGCCGTTTCGAGCGTTTTTAGGTAGTTTCCGTACTGATTGTTGCACGAAAGCAGCAGCAGTGTAGTCACTGACCGCCACTGAGAAATATCGCCGAACCCTACTTTCGATTTGTAAGTAAGGTTGTGTTTATATAACTCTTTAATAACCCCAGTGTATCCAACAATTTATGTGACTTAATTTTCACGATTATACCTACCGGCCTATACACGCACTTGACAATTCCATACATTTTTGACGTTTTCCAATCGTTATTGCAACGCTTTCGTTGATAGAATGTCACTTGTCTAGAGCCTCTGATCGTAAGCGATGATGTGTTCGACGTAAGTGGAGCAGTCTTTTTTCTTTCTACTTGAGTATGGTACCAACTCATAAGAATGAACAACATTTCTCATAGAACCAACTCGGAAATAATAATACCAGCCCAGTACTAGGCAAAGCCATTCTCATGCAGAGAATGCATTAACCGGTTGAGAGCCGTAATGATGGTTGAGCTGAGTGGTGCCGAACCATGTGTCATGTTCGTGAACGGGCGCCATTAGTTGGGATTGGTCATAACATGCCTTGGCCTGAATTTAATTATCTATTTATTGTATTTTTTTAATGTTTGCTTTACTCTAGACGCTTTTACGTGCACGTCTTTTTACTTCGTTTTCACATATTTGTATTTTTCCAACAAGAATAATGTAACCAAATACTTGTAAAACACTTATTTTAAAAGAGTAAGTGTGCAGTTTCTTGTCCGTTCTCTCTATAACAAGCTACATTTCCGAATGGACGGTAGAATCAAGTATTATTACATTTAAATTAATTTTTTTGTTGTTCAAAACTTAAGTGGCAGTGGGCAGGGCACATTGCTAGCAGAACAGATGGCCGTTGTACCGGAAGACGCAGCGTTGGAAGGCCTCCCTCTAAGTTGAGCGATGACCTAGTCAAGGCTGCGGGGGTCCGGTGGATGCAAAACGCACAGGACCGATCAGTGTGGCGACGCTTGAGGGAGGCCTATGTCCAGCAGTGGCCGTCTTTCGCTGAAATGATGATGATGATGTTCAAAAGTGTTGCTTAATGGCCTAATTAAATAAATACATTTTAGATTTCGGTTTTTGGAATTACCGAAACAATTAAAAGCCATTGTGTCTCGCGTGGATCCATGTGTCAGGCACCACAGGGATTAATTACCACGCCAGCTCAATGGAGGTTAGTGATTTCAAACTTTTATTATCTCTAAGTCCACTACATCAATTGCGTGAGTTCAAGGAGTTGTCAGCAATGTCCAAGACAAACTAAGAAAGTACATTAATGAATTGTAAAAGTCACATTGGTAACTGCCCGGATTTGAACCCATGACCTTTAGCACGAAAGGCGAGGGCTTTTGTCAATGGGCCACCATGACATCAGTTAAAGGTCCACTCACTATCGGTGCATAAATCACGCAACAAGCCCAAGTAAGTCACAGATTTGGAACTACAGCGAAACATCATTAGTTACAATTTGTGGTCTGACAGCCGGACCAATCCTCGCAATACTACCCTACGTAGATACATAAATATGTACATAACATACCACTTTTTTGGTCAAATCAGACTTTGGCCTTTACCCATGACACCAATATATTTTTGCACATATTTTCCGCAGAAGAATTCGTGGCTAAGTAATTACAGCCGTACAGGTCAATCTTCAGATTAAGCAACGCTCGCCGAGGTCAGTTCGTGGATGAGTGACCATCCATTACATCCCTACATGTACATGGTAGACATCCCACCCATAAGCACAAAACGTTTTGGGGATACTATGATTGTACTTACGGTTAAGAGGTGGCATTCCCTGCAGGAGCCTGTGTTTCCCGACAGCTACAATCTAGGGGTCTTTAAGACAAGAGTGAATAGGTTACTTCTAGGCAAGCGTGTTTCCCCGTCGACCACATCATCGCTTACCATCCGGTGAGATAGTGATCGAGCGCGAGCCTCTAGAATAATATAAATAAAACACATAAATCTTCCCCCCTGGAAAGCACGGTAACCCATTGGCCCCGGCTGTTATTTATTCATCTTTGACAGTCGTTATAGATAATAAGAAGCCAGGAAATCTGACACCAGTCTTGTCAAGAGTATTGCCACGTTAATGATATCTAACAGTATTGTAAGTAAGCCCTGTCCTAGAAATAGTTACCTACAAGCGTGCGTCACGTAAACACACGTTAGGGCTGCCCGCCACTACCTGCTTGAGTTTCTTTCTAGTTTTGTGTTTGTAAATATTATATTTATTATTACACTTATTTTAAATCTTACTAGGTAGGTACCTACCATTTATTAAACTCATAGGTAATTTTTTCATAATGATATTTCGTCTAATTCAATAATATATGTAAGTAGCTAAGTACATAAGTAAGTACGAGTAGATAGCTTAGCCTAGGAAATTACCTACTAGTATTTTGAACGCGAACGTAAGTAGGTCACCTGTGTGTGACTTTATCACCCTATCTACTTATTTGTTTATTTTAATCCAGGCTCAATCCAGGTAATTACTAAAAGCGAAATACCTACCTATGAAAAAAAGAAACAAATTACGTACTAGTAGGTTAGGTAGGTATATTTTATTTATATAGTTTTGCCTTTCGTAGCTTCCAGGTAATTTAAAAAATGTTATCTCTGGATGCGATATAGAAGTATTCAAGCAACCGAAAACAGCACAATATAGTCTACAATTTCTCTCTGCCATATTAAGTAAGTAAGTACTTGTACTTATTTCAATCAAATATACACAAATCGCACGCTTACTGCTTACAAAACCATCATACCGTTCGTGAATGTTTGCGACTGTAGTGTATCGAGTGTTGGCTGAACTCGAGGCGCGTAGGTATGACTCGCGTTCCGACCGTTTGTATGAAGGTTATGAAGATAGAATACTGTTAGATATCATTATTACCGTGGTATTGTGTTATCAAGTTACTGGAGTGTAGAGGTCTGATAGGCACTCCATGTTAAATTCTGGTTATAATCCTGCGACATAAAAACTGTAGATATATCTTAAAAAATTGGTTGTCACACATTTGAATGATCGTCAGAAATACGTCGTAAAAATATTTTTAGTTTTTTTTTGTTTTTTTTTTATATTAAAAAATGCATTGGCATGAGCAACAAACTTGGTGCTTGCAACCTGTGTGACGGGAGCCAAGTTCGCTCGCTTTGCTCGTTCACTTCAGCTCCCGTCATCCCCTTCGAACCTAACCTATCCGTGTCGGGATGCCCTAAGGTCCCGAGCTCGCTTCGCTCGCTCATGGACTAATTCGTTAAAAACACGAATACACCCGAATAACCAAATACAATTAAAGTATGTATCAATATTATTACCTCAGCTCACAAAAAACTACTACACTACTAATAGTCGCCCATTCAGTATATTTAACACCCGTTTAATAATTTCCCAAGGCAAATAAATAATTGCTTGTAAAAACGAGGTTATTTCAACTAAGCTAAGGGTTTACGAAAATTTACCGAAAGAGCTTTCGACCCTCCGTGAACCAAAAAACTTTCCGAGCGATGAGTCTCAAATTGGACACATTATAACCCTTCGGCTGCCGTCGCGACGATGCCGAGTATGTAATGTACCGTTATGAGTATATTAGGTATCTACTATTGTTGCCAGACTATTGTGGAATGTCACATTAATGGGATGAATGGAGAAAAGTCTTACATAAAGGGGCTATTAAAATTATTTTCTTTTGCCGTATTGAAATATATATAATGATGTCAGTGTAGAAAACCCATACCTACAATGAACATTGTTACTTTTTTTTTCAAATTGTCATTAGACTCGCGTTTTACTACTATTTCGCCTGATGGTAAGCGTTGATGTATTCGACGGTGAAACACGGTTGCCTAGAATCACCTATTCACTCTTGACTTAAATACCCCAAAGTTGTAGCTATCAGGAAACAAAGACTCCGGCAGGGAATTCCACTCCTTAGCTGTGCGCATAATGAAAGTATTCGCAAAACGCTTTGTAGGTATGGGTGTGATTTCCATCATGTACCGGTGGCACATTGCCTTGTTGTCCGAAGATGGAAAGGGCTAGGCAGAATCAAATTGTGCAGTTCCATCGCACACTCTCCGAAATGTAACCGATAAAAACCGACAGACTTGTCACTCGGCGTCGATGTTCAAGGCTCTGGAGCTTTGAGGCGACCAGTGCATCGTTGCCGATAAGCCTCTTGGCCCGTTTGTCAATCGATGTATTGATGGAGATGGAGATGATGGAGCATGCTTCCTAGAAATAACCTATCTGCTTAAATTTTGTTCTTTACGAATCAGAATTGCAAGAACGTTGTCAAGTTTTTTACGAATCAGAATTGCAAGAACGTTGTCAAGTTTTTTACGAATCAGAATTGCAAGAACGTTGTCAAGTTTTTTACGAATCAGAATTGCAAGAACGTTGTCAAGTTTTTTACGAATCAGAATTGCAAGAACGTTGTCAAGTTTTTTTTAAAATCGATTTATTTAATCGACCGGCCATTGTTGGTACACTTGTTTTTGTAAATGTTTGTTCTGTATGTTTTTTGTTTTTATCTTATACATTAAATCTTTTTCGGTTTGCATCAGAATACTATCACTGCGCTATTTATTTTTAAATATAACTAATTGTAATTGTTATGCTGAGATAGATAGGAGCCTTTTTAGACTCGCTCAGAGGCTCTAGACTAGTGAAATTCATATCATTATCTTCCTGCCCTTGTACCATGCTATCTGCTTGCCCCTGTCACGCTATCACTGACTCCCTTTTCAACCTACTTCCCAAAAAGGAGGAGGTTCTATGTTCGACATTATGTTTTTTTTTTTTTTTTCTATTTCACTTCGATTGCTGCAATCGCATGTCTGTTTATTGTTTATACCATTTCATAACATAACATCACGCCAGTACGCTCTTAAGGGGTACGCAGATCCCTCATTTCACCGGTAATGTTCAAGTTTCATGAAATCTATTCTGGCGTTATAGTTACCTTACTAACTTGCCTATCACGTAGGTACAACTAAAAAGTGAAAAATAAATAACACTTTTTTGCAAAAAAATACTACCGACTTCCAAATACAAAACTACAAAGTGAAAAATAACTTTCTTTTCTTTTTTGAAGTCGGTGTCCATAACGCAAAAAAATGGTACCTACGAAAGACACCGACTTCAAAAAATAAAGTTATTTTTCACTTTGTAGTTTTGTATTTGGAAGTCGGTAGTATTTTTTTGCAAAAAAGTTTTTTTATCTTTCATAACAGTCCTCACACAGCGATAGTGATTGGAAAAATGTCAAAAAGTTATGAAATGTCAAACGCTATCGAAATACATACATACATATATAAACTCACGCGTTTTTCCCATGGGGGTAGGCAGAAACTACAGAACGCCACCTGCTACGATCCTTACATACTTATTTCGCTATCGAAATGTCACGTAATTAATCCCTTACGCCGCCTCACACGTTGGCCCCAACGTAGGTCCCGCCCGACGACACTTTTTTTTTATCGTGGAGAAATGCTCATGCATACTGCGGTACCACGGGGATATAGCCCAGTTATGTGGGACTTTAACCCACTAAAACTCCACGGTGTCCTCCTGTGCCACTCATGGCGGGAACACGGGCACGCGTTGGCACTCACCGCGAACCCGCCGCGGCTGTCTGTCTCCGGAACCTCCTTTGGGGTTTACACCCCATCACCGGCGCACCAGATCACACTGTACGCCGTGATTGATCACCCCAGGACCAAACCAGCACATGGGCGGCAGACGACTCCATGTAGGGCCCTTGGTCCCCTGTGACGGGTCACCAACGCTATACCGACATTCCTCCTCCCCTGCGGCCCCACCGCGTCCACCATCAGACGGTGGCGACCCCGTGCAGGCCGGGAGGGTAGGGCGAGCGGCGCACCGTTATACCGGCACTTCTCTCCCGCCGCGGCTTCCAACCCTCAGCTGCGATGCTTACCATACCATATCGTGGCCTGCCTCAGTTGCGATAGCGCCCATACGGCACCGCAACCTACTTATTGGCCGCTACATCGTCGGCTTATCGGCAAAAGCCCTGACGAGCGGCCCCTCCTCGGGTTCCTCTTCGCTTCACCGTGGTTGTCCAAGCCATAGCTACTAAGCCCTCCCGCCTAGACAATGCAGGAACCCGCCGGGGGGTCCCAACAACACTCGTCCAACGTGTGGATCTAGAAAATTGCTTTGGCGCCAACATTGGGGCAAGCGTTGGTAGTTGGCCGGCGCGTGTCGGTTTCATCAAAGGAATCTGTGACAACGTTCGCGATCCATCCACACGTTGGTGATTTCCTCAGTCCTGTTGCAACACGCATCGAGTGTTTACGTGTTTCAAGATTTGTCGTCATCCACCATCTTCTTTGACGTGGTTTTTTCTTTCTATTCAGTAATACATATAAATTATAATATGCACTCAGTACTGTAAATGCGCTTATAGTAATTTCCGTATTGGAAATCTTCACATTGGCTCTGACGAGACAGAACTAGTTTAATAGCCAACGTGTGTATGCCTCACCAATTAACCGAACAACGTTGGTAGGTGTGCTGGGACCAACGTGTGGAGCCGGGGTTACATTTTGGCATTTTGACCATCGTCATTACTGACATCCAATGACACTTGTCTAGAGCCTCAGGTCTTTATTAGTATTCTTTTTTTTTACCCGACTGCGGGTGGATAATGTTTTTCGAGCATATGTAATTTATGGGTTATGGGTCTGCAAGTCAAGAGTGAATAGGTTACTTCTTGACAAGCGTGCTTCACAGTCGACCACATCATAGCTTACCATCAGGTGGTCAAGTTCAAGCATATCAGAAAAAAAAATACATGTCCATTTCTATAACACAGTCTACAGCCCAGACGGCTTAATGGATTATGAAATATGAGGTGTCGTTGGCTTTGTCTCAATCGTGGGAGTGACATAGACTATATAAGGTTCCAATATGGCGCCTTCCCCCTCCCCCCCCCCCCTCTCCCAAAAATGGGGTGATACCTACTAGATTTTTTTCGTTATCATAACAATATGGGTATCAAATGAAAGCTACTAAATAGACCATTCTACAAATGTATATAAAGTAACATTTTATGTAACTATTTTGGCAGAAATTCAAGTTAAGCGAAACTTTGATAGCAAACATTCACGTAATTTTTTTTATAATCTTTTACCACATAACGTATTTGAAGAACTGGTTCATTAATAAAACTAAAAAGTCTGACAAAAAACAAATTATTTTAAAAACAAAAAACACGACCGCTAAAAAATTATTAATTGAAAAAATTAAAACAGGTGTTACCGCTGGCAGCACCTCATAATATTTAATGTCTCTGTTTTAATAGCACTTGTTTTCTTTTTTAAGTAAATATTTTTTTGCAGTCAGGTTTTTTGTGCTTATAATAATTGTTGTTTGTTTGTATTATCTATGCAAATTGGAAATAAGTTATTCTTCCTTTTTTGAAATGATTTACATATCCTCATACACATCACGCCTGTAGTTTCCGAAGGGTTAGGCAGAGATAAACCTTTAGTACACCCAAATTTAGCCAGCTATGTTTCAAATCCCATGTATAGTCATCGGCACGTAACTTGGCAAGAGTCGTTAGATGCGCAGAAGTCGTTTTTTAGGTCTCCTTGGTAGTGAAGCGGGACGCCGGGAACAAGGTCACGCCGATCCGAGCGCGCGATTGGTGGCTCAGTCGACCCTTGCCTCCCGCACGCCGTTCTCGCTCCCGATTACACTTGCGTTTACGAAAGTTGTACACTTTGTTTTTGTTATGATTTTGTTAAGTTAGTTTTTGATAGGAGTAGTTATTATTGTTTTGAATTTAGTTTTTATTACGAGTGTTGTTTTATTTTGATAACAATGCCATAATTTTTAATATTTTCTTCAATTTTTTTTTTAACTTGTAACTGTATATATTTTATTTATAACACCTAATAAACTTCACGAATTCCTCTC
Source organism: Orthosia cruda (assembly GCA_964057195.1). Classification (NCBI taxonomy): domain Eukaryota; kingdom Metazoa; phylum Arthropoda; class Insecta; order Lepidoptera; family Noctuidae; genus Orthosia; species Orthosia cruda. The sequence continues at coordinate 27,443,345 of OZ059841.1, forward strand.
CATTATTTAACTTTTCTCTAAAAATATTTTTTTTAAAATAAATGATGGCCATAACCATTGAAAAATTACAAGAAATAAAAGTGACCACTTTGTTGTGGCAATAAGTGTACGATGCGCGAACTTACCCCCACTACGCCAAAACCTTGCCAAGTTACGTGCCGATGACTATACAAGGGGGGCGAGCGTATTGCCGTCAACTGGGCACAAATCTAATCACCCAGGCTAACAAACTAGTATTAAAATGACAATAAAAAACATATTTATGTTCCCTACTAGACTAGATATTAAATATTCAATATAAGGTCCGGATATAGGCGGCGAAGAGGCCCGGTATTTCGAGCTTATTATTCCATTAGTGCGGTTTTGGCCACGTCTGACACATCTCTGTCTGGCCGCATCTAAAAATATGTTTATCTACTCTCATATCGGGCTGCGGGAATCCGCTGAATGCGGGACGCACAGAAACGATCGATGTGACTACACTTGGGGAGACCTATGTCCAGCAGTGGACGTCTTTCGGCTAAAATTATCGATGATGAAGACTTTCATATCGTAAAGTTCCAAATTTGAAATCAAAAGTAACGTAAAGTAGTACACATTGACATTGCAATTTCTCCCAAACTATAGAAGTCTAACTTTTGACATAAAAAACGTGTTAAAAAAAACTAGCGACGCGCTCCGGCTTTGCACGAATAATAGAGCATATTATACCTACATAATTTTCTTAAAATAAGAGTTCGTGGCTAAATAAAATTCGCACTGATCGATCATCAAGGTTAAGCAATGCTTGACGAGGTCGATCCGTGGATGGGTGACCATTTCAACATACCGAGTTTCCTCCGTGCCTCGGAAAGCACGTTAAGCCGTTGCTCTCGGCTTTCATTTGAAGATCTTTGACAGTCGTTACAGGAAGTCAGAAACCTGAGATCTGACACCAGTCTTGCCAAGGGGTATCGTGTTACCCAGTTACTGGGTTGTGGAGGTCAGATAGGCAGTCGCTCCATGTAAAACACTGGTACTCAGCTGAATCCGGTAAGACTGGAAGCCGACCCCAATGTAGTTGGGAAAAGGCTAGGCAGATTGATTGAATTTTCTTGAAATAAGTACCTATACACAAAACAAAAAAGCGACCCTGAAATTTTGCCTGAAAATAATTCACTAAACCAAACCAACGCAATTGCAATCTTCCAACAACGTCCAAAAAGAAAACAAATACATTATGCGTCCAGTTATCACAAAGCAAACATTTTAAAAATATTAACAAACGCTTCATCATTCTATTTAAAATAGGGTTACGTGCGCGTTGTCGTTAGTTTTTATTTTGCTATAACTCTTTAGATAATTTCAATTATATGGTGTATAGGATTATCATAATGTGCATGCTTAAGGTGACTAACGTATTTAATTTGATAAGGATTAATTAATACTGTATCCGTCTAAACCGCTTGCCAATTACCGTTTTAGAATTTTTGGAAGGTATAGTAAGCTATCCTTAAAACATAGATATGTGCCATTGCGGACTTTTCTGTAGACCTATAAAAGGGACATATCCCGTCATACATTGTTTTGTTATATCTCAAAGGGATTAGGCAGCGGTTTTCGATGAAAGCTCCCAGGAGGCTTGATTTTTGACGACATTTTCAACAATTATCGTCATATTTCAAGTAATTTACTCAAAATCTTAACAAATTATACACTTAAGCCTCCCTCATTAAAAACTATGTCCATTGGTAAAAACAGCATGCAAATTCGTTCAGTAATTTTTGAGTTCATCGCGAACACGCAGCGGGGGACTTTGCTTTATAATATGTAGTGATATTATCAACTTTTTTGAAATTATATTATATTATACATTAGTAACGTTTTTAACTTAAAAAAATAAAAACCAAAATATAACCATTTTTAACTTTTGGCGAAAACTCAAACAACATTTATAAGTATGTTTTACGGCATTACATTTTAATAACTGGTATTGCCTCCTCGGGCTCTGATATTTTCGAGCCGGTTTGGCATACTGAAGACGAGGTGGCGGATTCTTCCAATAGGGCCTGTTTAAAGGCCCTGAGGGTGATAGGAGGTAGTCTGCGGCTTCTGGCAAGTCTCCAAAGCTCATCCCAGCCGTGCTCGATCAGGACTTCTTGATGGCCAAGCCATCAAATTGATATCTACCTCCTGAATGTACTCTTGTACGACCAGAGCGGTGTGTGGCCGGGCGTTATCCTGCATCAGCGTCGAGAGATCGTCATCCATCATCCATATTTACTAAATATGGCCCTGCACAATCATTATGTCTAAGAGGTATATTAATTATGATAATTTGTGCACTGACAGCCTAAATTCTTCTCCTATCTTCAGTCCAGCCAAAGGTTGTCTGTAAGGAATTGCCTAATGCCACCATTGTGCACTGGTTATTGTGAACGTTTGTCCTATATGTTTTTTGTGGTGTACAATAAAGAATATAATAAATAAATAAATAGGGATCTTTTGAGCACATCTTTCCCCAGCCAGGGTGCCATTTTCTAGGGCCGCTGGCTCTGTGCAACCTTCTGAAGAGAAGCCAGCCCTTTCCGTGTTCAGAGACTCCACCATATTGGACGTTTTCTGTGAAGCAGGCTTGAATGTATTGCTCACCAGGTCGCCTGTACACTCTTCGCGTTCCATCGGAAGGGAATAGTGAGAATCGAGACTCTTCAGTGAACAAAACTCTTGACCATTCTTCTTTACTCCACTGTATGTGTTCTCGTGCGTAGCGCAGACTTGCTACTCGACGCCTTCTCTCGAGTTATATGGGGTCACTTTCTGACCTTTGGGCCTTTAGGTGTGCTTCAGCATTTCTCACTGTACTGTCACTAAACCGTCTTATATAACGAAAAGTTAGTAGAAAATCTCAGTAGTTTTAAAGGGGGGTGTACTGTCACTAAAATAATCTCTTCGGGTCTGAAGAAGTTGTTGCTGGACTTCAACTGCATTGAGGTGGCGATTTTTCAACACAGTGGAGACAATATAGCGGTATTTTCAGGTACTAGTGCACCTGGGTCTGCCATTACAAGGTCTCCTCAGATTTTTGCGAGTATCTTCGTACCTTCGCTTCACCTGCTAGCCCATTCTTAATGTTACACCCACCATTCTTGCAGTACGCGTCATACTGATGGCTTGTTTCAGAAAAGCCTTGATTCTTGCACATTCTTCAGGTGACAGAGGCATGATAAGTAAAGTTTACGTGTTGTTGACACCTTGGCTTTTGAATTAAAATTCATCGATCAAGAAATAGGGTAAACCAACCTATCGCTGGCACCCCCCTGCTATTGGTACTTCTGAGTTTAAGGTTCCCCTAGTTGACGGCACGAACTATTTTTATCTCATCCGACAACACGTGCGTAAGAGATAGATGCTATGATGAGCAGTAAGAAGCTAATTCGCGTACAAATTAACACTTTTGCAAATTTGTATCGAAATGGATGATGATTTAGGACAAAAACGAGCGCGCGAAATTTTATAAACAGGCCTTTGAGCGTCTAGATATCATGAAAAACTACTAAATGTATATATTTTCAAAATAAAATTATTTGCATTGTTGAATTACTAATCTATCCCTGTATGGAGGCCGTTTTTGGAATTTTCCGTGAAGCAATTATGGTATTGATTTCCGCCCAAAGATACGTTAAAATTATGGAACTTTCGACGCTCATAACTTTCAAATGTTTTATTTTTTTGCTTTTTTGTTTCCATACAGGGCTAGATAATGATAAGACAAATTGATATAATTTTATATTTTGAACGAACATTGTCAAACAGTGTAGTAATCGCCAGACTACGTTTGTATGTAAGAATGATCGACTAGTGTAACCTTAAAGGCAAAAAATAAGAAAACCACAGAATAAGCAATGCTGGAATTTCTATGCCAGTAATAGGATTTTAGATAGCTTTTTTATAATGAAAATATATGTTTATTTAATATTTTACTGGATGAAACAACTCTTAAAATAAAGATTAGAATATTTCCTTCGATGCTATTATAATTTTTGTATGCTGGTGCATTTCTATATGAAATTCTGGGCATTTGATTACGAAGCTAGGGGAGGCACTTTCTTAAAGTGCCAATAACTGGTTATCTTACCCTACATGTGAAAACAAACAAAGAATTAAATCATTCAAAAATAAGAGAGCTATGAGCAGTGTTTTTATTTATAAAAGTTTTTTTTCAGCTATTTCTTTAAATAAGTTTCTCGATAATAAAGGTATAATTAAAAAAAAAATTGTAATCCTTTTTATTTCGGCAATATCTCATGTGTACTTAAAGTTATTGCAATTTTAAAATTGTGCTGGGTACTAAGTTTTGAAGGCTAGGTAAGGTGGGTACTGCCAGGCAGCGAGGTGATTTTGTACTCTCAGTGTGTAACACGCTGTTGGACATTAAAAGTCTTAATATTCTGCTATTGTACATTTTGCGGTTCTCATAGAATTTTAGCTTCAGATTTATGCTAAATGTGGTTCCAAGTAATGCTTTGGGACTCCTTTGAGCTGAAAATCCGCAAATATTATATTTCACTGCCCTGGAATTTACGTTTAGACTGTCTGATATTTTGAGAACTTACAGCGTTAAGAATAAAACAAAGGCACAATTCGGCAACGAGTAGAGCGTTGTCTCTCTCACTCTTATTGTCTCTTTCTTGAGCTCGATGTATCATATTTGATCCCTAAAGTTATTATAGGCACAAATGGACTACACTAGACCCATAAAAAGTGAAAAGAAAAATCTTTTTTTACAAAAAAATACTAAATAAATTAAGCCTTTATTCAGACACAGAATTTTTACATAATTATAATGAACTTATCCTAACGCCTCTGGCGAATCGGTGGCACCAACAAGCTGGTCTGTCCTTAGCGCTTTCCTAGTCCATGTTTACCCTGCCATGGTCTTTATTTCGTCTTCCCACCTTCGAAACTGTCTACCTCTTTTTCTTTTCCTACTTCTTGGGTACCAAAACACTAATTTTTGTTCCACTTTTCGATGCCTCTATATGGCCAGTCCATTTCCACTTCAGTTTTCTAATTCCCATTATTACGTCTTCAGTCGGTTTTGTTATTTAGTCTATCGGATATCCTCATACTCAGCATGCTTCTTTCCATTGCTGTCTGACAAGTGTACAGTTTCCTATTTTGTGCTTTGGTGAGTGCCCATGTTTGGCAGCCATATGTCAGGACTGGAAGTATGCAGGTATTGTATAGCTATGTTTTTACGGTATTCTTATTCTTTATTGTACACAAAAACATACAAATACAATAGGACAGTTTATGTACAAAGGCATTTTTTTTTAAATATTTTTGGTATTTTTTATTTTTTTTTTATTCTATGTTTTTCATTACTCCCATAAGCTCTCAGCAACATTTCCATGCTTCCCGATTCTTGTATCGATTTCCTTTGACATTATATTTGTGGTAGACATTTGTTGGCGTAAACAAAAAAGATCTATCGACTTCCAAATAGAAACTCTACGAGGTGAAAAATAGTACATTATGGTACAAGTGTGTAACGTTGGTGATTACCGCTGAGGCGCCATTGAGACCCGAGCCGTCAGGTGAGGGTCTTAAGAGAGCCGAGGACGGTAATCATCAATACACACGTGTATCATACGACGTTTTTCAACACACTTGAGAAGAAAATAATACTAAAAAATCATTTCCAACAGTGAAAACGAGTTGTGAATTTTTTTTCGCAATGGCGGGCAAAATTAATCAGTTTTCCTATGCGCGCGCATCTAACAATGGCGATCGGCCACCACAGAACATTTTTATTCTAGCGATCGGCCACAGACTAAAAAGAATGAGTTTTCTTTTTTTTGGCTTTTCGCGGATAGCGTTTTAGCCACGTACAAAATGGGGTATTTCAAGTTTTCTTCATTACAGACAAAAACGAAAGTTATATTTGAGTGAAAGTTTTATTTATTAAACACGTACAAGTTGAAATTATCTATTTAAATACGAAGTTGCATGAAATGTGTTGCATTTGTACTATTGAGCACGATCTTTTTTGTATCGAAACTTTTTAAGAACAAAGCAACTCAACCAATAAATTAAAAAAAAAAACTCTATAACTCACTTGTGAATAATAGCAATGAAAAAGTCACAGTATGATAACAGGTGTCATTATGTGCCTAATTGCGGTGAAATTAGAGCCACTTTATGAGCAAGTGTGTTGAAAAAGCTTTTTCGCTTTTTATTTGTAACTTGTACATAATGCCAGAATAGATTACTCGAATATCATTAAACTTTAACATAACCGGTGAAATGAGAATGTACCAAGGTGAAATGTACACATCTGCGTACCCCTTTATGGCGTATTGGCATGATATTATGTTATGAAAAGGGACAAACAGACAACAAATAGACATGCGATTGCAGCAATCGCAAAGTTGATGTATGGGGACAACAGTTTTTGAATGGCAAAGTTCATTTTGTCCCTTCGTTAGAGCAATGTTAGGTGCTTTAATTGTCTATGAACTTAGTATATTTTGGTAAATGTAGCTGTTTATACGGACCCTCTGCGCGCGAGTCAGACTCGCACTTTGCCGACTTTTTTTTTGTTTTTCACTATTATTAGGTATTTTTTTGTCATATTACTAAGGAACCCATAATGTCACGAGAAATTATGCACCACACTTTGCTCTATAGAACTTTAGTCGAAACTTAAACCTGTATTTTTAGGGTTCCCTACCCAAAGGGTAAAAACGGGACCCTATTACTAAGACTCCGCGGTCCGTCTGTCTGTCTGTCACCAGGCTGTATCTCATGAACCGTGACTAGCTATCACGGTTCATGAAATACAGTTGAAATTTGCACAGATGATGTATTTCTGTTGCCGCTATAACAACAAATACTAAAAACAGAATAAAATAAATATTTAAGTGGCGCTCCCATACAACAAACGTGCTTTTTTTTGCCATTTTGTGAAAAAGTGGTACGGAACCCATCGTGCGCGAGTCGGACTCGCACTTGGCCGGTTTTTCATATAAATGTATTCTCTCTTTCGTTTCTTTATTTCGAAATTTACTCTAAGGTACCTTTTAGTTTTTTAAATATGTATTCGTTTATCCTCGCACTGGAACGCCTTGCAGCAATTACACCAATGGAGCACAATCTATACCAATATTATAAAGAGGAAAGATTTTTTTGTTTGTTTGTTTGTACCGAATAGGGTCCAAAACTGCTGGACCGATTTCAAAAATTATTTCTTCGTTGGGAAGCTACTCTATCCCCGGGTGACATAGGCTACTTTTTATCCCTGTATTCCCACGGGAACGGGAACTACGTGGGTGAAACCGCGAGGCGTCCTCTAGTGTTATAATAAACTCACTATAAGTCCAGGTTACCTCAAGATGTTTTCCTTCACCGTTGTCAGCAAGGTCCAAGATAAACTTTAAACCTATACCCTTACCTTTATAACATTTTACCTTTTCAAGTAAACGAATCTGCAATTTAAATAGCCTATCAATGAAATATTAATCGAATCGCGTCAAGAAACCACTTACAATTTGTCAATTTTGGCATTGTGGAATGACAGTTTGTCTTGAGCCTCTAGTCATACACGCACGCTGGTTATGAGCGCTATGCACCTGGCCTTCCAGAAGAACCAATTAGATCCGTGTAAGTACTTCTAGGGCGTCCCCTGCCGGCGTTTCCTCTCAAGTTAAAACTATTACGTTGTTTTATTTTCTTTGTGGTTAAAACTTTATAAAATCAATCCGCCCAGCATTTTCCGAACTATATTCTGGTCGGCTTCCAGTCTAACTGGATTCAGCTGAGTACCAGTATTTTGCATGTAGCGACTGCCTGTCTGACCTCCACAACCCAGTAACTGGGTAACACAATAGCCCTTGGCCAGACTGGTGACAGATTTCAGGCTTCTAACTACCCTCAACGACTGTCAAAGATCTTCAAATGACAGCTGGGAGCAACGGCTTAACGTGCTATCCGAGGCACGGAGGGAACTCGCTTTTTAAAGATGGACCCATCCACGGATTAACCTTGGCAAATGTTGCTTAACCTCGAAGATCGACCCGTGCGGCTAATATTATTTAGAACTGTAAAACTTTATAAGTAGGTACAAAAAGGTAGTTCTTGCGCACATTACTGTCTATCTAGCCGGTCTCCAAACGAAGCACTAAATCACACTGGGTTCGCGCTAAAAATGACACTTGTAAGATTTATTACGATAGCTGAAGTCTAGAGAAATTTATGACTACGCCTTAAGGCGGAGAACTTAAGTTACTGAGTTGGCAGAAATCTTTGTTGGATGCCTTTCTGATACTTGAATTGAGTGTTATTTGGGAACTTAAGATTATTTTAGTTGTTATAAGTCATCACATTCATCCTTCGTTATTTTCGTTTTTTACACAAACATATAAATAAACTCACACCACCTAAGGCTGCGGATATCCTCATTTCTGATGCGATCACGCAAGGAAACTCCGATGATGTCCCGTTCCATTGCCCTTTGGGTGACTTTAAACTTTCTGATGAGACCCATTGTGAGCAACCACGTCTCGGTACCGTAGGTCTAATCACTGGCAACACACATTGGTCATGATACCGCGCAACTTCCTGAACGCAGCCCAGCCGAGTCGGATTCGACGAATGACCTCTTTCTCGATGTTAGACCTACCCAACTGTACCGTTTGTCCCAGGTAGACTTAATCGTCTACAACTTCAAGTGTAGAGTCCCCGATTCGAGTGATAGGGTCCGCAGGAGAACCAAAGTTACCGACATAGTCCAAAGAATTGCGAAACTTATGTGGCAGGGGGCAGATCACATTGCTCGCAGAACGGATGGTCGATGGGGCCGAAAAGTTCTGAAATGGCGACCTCGAAATGTTGCGTTGGAAGGCCTTCCACTAGGTCGACCGATGACCTGGTTAAGGTTGCGGGAATGCGCTGGATGCAAGACGCACTGGACCGGTCAATGTGGCGACGCCTGGGATGAGCCTATTTATTTGTTTATTACTTCATGCACACAAACGTACAATGGCTGACTTAATGCCTTAGGCATTTTCTACCAGTCGACGATGCAGAGACAAATAGTGGTAGGTGCAATATTGACAGTAAATCAGGACTTGGTTTATTTAAATACAAAGCTATACATACATACTATAAAACACAAACATATGCCTATGTCCAGCTTTGGAGATCTTTCGGCTGAAATGATGATGATGACCTAAGCCTTCCCTCTAGGAGCTATAGTCTAGGTGGACCAATGACCAAGGTCAAGGCTACTAACCGGGCTCAAAGTCAGACTCCGGGCCGACACTGAGAAATTTCAGACAGAACATGCTCTTAACACTTTGCCCGACCCCCGATCAAACCCAGGATCTCATGTTTTGCACTTGGGCTTGCGATCACTATACCAACGAGAAACAAATGCTGGATCAAAAAATACTCCAAAAATAAACACAGAACATGTCAAAATCAATAGAACAGTCTCGAATATCAACATAATAGTTTATACTGCTGTTAAATGTGCGCTACTAGAGGAACAATACAACCGTTTGAAGTCCGCGCTAAATAAACAAAACGTTGCAAGTTTATGGCCCTGGAAATAGATCTGGGTTTACTGTTTAGTCAAATATATAAATAATGGTCGACGAGATACTTGTCGATAGTCTTAAGCGGGGAATTCACTGGATGGATTTGCCAGCCCCTGCCCATGGCTTTCTTCGACTACGAGAAAACTTTCGACAGTGTCGAGCACGGGGCTGTGTTCCACGCTCTCCATCGCTGTCACATTGCCTCCCGTTACGTGGATTTGCTACAGGAACTATACACCTCGGTCAGTTAACAGATCCGTATGCATAACCTATCTAAACCCATACCGATCAAGTGAGGAGTGAGACAGGGTGACACCATTTTACTGAAACTATTCACAGCATTCCTAGAAGACATATTATAAAGTTTAGATTGGGACTATTGCGGTGCTTACATTAATGGTGCCTTCCTGCCCCACTTAAGATTTGCAGATGACCATGCGTTTTTTGCTGAGAACTTCGAAGATCTCCTGAAAATGCTTGAAGACCTTTAATGATGCTTCTTTCAAGATAGGCCAAGACGAAGATTATGGCAAACATCTTCAGCAATTCAAATCCTTCCGCTATAGTTGGAAATGAAAGATGGCTGACCGGTATAGTGAGTCTTGGCGATATTCTTTCATTTGGCAAAGAGCACCAACAAACGGAGATATCGAGAAGCAAACAGCTTGGGTGGGCCGCATTTAGCAAATTGGACGACATTCTGAAGTCAGCCAAAATGCCACAATGTCTGAAGATACGCCTCTATAATGTTTTGCCTACCATGACATACGGTGCTGAGACATGGACGCTCACGCAGGAGGCTGTGTATAGGCTGAGAGTTGCACACAAAGAGAGCCATGTAGTGTTCTATGCTAGGCATAAGGCTATTAGACAAAGTACCAAACACCGCGATCCGAAGACGTACGAAGATCTTCGATATCGGAAAACGTGTCATGGAACTCAAATGGAGTTGGGCAAGACACATGGTAAGGTGCGGTGATGACAGATGGAGTAAAACAGTGACCGAGTGGCGACCAAGGACAGGCAAAAGAAATGTTGGTTTCGTTGTTCGGGAGCGAGATGGGCAGACGACAATGTTACTATCGCGGGTAGAACCTGGATAAGGAGTCACAAGACCGGGGGGATTGACACAAGAAAAGAGAGGCGTATGCCCAGCAGTGGGTGAAGTCAGTCTGCGTATGATGATGATGGTGATCTAATACCGGTCATATCTTTAGGCCATACCCACCGGATTGCACTTGTACATCTTCTTTTCGTGCGAGGTTGTGGCCACCTATAGTGTCAGAGTTAATTAAGCCGCCTCTATGAACCCCACATGCCTCTGACTTGGCTTTTTCAGACTTACATTAACTATTTAAATCCAGGATTCCTCACGATGTTTTCCTTCACCGTTGCCTGCGATGTCCAACATAAACTGAGAAAGTACATATTAATTTGAAAAAGTCACATTGGTACTTGCCCGGATTGGACCCACGACATCAAGCACAAGAGGCGAGGTCTTAGCCACTGAGCCACACACGCGGCACTTGTACATAACACATAACATCCATATTCCTGGAAAGGTTAAGCAGGGTTCACCTGTTATGTTTCAGTCCCATGTAATAGCGGCGAGTCTTTTGCCATCAATCGGGCACAAAGCCAAACACCGGGCTACTACTGATATATTCCACATTAGCTGTGCATGCGGGTTCGCTCCCGTCAACTGCCCATGCTAGCCTACTAACCTGCCTGTCTACCCTACCTAACCATTTTTTTCTAGGGTCAATTTTTCGCGGAAAATCTTAACACCAGCATTCAGAAAATGACTTCAAAGGCACAACGCCATCTATCGAATATGGAGTTCAACTGTCCCAGTATCTGAATTGCGTGTGTTGTGATAATGTTACTTCTTGAAAACTTTAAATTCATCTAACTTTTGATAGAGGGAACCGATTGCGATGAAACAAAAACTAAGTAATACTTCAAGTTACGCGTATAAAAGTGATCTTGATTGGTTTGGTAAATTTTAGGCGATGCGGGAACAAATAAACAGACAATCAGTTACAAAGACAAATAGGCAAAAATTCCATATACGCTGGATATGGGTTCTGTTGGTTATCCTTTAACAACCTGACTAGTTTTTTTTGGAAATATTTTCGATGTACTAAAACGACTTTTCTACAGATTTATTATATGTATTGATGATGATAAAAATAGTAGTGTCCGACCGAAACTGGTTTTTACGACCGAAACCGAAACCGAATTTTGGCAACTGTCTCAGTTTCGGCGGCAACCGAAACCAAAATCGAAGCCTCCTTACAAAACAAAATTGTTTAGATATAGCATTAGCGAGAGAGTTAATTCAACCAAAAAATATTTAGATAGTAAGGTTAAACTTGATTCTACTATAATCTATGTATTAGTTTGTTTTAATGTAATATTTTTTATGTTTACTACCTACTCAGCTATATCACGTAATGAAACTTACCGAATTCAAAATAAATCACACGAAAACTCACAATAAACAAAACGAACTGCAAACACAAGCCAGTCAAGACATGATTAGGCACGTGGACGCTGCAAAATGTCTTCGTCGCTTTCTCGCTTGGATGGAATCTAACGCGCCGAACATGACCGATCACAGCACGAGAACTCCCGAAGGCAGTTTCGGTTTCGGTCGTAGTTTCGGCAGGTCTGCTGCCGAAACCGAAACTAAACCGAAACTCGTTTTTTTGCCGAAACTCGACCAAAACCGAAACTGAACTTTTGGTCGGACACTAAAACAAAACTGATAACACTTTGCCCGACCCGGGCATCGAACCCAAGATCTCATGCTTAGTGTTTATGACCACTACACCAACGAGGCAAATTATAATTCTATAGGTACATTATATGTGGGATAGGCAATATAGAAATAGAAACTACAGAACGCCACTTGCTACACGGTCCTTGCTCCTCCATTTGCTTTACGTTCATACATCTATGTAATGCTGGTAGTACACTTGGCAAATATTTGCAATATTTTGACAATGCAAAACAAACCTTACTGCTATTGCAGTAAAGTTGATTTTGTAATAGAGATTTGGAGCAAATATTTGTACAAATTTGCCGAGTATAGCACCAACATGAGGCTCTTTTTTATGCTTGGGGAAATGCTTATACATACTGCACTACCACGGGGAGATAGTGCAGTTATGTGGAACGCCAACCCACGGTGTCCTCCTGTGCCGCTTTGGCGGGAACACGGGAACGCGTTAGCAATCACCGCGAACCCGCCGCGGCGGTCCGTCACCGGACCCTCCTCGGGGGATTACCCCCGATCTCCGGTGCACCAGAACACACTACGCCGTGATCACCCCAGGGACCAAACCAGCACAGCAGCAGTCCATTTATCAAAATGTGAGGGATTGATCACGTGACATTTCGATATCACTTAGCCATTCCAAAAATTTTTGACATTTTACCAATAGATAAAATGTCAAAAATGTTTGATAAGAATCTCTCGATAAAGTCACCTTTCAAACAAAAAAAAAGAAATCAAAATCGGTTCATCCGTTTAGGAGCTATGTTGTCACAGACAGATAAACAAACACACAGGTGTCCCTTCCAACTTATAACCCTCTTACCCGGCGAAGTATGGACGGGTCTCGGTATGCAACGGATGGAAAAAGACATGCTGCATCGAGATCTGTTTTAAATTAAAAGAGCAAAACTCTTTTGTTGCCAGTAAGTAAAAAGTTCGCAATACCCGATGAAGATTATCGCGTTTGAATATGCCGTTAGAGGCGCTAGTGGCGAGTGAGGTCCCCGAAATGTCTATTGTCACTGTATGCAGGCTTTTAACGAGTGTTTATTTAAAAATAATCCTTAATTGTTGTGAACATTTTGCAATAATTGATTAATTATAAGATACGCTTTGCTTTTAAGAGAGTTTTGTACTTCCGAAACTTTCGTTCTATTTTTTCGAACAGAACGGGACTGCCCAACACTGTGGCATACTCGAAATTACATTTTAATCGCACTTTTATGGCATTACAAATGATTTTGATTGAACTTTGTTTCCGTGCGCGTAGTAACAACTTTTATCTATATTTATACTTCTATACTAATATTATAAAGAGGAAAGATTTGTATTATTGTATATAACGAATAAACTTAAAAACTACTAAACCGATTTCAAAAATTCTTTCACCTTTGGGAAGCTACATTATCCCCGGGTGACATAGACTCTTTTTATCCCTGTATTCCCACGGGAACGGGAACTACGCGGGTAAAACCGTGAGGCGTCCGCTAGTTAACTATATTTAAGGACCTTACTCGCTAGTGGCGCCAACTGGTGAGCAGTTGAGCACTAAAACGGTAGCCCTCATTTTTTTTTTCTGAGTAATATTTTTCGTAACAGCAGAATATCTGTTATCATAATACATAACACACTTACCTACATTTTTACCAAACAGAACAGTAAACATTATTGAAGCATGGTTTGCATAATATATTTATTTTGAATATAAACAATTCATTTATCAAACTAAGCTTGCGATGATGGAGAGCATATTTTATGCTAACATTTATAAATCATTAACTAAAATAATAATGTATGTTCGAAGTGTTTTTCATCAACACCTTTTGTATGCTCCTGGCCTTGTGACTCATGATTTAATCTCTCAATCCACCAGGAAAAATATTCAAAATATATTTTACAATGCATGTCCTCGAAAAGAGCGTTTTCCAAGCAGCTAAAGTGTGCGGAAAGTGGCACTTTTTTCACTAGTGCTTTTTACTTTTCTGTATTTTTTTAATTTTTTGCTCCAACGTCAGCCCGATGCATAGAGTTTTTATTATTTTAGGAAAGTTTTACAAATTAGTTAAGTATAGATTATCATTCATATAAAACGTAAAATAAAACTAATACTTCATTAAAGGCGTTTTTAATTACTCTAGATTTAGATTTTGATCAATATAATTAATTTTAAATATCCATTAAATATGTTTGGCAGAACGTATATTTTGCTCATGCCTTTTTGCGTTACGACGTGACAGCTATTTGCACATGCGCAGTAGATATGCCCGAGGAACTATTAGTTAATCTGTGGATATGCTGAGCGCGCTTGAATGAGCCCGCAATTTTATTAATTTCTTGCTTGGTTCAGATATATTTATTTATTTCCTCGCACAATGCATAGTAAAATGTTGTATAATACACGTACGTAAGATGATTTCCGACTCGTGTCGATTTATTCAATTCTTCGATTTAATTAATTCAATAAAAATGCCACTCATCGGGAATCACCTACCATCCGCACTTGTAGCATAAATAACTATTTCGATCGTAGCTGGTGGCATTGCCACCAGCTACGATCCACATGCAAACCATTGAAAATAGGTTTCAATCTATGGTTTCAATTCAATAATGAGGAATTAGGGGATTCAAAAGGAAATTAGAGTTTTATATGATCCCCTAGGGTATCCTAGTGGAACATTGAGTGCTGTGTAGTCTGTCCCTGTAATATGCCCTAGTCACCCAGGGATTGGTCAAAGACTATACTGTACTATACTGTACTGTAATACTATTTTAGTTGAACGAGTGTTTCTGTCTACCCCCATGGAAAACGGCGTGAGTTTATCATCATCATCATTTCAGCCAAACGACGTCTACTGCTGAACAAAGGCCTCCCCCAATCGTTGCCAAATTGATCAATCCCGTGCGCCATTTTGTCTACGCCTTTTTATTTTAAAGTCAACGAATATGGAAAGTTGTTTGTCGGCTAGATTTTAGGTCGAGTCGGTGTGAAGCTGCGTTTCTTTTTTTTTCCCTGAAGGTCGTTGGCAGCTGTTGCCATCTTATTACAGCGTGCCTCCTTTAACGCATAAGGAAAACGACGTGTATATCCGTAGGAGCCAACACCTGACGCTTATATTGCTACAGTAATTTAGACTCAATAGGGGCAGAGGGAAACACAGGCTCACACCAAGTGTGGCTAAATATTATCAGTCGCACGGGTTGATCTTCAAGGTGAAGCAATGCTTGCAGATGTCGATCCATCGATGGGTGATCACCTATTACAAAGCCGTGACTCAGAAGTTCGTGAAGTTGTTGGTACCGGCTGTCATTAGTAGATCTTTGAAAGTAGTTACGAATAATCAGAAACTATTACTAATCAAAGGCTATCGTGGAGAAGCCAAGGGGTAGATTAAAACAACTTCCTGTCGTTCACTAAATCAATTAACGGCAACGGGTTTAGCGAAACAAAGAAAAATCTATGGTTCCTCAGGCATAACTATTTGTACGGAACCCTCGGTGCGCGAGTCCGACTCGCACGTGGCTGGTTTTTTGTATAAAGTTTGACATGAACGTTTACGTTAACGCAATTATGTTAGTAGAAAAACTCGCACTAAGGCCTACGATTAGCCTACTGCCCTGTCTCATAATCATCTCGGTTAACCAAAGCAGTATATAATTTATTTGAATTCTACCAGAGCAATATTGATCGCGAGGCCACGAGAGGGATCGGAAAGGAGGGGTTTAATAATAGACCCCTCATCCCTCACCGTATTTATACATTAGCAAGATGAGTTTCTGGAATTATTAACCAATTTTGACAGTTTTTGCGACGGGTTGGATCAGCAAACAAGTCATTTAGTTATTCTACAAAACTGCTTTCAATTTGCCTCAGACACGATGCATACCAAAATAGAAAAAAAACAAAAGGTATAAAAAACCCTTTTCTCAAACATTCATGGAAATATTGTCATTATTTTCGAAAACAGAACACGCGAAGTATCGAATTTACGGACAAAGAAAATCAGCAGGAGCGTTTTTTGAATTTGGAACATTACAACGCTCCAGCAATGTTGATCAAATCCATTGCAGGAGCGTTTTTTGAATTCGGAATATTACAACGCTCCAGCAATGTTGTTGTAACTTTTTAATAAATTTAATGTATAATTTAAAAAACAATGTTTTATTTCCCTGCATTCTTTTGAGAAAATCACTATATATGCCTCGGCAGAAATGGCAATTGCCTGTCTCGTATTAGTGAAGTAATATTATAAATTCAATCTCATACTCGACCTGCAATTGCCTATTTCCCGGCCTTTGCAATAATGTACAATTTAAAACACAATTAAACCGACTTCCTAAACAAAAGACTAGAAAGCGAACAATAACTTTCTTTTCAGCAATCGGTGTCTTTGGTACCTATTGTTATTGGTTTTTGACACGGGCTTCGGAAAAGATACCTTAACCAGGTCATTGGTCCACCTAATGGGAGGCCTTCCAACGCACCGTCTTCTGGTTTTCCGGTCGTAACTCCAGAACTTTTCGACACCATCGGCCATTTGTCTGCAAGCAATGTGCCTTGCCTACTGCTCTTATGTTTCGCAATTCTTCGGGCTATGTTGGTATTGGTCCTCCTGCGGATATCCTCATTTCTGATGCGATCACGAAACTCTGAGCATAGCCCTCTACATTGCCCTTCGCGTTTTAAGCCGTCCACAAACACACACGTTGATATAAATTGCCATATTATCATAGGCCAAGAATTGTTTACGTTACATATTTATTTCTAAGTCCAAGGACATATTTAATAAACAGGGTGAGTTTTCCAAGTGGGCATGGATCGCCAAATCCAAAACTATAAAGCTGCGTCTACGCTAGACGAGCCGAACACGAGCGGAGTCGTTCGCGGTGTCTTTGTCCGCGGCGTTCGAGGCTCGTAAGTCGCTCGGTTTCGGTGTTTTGTCGGTTTCAATTTGTGCTCTCCTCGTCTAGCGTAGACGCAGCTTTGGGAATAGCGAAAAACGCTTAAAGGAATCTCGGGCCAGATTTTGATGAAAACTAGAACTGCATTATTGATGTTTTGAAAAATCAATATTACTAGCCAGAAATCGAACACGTTGATTTTGAAAAAACACATTCCGTTTTTTTAAACAATCTGATAGTATTGCTGATAAGGATCAAATTCTGGGATGTAATAGCATACGGCAAACTTAGAGAATGACCCCATTTTTGGGGGGGTTCCGAAGTCAACAAGGAACGCTTATAGTTTCGCTCTGTCCGTCGGTCCGTCCGCAGCTTAGTTCAGAGACTCTAAGTACTAAATCATAATTTTTTTTTGGTTCCTCCTGCAGACGTAAAGTGGGGATGATTTTTTTCTCATCTATCCCATGGTGGGGGTATCGTTGCATAGGCCATTCAAAAATATTAAGGGTTTGTTAGAACTATTTTTCGATTCAGATTGCGTAAAATCAAGCTTTAAATTGCAATTTTTTGTTAGAGTCATAAGTGTTGCTCTTGGCAACGTGAAAAATTCACGGCAGTAGTATATACTGGGTGTTTGGTGCATCATGTGCCAAATTGAATTAGTCGACTGAAGGGGTCATCTGCTAGCCTTTCAGACCCCTTAACACCCCTCATGCCCTGTGAATTTTTTTTATCGACTTTTTATTGTTTTTACTAAAAAAAATACCCAAATTTTACATATAAATACAAATTTAAAAAAATAAGGCATAGACTCTGAATTTTAATTTTATTTCGATGTGTATTATTTAAGAGTACTTTTAAATACAAAATTAGTGACTTAAGTTACCTAGTTTTTTTTAAATTCACTCGCAAAGGTAAAACTTAAATTAAATCTGTACATGTTACACTGTTTATATGGCTACAAAAAAAAAACAAAAGCGACCGGGATCTTCCAACTCCTTCATTAATTCTCCAGTCTATCCTCTTGCTAATGATGTGCCACATGCCATAAAAATCTATTAACAATTTTGTGAATTCGCTAGAATTGTGAATCAATTCACATAAGACTTATGTACCATGCTAATGAACCATGTAAAAATATACAAAAATAAAATCATAACATCCTTACGAGTAGTCAGAAGCTTGAGATCTGACACCAGTCTAGCCAAGGGGTACCGCTGTTACCCAGTGACTGGGTTGTGGAGGTAGATAGGCAGTCGCTCCATGTAAAACACTGGTACTCAGCTGAATCCGGTTAGACTCGAAGCCGACCCCAACATAGTTGGGAAAAGGCTAGGCAGATTGATTGAAAATCATAACATCCTTAGTAATAATGATTTCCAAATTAATAATGTTTAAGCTCGAATAACGCATTGGAGTGGCCGGAGTCGTTGGCAGTACCGGTCCGTAGTCCATTCGGCGCATGCACGCGTGGTCTCCATATTGTGTTAGTGCAGAAGTATTTTCGACGTTTTGTAATCTAAAGTCAAATTAGATTCGATTGCCAAGCAAATTTCTTATTTTGTTTTATCGATATCCATCCAAAAAGTCAATATTCGACCCGACTACATCACTAATTGAGTAGCCTAAAACTTTCCAGAACGAAATAGTGAATACAGCAGATTGGAGGTGAATACATACGACTTTTTTTAAATTCCGTAAGAGAAATAAACAAGGAGCGTGCGCGGAAGGATCCAGGAATGAACCATACCATTCCCCGCGGCTCTAACGCGCGCTCGTATCGGCTCCTTTCTCAATATTATAACTCCTTCTTCTGTTACCAGTTAGTCCTTCTTTAATATAAGTCAAGAGTGAATAGGTTACTTCTAGGCATGCGTGATTCACCGTAGACAATATCATCGCTAACTATCAGGCGAGATAGTGAACAAACGCGAGCATATAGTTTCAAAAAACATCATCCTATGTGGGCCCGTTTTTAGATGTTGCGTGCCGCTGAAACCGTTTTAATGTTCATGTAACAATAACAAAACCCTCTTCTTAGTCCGCATTATTATGCAACTTCTGAATCCTATTACTGCGCGTGGCCCGACACGCACTTGGCCGGTTTTTTAATAACACAATTACACAACACTTTTTATTTTCATTATCATCCCACCAATTATTTTGTTTTATTTTTAACCGACTTCCCAAAAAGGAGGAGGTTTCTCAATTCGACCGTATATATATTTTTTGTATGTGTGTTCGCGGATAACTTCATCGTTTATGAACCGATATTGATGATTCTTTTTTTGTTGGAAAGGAGACATCCCAAGGGTGGTACCATGATAAGGAAACCAGGATCTGATGGTGGGATCCTAGAGAAATCGAGAGAACTCCTCAAATATATATGATTTTGAAATTTCCATCAATAATGCAATCATTTGCACTCAGAAAGTATCATTTGATGAAGTGGAACTGATGAAGAAGACCACAATTACCACTGGAAATCCTATATAAAATAATGTATCCTAGTCGTGTTTGGGCTTACTGGAATCGTCATAAGAATTGCTTTGGCTATAAATGATTTACTTATTAATTGGAGGTACCTTCCAAAACAAAAACAGGAAATAACTTTCTTTTCCGAAGTCGGTGTCGAATAACGGAAAACAATGGGTACAAAAGACACCGACTTCGGAAAAGAAAGTTATTTTTCGCTTTGAAGTGTTTTGTTTTGGAAGTCGGTTTTTATTGATAGGCTCGCACTAGACCACTATCTCACCTGATGGTAAGCGATGATGTGGTCGACGATGTAGCACGTTTACCTAGAAGAAACCTATTAACTTAAACACTAACAGGTTGTAGCCATCAGGAAATACAGACTCTGACAGGGAATTCCACGCCCTGCTAGCTATCTAGCTGTACGCATAATAAAAGTATTCCCAAAATGTTTGGTACCAATTTTTTTAAGTAAACGGCACCTGTAGCAAAAATGTGACAACTACGTCAGTTTTTGACAAATATTATGTCACATTGTCAATAATATTGAATGTCTGTTATTCATTACGAAGAACTTTTCTCAAGAGCTTGTTCGATGCGTGTAGTAACTGCCAATCAAGAAGTGACAACATGTCACAGCCCTGCTTTTACCGAACGTATTGATCAAGTTTGGACACTTTCCTTTTGTTCCGACTCTTTGTGTTTACGCCACAAAGTTGGGGAGTTACTGCCACAGTTACTGCTTACTATTAAGGCTATGTCATTGTGGCCCAGTGGCTAAAATCTCGCCTCTCTTGTTTGAGGTTAAAATAAAAAAAGTTTTTTTATTTTTCACTTTTTAGTTGTACGGTACCTAATAGGCAAGTTAGTAAGGGAACTATTTCGCCAGAATAGATTTCATGAAACTTGAACATAACCGGTGAAATGAGAGATCTGATTACCCCTTAAGAGCGAACTGGCGTGATGTTATGTTATGAAATGTTATAAACAACAAACAGACGTGCGATTGCAGCAATCCCGAGAGATTTGCCGGTATTTATTGAAGAGTTCTGTTGTATATCTCCGAAGTTCTTCATCAGATCTTCACCAAATTAAAATGGGACCAATTTCGGTACATACGTTTTCAAACAAAAAAAAGAATTTTCAAAATGGGTCCACAATTGACGGAGTAGTCGGTGAACATACACAAAAAAAAAAAAAAAACAAACATGAAGTCGAACATAGAACCTCCTCCTTTTTGGAAAGTCGGTTAAAAATTACATTGGTACTTGCCTGAATTTGAACCCTCATTCAAATTTAGGCAAGTAACAATGTAATTTTGCAAAATTAATTTGTACCTTCTCAGTTTATCTTGGACATTGCTTACAACAGTGAAGGAAAACATCGAGAGAAAACAATCATGTAATTATATTACACACACGTACTATCGTACTTGAGCTCCTACCATCCATCTGCCTAGCCTTTTCCCAACTATATTGGGGTCGGCTTCCAGTCTTACTGGATTCAGCTAAGTACCAGTGTTTTACATGGAGCGACTACCTATCTGGCCTCCACAACCCAGTATCTGGGTAACACGGTACCCTTTGGCAAGACTGGTGTCAGATCTCAAGCTTCTGACTACCCGTAACGACTGTCAAAGATCTTCAATTGACAGCCGGCACCAACGGCTTAGCGTGCTTTCCGAGGCACGGAGGAAACTCAGTATGTTGAAATGGTCACCCATCCACGGACCGACCTCGTCAAGCGTTGCTTAACCTTGATGATCGACCCGTGCGGCTCTCATTATTTAGCCACGAGCTCCTCTATAAGTACTTGAGCTCCTACCGCGAACTTTAAATTAAATTTGCCCTTCATAAATTAACTATATTAGTACAGTTGCCACAAAAACCGTAAACTTTGTTCTAAAGCATAGGTTTTTACATCGACCGAGAAACATGGCTGTAGGCGCCTGTACTTGACGGATACAAACGATGCCAATTTGTCGTGGCAGCACCCACCGGCGTCGCCGCCGATTGGGGCAAAATAAGTCACAGTTGACGTGTCTAGCCGTGATATAAGTTACAAGGGACAGAGTCCAGCCGGGCGAGCACGGCCTCTGTGATAGTTTTAATTTTGAGTCACGCATCATATTGAGATCTATTTACATAAAAAAAAATAAAAAGCCCTGTCACATAAACCTCCAAAAAGCCACGTACTCGCGTCGAGGTATCGCAAAGTAAATAAAATAAAACCAAAATAATAAATACTTAACTGCTGTTGTCTTTAGGCTTATTTTATACTTTAATAAATGTATTTTTATTTGTTGCTTTTTAAACTAAATATATATATAATCGTAGTAGACACGCTTCGATCCACCATTTATCAAAACACTAATTATGACACGATATCTTGCGATAAAACCCCGATTCAAATAATATAACGCGCATAACTTTTGAACAGCTGACCCGATTTTCATTAAACATAGCTAAGACAGGCTAATCTTGATAATGGTACTGTTCAAACAAAAAAAACATAATGCACAACAACAACTCAATGTCGGTAACCCTGGTTCTTTTGTGGATATCTTCTTTTCTAATTCGATCACCCAAGGAAACTACAGGTACACCCCTTTTCTATTTTTTCCCTTGTTTTTTGCGTGGGAAATCGTCCAATGACTTCTCCCGCTCTGGGTGAAGCGGCAAGGCTTTTACTGACTAACCCGTGTTCTTTCAGTTGCTTGTGCCAGGGCCGCGGTAACTCTCTTTCAAATTTGCCGCGATACATGTACACCTCTGCCAAACCTTTCGAGGAAAAAGACGTGATGTTATGTTATATCCTTCGATGAAGAATTTGTGTCTGTATAGTGTATTCTTCATCGAAGGTTATATCACATATTGTTTCATAAATTGATAAATGATAATAATTAGGCGGTTTCGTTATCGTGCTCAATGAATTATTGATTGATTCAGATTCATTGTGTGTCGTTCAGTTCCGTCAGTTCATAATGATATTCTTCCTTTCAACCTTTGGTTTCGGTTGAAAGGCTTAGGAGCAAACCCTAAGCCTTTCAACTGAAACCAAGTACCTCGGCATCTATTTGGACAAACAATTGAATTGGGCAAAACATATGAACCATATCATCACAAAAGCCAGTATATCCCTGTGTCAGTGCAAACTACTGCTAGGCAGGAATTGGGGGATTAGCCCCATGGTCACCTACTGGCTATACACCACAGTCATCCGACCAATCATCACATATGGCTCGTTGGTCTGGTGGCCCAGGACAGACCTCAGCACAGCCCAAAGATATCTCGAAAAACTGCAGCGGTTCGCTTGCGTTGCAATCACTAGCAGTATGAGAACCACACCCACTGCCGCCCTACAGGCAATGCTGGGACTGCCACCTCTACACCTTATTGTGCGGGCGGAGGCAGCCCTGGCCACTTTTAGACTCCATCTATCAGGTACCCTAAATAAAGACTCCAGAATTAAGCACACACGCATAATGGAAGATGAGATCAAGCGTAAACCGATGTTAGCATCATCATGCGACAAAGCCCCCAAAACACACCACTTTCACAGGCACTACAACATTATACTCACAGAAGGACGATGTGACTACTCAGGCCCGAAAGAGATGAGAGTATATACCGACGGATCAAAAAAGGAGTCCGGTACCGGAGTGGGAGTCTTCTCACACAATTTCAATATATATATATCCAGACCGCTAGGAGGGTTCAACACCGTCTATTAGGCGGAGTGTGTGGGCATTATACAAGCGGTCCATGCCCTAGAAGCCAGGAGGGTTACGGACACCCATATACGGATACTCTCCGACAGCGCATCAGTCCTCCAATCCTTACGGAATAAATACATTACATCAAAACTAGTACTAGAATGTCACAACGCACTAGAACAAATAACTGTATCTAGTCGTAACACGGTGACACTACAATAGATAAAGGGATACAGCGGATCGCTGGGCAACGACGCGGCTGAAGAGCTTGCGAGACGCGGATCCAGCTCGGCGGTCTATGGACCCGAACCTGTTGTAAGGGGATGGGCCCCTTCAACCAAATACGCAGGTGGCTACTGGAATTCACCCAGACACAGGCGGAGAACTGGTGGGCCTCGACACCGGGCTGTAGGCAGTCCATAAAAGCTCTGCCATCTTTGGACAGTAGGCTTACCAGGCGTCTTTTACGCCTGGACAGGAATGGCCTGCGCCTGGTGACGGGGACCATCACGGGACACTGCTCACTCAACAAACACTTCCACACAATAGGCATAACGGGCAGTCCCCTGTGCAGGGCATGCATGGAGGCCGAAGACACGGTTACGCACGTTCTCTTTGAATGCACAGGTGTTACCCAGATAAGAACACGAACCCTCGGGTCACCAGATCTTACACAGATGTGTTGAGGAAACCAGGAGCTCTAATTGACTTCTGGAAGGAGGTGGGCTGGTTAGAGTGACCACCCAACGGCCGTCATGTACCACGTACAAAGATCCATTTGAAGGACTAAGTGCAGAAACCAAACCCCCCTAACATAGAACATGGTGAATGAGTAATTTTAACATGTTCTGATTTTAAATTATGCGATTTTTTTCCCCTTATAATTTGAGCCAATCACTCTAAAAAAACCGAGAAAGTGCGACTCGGACTCGTGCACCGAGGGTTCCGTACAGACAGCTACATTCACCAAAATAATTAGGTAACATTACTTAACTTCATCAATAATAAAAGCAGCGAACATAATTGCTCTAATGAAAAGTAGAATTGGATTCAGCCACAAAATTAACCCGACTGCTTAAAAAGCGAACTAAAAAGACGTAAACAAGAAGAAAATCATGCTGTGCAGTCGGAGGATACATATTCGCGAGCTGGCTGACCAAAACCAGATGTCCTCCTATTTTTGAAATCACCTCTTAAAACCGTTTATTTTGATACCCCACACGATGAGGAAAAAATACCCCCAAAAATGGCGCCCAAAATCCGCCAGATTTTCTTTGCCAATTTTTATGTAGCCAGTGACACTCGCAAGGTTAAGAAAAATCGATTGACTTAAGAATCATCAAAATCGGCCAACGCGTTTGGTCTCTAGAACGCCACAAAGGAACAAACATACATACATAATATATATGTACATAGACTGATAAACACATTACCCTCCTTCGGCAGTCGGGTAAAAATAGACGGAAAGAGGCCCTTTCGTTTGGGTAGTGCCCAAACGAAAGGGCCAACAATTAAAAAAAACATACAGAAATAGTTATTTACCTATAAATTATAGGAAAACCTCTAAGAAGTCTGTGGTATCTAAAGTAACAGGAAATTTCTCAATATCTGTGAGTACGAATTTCATTTGAAGTTGTAATCTTACAACCAATTAAATTTGCTTCGAATATACCAGATTTTATAAATGATAATTTTAATATTTGGTGAACAATAAACATTTACTGTTATTCTTAAATATTTTAAAGAAATCTGTTTCTCTTTTTTGGTTAGAATAGAATAGAATAGAATAGAATATACTTTATTGTACACCATAAAAGTTATACATCTATTTTATAAGGAAAACTTAATTATACGGGTACAAAGGCGGTCTTATCGCTGACAGCGATATCTACCAGACAACCTTTGGGTGGACTGAAAGAACTTATAATGAGAAAGGGGGTAGTCTGTGGTGTACTGTACATTAAAACATAAATATATACAAAACTATATTGTTACAATAAATACTATGCATAAACTTAAATACACAAATACTTACATACATATATACTTAAATATATACATACACAATATTACATGTTAACAAATTCAGAGAAAGGAGGGACAAAAAATATTAAAGCGTTAGGGAGATAGGAAATGGTTTTTAACTAGGTTCTTAAAAGAAGCCAGTGACTGGGCTTGTCTAATAGGCAACGGCAACTCATTCCACAATCGCACAGCCTGGACCGTAAACGATTTGTCGTAAAACTTAGTGGAAATTAAATATAATATATTAGTGTAGATTTAATTGTAGATATTATTAAGATATTTAATTACATTTAAAATAGTTTTATTTTTACTTTTCTTGTACATAAGTATTTAATTTTGTTTTTGTCTCTTAGATTTTTCTTTTCTTTTATTGTTTGCTTTTATTTTAAATAATATTTAGCCTTCACGGCAATACATAGCGCCCATTATAATTAACTTACGATTTTTATGTAAATACCTATGTTTCACAAATAAATATTCTGATTCTGATACTGATACTAGACCGATTATGTGTACGGAACCCTCGGTGCGCGAGTCGGACTCGTATTTGGCTGGTTTTTTTTTGTGATGTGACCACAAATTTATGATTTTCAGATTTGCCGGCAGAAGACCGTGTTATCCAGTTACTGAGTTGTAAAGATCAGATAGACAGTCGCTCCCTGTAACACACTGGTATTCAGCATCGGGTTAGACTTGAATTCGAACCAAACATAGTTGACGAAAAGCTATTCAGAACATGATTACCGCAAAATTAAAAGGAAAAACTAAGCGAACGATTCGCAAAGATCTCGTCAGTGAACGTCCAATTCAAATGTATTGAATCCGTTCTCAATCAAAACAGTTCATTCAAATAAAATCTTCACTCAATGGACTGACGATTCGTTGAGAAACCTCATTTCAAATCCGTGGCCTTTTGAATAGATCTTTTTCTTTTGGATGGAAGTCGCCTTTACAGTATTCATAATATGTACGGAATGTCATAGATATGGTTAAACGTACTTATACCGTGTTGAGAGGATGAATGAAAGGCGACTAACAAAAGGTATATACAAGGCAAACGTGAGTGGAAACCCGGGAAGGACATGAAACCGTAATACCGCACAAATGGCTTGCACAAAACGCTAGTTTGTACTAATCAGTTTTGCACAAACTAGCGTTTTGCACAATTAAGCATGTACGGTACAATATATATGCACAAACATTTGCACCATCCAATTTCCAACCATCCAAATTTTGCACAAACCGTTTGCGCATGCAAGTCGCTATCGTGTAGACACCATGCAGTTTTTGCGCCAATTTTTGCTCAAACTGTTTGCGTATTCAAGATTGAGCGTGTAGCCGAACCTTTACTTCAACAGCAGCTATAGCAATACATGCTACGAACCAATGACAATGCTGCAATGCCACACGTCACCGCAGAGGAGGCTTATCCGCCGCTCTAATTGGTCAGTCTGGATTGACGCGTGACGGGAATGCTCACTGCGGTACGTTATGGTCCGAAGCTCTCGACGTTTGTCAATTAGTCGCTAATAGTCTCGTCTGGGCAAGGATTAATGACGTCATGAGTGGGAAGTAGTGGTTCGCCGAGTGGCTTCTTCATCGTCGTTTTGATAATAGTATAAAAGTGACATTTTATAAGCGGTGGCTCTGGTTGAAATGGCACTTCGAAAGCGTTTGACAATCCCATACATTTTTTAGGTTGTTCAAAAAAATAAATTCGCGACGCTTTCAGTGATAGAATGGCATATGAAATTTGCGACCGGACGGCCTTATCGCTTGCCGCGATCTCTTCCAGGCAACCTGATATGGACAGTGATTGCCTGGACATGACATGAAGTTGTCAGTGCAACAATACCAACAAAGAACATAAAGATACAATAATAATTAGTAAAAACACAAATATATATGCTATAAAATAGATACATATATACAAAACTAGCACTCTGCCCGCGACTTCGTTCGCGTGATTTCGTTTATCCTATAAATGATTTTCTTATGTGCAGTTAATGAAGGCGACCAAAAATAAGCTATTATTAAATCAATAAAAATTTGGGTGTCGTAGATATACAGGGTTTATTGGATTGGGACAATTCGTTATTTGCCTTATAGAATAATATATTTCAGGTTACAGCCACAAAGTAAAATCCTCTTCTAAAACTAAACTTAAAATAATTACCCTTTTTTGCCCCGTTGAGTGTCGAGTTTTGAACAACCCAAATATGTTATTCACTCTTTTCTACTCTTTTAATTTTTTCCTTTATGTTAGTCAAATTGCGCAGTATGATTCCTCAAAAAAAACTTTAACAACCCTTAACCCTATCTGAGGGGTAGTTTTATTCAAATATTGATTATTAACTTTATTCCCAAGGCATTACAAAACCCGGTCCAGTAAGATTCTTAGCTTGGGGTTAGTTTCGAAAAACTTATAATATGAAAGTTGGTAGAAATACCAACCTGAGTAAATAATAAAGGTTGTCTTATTGTTTACTCAGGTTGGTATTTGTACCAAGTTTCAAGTTTATTAACCCAACAAATATGATTCACAAAAAAAAAAATATCACCCCCTAAATCTTCTTTTGGGGGAAGATTCGATAAACTAATAATGTCAACCTTATTAAAAATATTTATTCTTTTTTTAGGTTGGTATTTAAGTAACAGAAACAGGCACACATAATTCCACTTTCAAAAATAACCAATCCTTCTTCTTTATCTCACTTCCGACCCATCTCCATACTACCTTTCCTATCTAAAGTTCTCGAGCATATCGTTCATGGTCAAATTTTCAGTTTTTTTTCGTCTAAAGCACTTATCTGACCTTTCCAATCTGGCTTTGGTGCGGGTCACAGTACTGTAACTGCACTTCTGAAGGTCACTGATGACATCCACAGAGCTATGGACAATAAGTCTCTAATCGTGTTAGTCCTACTTGACTTGAGTTGTGCGTTCAACCCTGTGGATTCTGACATTCTGCTTGGGATCTTGCAATCTATTAACTTCTCTTCTTCTGCATTCGCCTGGTTTGACTCATATCTTCGGGATCGCTCTTAGTGTGCCTTGAAGAGATCTTCTCTGATTAGTGTAATCTCACTGCTGGTGTTCCTCAGGGTGGCGTTCTCTCTCCTCTTCTTTTCTCTATATTCATAAACACTGTTACCAATGTTATCACCTCCAACTTCCATCTTTGCGCGGACGATTTGCAGCTTTATGGACACTTCCTGCTTGCAGACGCGGACTCAGCGATTAATGACATGAATCGTGACCTGGAGAAAATCAGTGAATGGGCTAAATCTTATGGCTTACAGATTAACCCTCCCAAGTCCCAGGCCATGATCATAGGCAGTCGGTGTTATCGCACTGCGCTTGAGACTTCTACCTTGACGCCACTAACCCTTAACGGCTCGACCATTCCTTACACCGATACGGCAAAGAATTTCGGTGTCTTCATTGACAGCAATCATACTTGGCGAGCGCAAGTAAATGAAGTTAGTCGTAAGGTGCATTGCTCCTTTCACTCTTTAAAAAATCTTCAAAGTCGCCGGTCATTTAATACTAAAATTTATTTAGCCCAAACCTTAATTCAGCCGATCTTAGACTACGCCGATGCCTGCTATCTGGATGGTAGCATCCACATGGTAGTGCTCAAGCTTATTTAAGAGCTCCTTATTACTGAGGAGCTTGAGCTTGAGCGCTTGCAAAACCTGTGTATTCGTTTTGTTTTTGGTCTTGGGAAATACGATCATGTCACTCAGTTCTGCAAGGATCTCTAGTGGCTCCCTATCCGTCTTCGCAGGAACACTCGCATAATATCCCCTGTTCAACATCCTTTTTAAACCTGCATACCCTGGCTACCTGAGCGACCGTTTTTCGTTTACTCACCCTGCTGACGTCCTGTGTAGATCCCTCCTTAAACTCCATCTCAATTTCCCATCCCATAAAACTCGTTTCTATTCACACTCCTTTTCTGTTCATACAGTACAACTGTGGAACTCACTTCCACCTAAGATCCGTGACACTAAACGTATCTCTAATTTAAAAAAAGCAAGGCAAAACACACTTTCTTTCTGCTATCCCGTGATCTTATATAACATAGGTATTTATTTATTTTATAGTAGTTATGTATTTATTTTATATATATAATAATCTTTAGGTACTAATTGTAATTTTATGTGTTATGTGTGTTTAAGTTTAGTTCTATCACCTTTCCTTGTACTTATACACACTGTGTCTATGTTTCTTATCTAATTCTCCTGTCGTAGGTCTGCTGGATGAAATTTCTCTAGAAATAAGCAGCACTTTTGTGCTATTCTATGTTTCTATATAATAAGTCAAGTTTCAAGTTTATAAACCCAAGAAATAAGATTCTTCAAAAATACTTTAACATCGCCTAAATCATATTTTGGTGGTAGTTTCAAAAAATAATAATAACAACCTTCAAAATTCATTTAGTTTAATATTTGTGCCAGTTTCAAGTTTATTGACCCAAGAAATCAGATTTTTTCATACAAACTTCAACACCCCCTAAATCGTCATTTGGGGATAGTTTCGAAAAACGAATAGTGGCAATCTTTATCATTTACTTAGATTACTATTTGTGCCAAGCTTCAAGAATTTTGGCCGACGGAATTTGGTTTTTCATACAAACTTTCTACCCCCTTTTACCCCCTAAGGGGTAGAATTTCCAAAAATACTTTCTTAGTGCTCACTTACGTCATTTGAGGTACCTTTTTGCCAAATTTCATGCTTCTAGCCACCTAACCTTGCCTACCTACCAACCTACTCACCTGCACCTACCTACCCTATTTACCCTACCCTACCTACATACCCACCTACCCTATCTAACCTACCTACCTACCTACCAATTTGTTAAACTATTTATTTGAATAAGAATAAATACTACAATAAACATGTAACCAACTTTTGTTTCTACCGACGATCTAATTAAATTTTAGAACACAAAAGCTGCTATTGTGACTTAACTATGTAAGTGAGATACATACTCTCGCAGACATTTTTGTAGTTAATAATGAGTACTTTAATCATGTAATACATAATTTTTACGTATCATCCATAGTTTTCTCAGCGCACGCCAAATAATGAATTTTATAGGCAAAATATTGATACTTTGGGTTACATTATTGCAATTTTCTTACGGATCCCCAATTTTTTCGAAAATAAATTATAACCTATGTTACTCAAGAAAAATGTAGCTTTCCATAGGTGAAAGAATTTTTAAAATCGGTCCAGTAGTTTCGGAGCCTATTCGGTACAAACAAACAAACAAAAAAATCTTTCTACTTTGTTACACGCAGCTGCATAAGGGGAATCGCCAACTCAGCACTCAACACTTTTAGTATAGAATCATACGATGCAAATTTAATGAACGACGGAAACGCCGAGCTGAGATAGCACTTTGTGATGCACGGACCTAGTTTAGCCAATTATTGTAACTCTGTAAAATTCCATTTCCATATTCATACTTCGAATAGGCACTTAGGCTAATTTTAGCGATAATTAATGTAATTCTTTTATTTTAAAATAAATTAAGTAAATTCATTTTTGTTTTTTTTAAATCCTCCGATTGCAGCTAACGTAATTGGCGCAGTCGGTAGGATATTCGCGGGCCGGTTCGCAAGCTTTAGGGATCTCTAAAATCGAAATCCGCGTACGTGAATCGCCTGGGTGGCTATCGAGCCCCGGTGCCGAATATCCGAATCTACGGTCCAGCTGCAGTTCCGGAAGGAGAATCCAGACTTCGATTCACGAGAGAACCAGAGATGAAAAATTTGTGAGTACACTTGAATTGTTCCTGTGTTGCTTCCTTCTTAGTCCTAGTACCACCCAACTTCCAAGATTTTTCACCCGAGAAGTTCCAGTTCCCAGGAGCCCGAATCTCGTACGGCTCGCTGGAGTGCTATAGATAACAGTAGAGATTTAAATAGTGATAGTGAAAATAGTAGTATAAATAGCTTAAATATGGCCCATGATCCGGATGCAATTTTCAAGACCCTTCGTATGGTCCCGGAGTTCGATGGGAACCCAAATGTATTGACTAGGTTTGTCAGAATATGCGATCAAATAGTAGCTAAGTATGTTAGCAATACCCCAGGTAGCGAGTTAAACAACTTATGCCTATTAAATGGCATCTTAAATAAAATAACAGGCTCTGCCGCTTGTACCATCAATTCCAACGGCATACCTGATAGTTGGCTAGGGATTAGAACAGCCTTAGTTAATAACTTTTCAGATCAACGGGATGAAACCGCTTTGTATAGAGACCTTTCTTTAGCTACGCAGGGAAATAAAACGCCTCAGGAATTCTACGAGGAATGCCAAACTTTGTTCAGTACAATGATGACGTATGTAACATTACACGAGTCAATTACTACCACAGTGGAAGCGAAACGTACACTGTATAAAAAGGTTACTATGCAGGCTTTTGTAAAAGGTTTAAAGGAACCATTAGGATCCCGCATAAGATGCATGCGTCCCGATACTATCGAAAAGGCCCTTGAATATGTACAGGAAGAACTTAATGTTATGTATTTACAGGAACGTAGTGAATTTTCAAAACCCACTACACAAAAGAATTCACACCCTGTAACACCCCACGCAAATACCAACCCAGTTCCTCTACGTAATAACCATTTCGCAGTACCAATTTCCAACTGGCCCAATTCCATAGGAACTAGACCCCACCTACTATCACCACAACCATTTAGGTTCAACCCCAACTTTATTAATCAGCAGCCCCAACATCGCATGCCTAATCGAACACAGCAAATATTCCGTGCGCTGCCTCAAACATATAACGCTCAAAGTAACATGTTCCGTTTGCCACCCAGAAACACTCCGGCCCAAAATCAAAATCAAGGTCCTAAACCTATGAGTGGTGTACAGCATTTTACACCTAGACCCATGCTATCTGGCCATAACTGGCAGCATTCAGGTAATCCGCCACCAACCAATTATTTTAAAAATCGTGAAATGAACATGAATGAGTGCACGTCATACGACGACTCATATTACCCGACGGAGTTCTATTACGAGCCGGACTGTTTTAATTACGATGACACTTATTATGATTATAGCCCGTTCGCTACATTAGAGTGCAACCATGATCCCACTTTAAACGATGTAATTGTTCAAGAAAATATTACTTAACTGAACCTCAGGCAGGTCCATGTCAGATAAGTCAGGATTTTCAGGAGGCACAGAAATAAAAAAAGCCAAAATAGAATTAAATCTCCAAACTCAACGTCAGTTGCCGTACATACTAATATCAGAACCACCTTTAAAGTTACTAATTGACACCGGTGCAAACCAGTCCTTTATAAGTCCAGAAGCTGTAGAAAATTATTTTCCAAATTTTCCCTTAAATTACGACCCGTTTGAAGTTACCAATGTACACGCGGTTAGTAGAAATAATTATTCTATAAGTTTACCTTGCTTCGCGGAATTTAACGATCCAGAGTTTATCAAGTTATTTGTATATCGTTTCCATGAATATTTTGACGGTTTAATTGGTTTAGATTTGCTAACTAAATGGGAGTCCAAGATAGATTTAAAAGATCAGAGGTTAATAACGCGCACATCATCAAATCCTATCCGTATTTATAATTCCTGCAATGTTAACTTGTATGAAGACATAATACCTGCACATTCTTCGAAATTAGTGAGAATACCGATCGACACTCCAAACGGTGCAGCATTAGTTAGTGAACAGACTATATGCAACTGTATAGTACGCGAGTGCCTTACTATTGTCGACAATAATCGCGGCTACTTAGAGATAGAAAATACGAGCCCGAATGATATTATAATATCACTTGACCGACCAGTGCACGCAAGTTTATTTAATATCGAGTGCACGCGCACCGAACATTGCACCACGCGAGTTCAAGAAGTGACAACGCGATTACGAACAGATCATTTAAACGAGGAAGAGAAACTCAACCTTATAACTCTTTGCTCAAAATATGCTGACGTGTTTCACATAGAAGGCGAAGCGTTAACATTTACCAATCGAATAAAACACCGTATTAAGACTACAGACGAGGTTACACAAAAAGTTATAGATACCCATTCATTCATCGTCAAGAGGTTAGGGAACAGATTTCAAAAATGTTAGATCAGGGAATAATAAAACCTTCAGACTCAGCATGAAGTTCGCCCATTTGGGTGGTCCCCAAGAAAATGGACGCCTCAGGCAAGCAAAAATGGCGTTTAGTAGTTGACTTTAGGAAGCTCAATGAAAAAACTATTAACGACAAATACCCTATCCCGAACATTAGCGATGTTCTTGACAAACTAGGTAGGTGCCAATACTTCACCACTCTAGATCTGGCTAGTGGCTACTACCAAGTCGAAATGGACCCCCAGGATATTCAGAAAACAGCTTTTAATGTCGAACATGGACATTTCGAGTTTCTTCGAATGCCCATGGGACTTAAGAACTCACCTCTTCTCACTCAAAAGTTGTATTAAATTCCGAGTACATAAGCAGCTTTGAGAAGTGCAAGACTCTCTTCACAAATGACCCTATACTACAGTATCCCGATTTCGATAAGGAATTCATACTGACGACAGATGCTTCAAACGTTGCCATTGGTGCCATTCTATCTCAAGGACCCGTAGGTTCCGACAAACCTGTGTGTTTTGCATCCCGAACCCTGAATGAAAGTGAGCTTAATTACAGTACCATAGAAAAAGAACTCCTCGCCATAGTTTGGGCCACCAAGTATTTTAGACCGTACTTGTTTGGTCGTAAATTTAAAGTACTGACAGACCATAAACCTCTACAGTGGATGATGAACCTTAAAGAACCTAATTCGCGATTGACTAGATGGAGGCTAAAACTTAGTGAATACGATTTCACCGTTATCTATAAGAAAGGTAAATCTAATACGAATGCCGATGCCTTATCTCGAGTGGAGATTCACAACGAAGATACTAACACTTTAATAGATGAATTATGTTCTTTGATTCCTAACCCATCAGAAAACCCGATGCCTACGAACTCATCCACTGCCACCTTACACACCAGTCACGAAAATCCCATACTAGAAGTCCCAATCACAGATGAACCCCTTAACAGATTTCATAGACAACTATGCTTTACGATAGTAGAAGATGTCGAACGCAAACCAGTAGTTACCAAGCCATTCGAAACTCACACGCGCTTAGCAGTCCAGATATCATCATCTAAGCTAGAACAAGACGTAGTCAATGCCATCAAAGAGTATGTAAATCCGAAAGTAAAGACCGGTATATTAATAAATCCACCTCTTGCCATGTATTCCATCATACCAGTCATACAGGACAAATTTAAGAGCTCGTCTATGAACTTAGTACTAGCTAAGATAGAATTAGAAAACGTCAAAGATTATCTACGTCAGCAAGAGATAATTCAACACTACCATGACGGCAAAACTAATCACCGAGGAATTACCGAATGTTATTTAGCCCTCTCAAAAAAATATTACTGGCCCAAAATGAAAGACCAAATAACCAAATTCATCAACGAATGCATTATTTGCGGCCAAGCTAAATATGACCGGAGACCTATTAGACCCCAGTTTAATATTGTACCCCCGGCAACAAAACCATTCGAAATTGTCCATATGGATTTATTCACGGTTCACAATGAAAAGTATGTTACATTTATAGATGTTTTTACCAAATACGGACAAGCATACCATCTCCGAGATGGCACGGGCATTAGTGTACTTCAATCATTATTACAATATTGTACCCACCATGGGGTTCCCTTAACGTTAGTGACTGACAACGGAACGGAATTCACTAATCAACTGTTCCTAGAATTCACACGCCTTCACAAGATAAACCACCATAGAGTTTTACCGCATTCGCCTAACGATAACGGTAACATTGAACGCTTCCATTCAACTCTCCTTGAACATATAAGAATATTAAAGTTAAAACACAAAGAGGAGCCTATCGTAAATCTTATGCCTTATGCTATAATTGGTTATAATTCTTCAATACATAGCTTCACTAGATGCAGACCATTCGATTTACTAACTGGACACTTTGATCCATGCGATATTCTAGACATAGATTTTACCCAACAATCATTACAACAGTACGTTCATAATCATAGGGCGCAAATGAAGGAAGTCTATAAAATTATTAACAAAACTTCCTTATCAAATCGTACTGCGTTGATAGAAAATAGAAACAAGGACCGCGAATCCGAAATAGAATACTTCCTCAACAACAGGTATTCATTAAGAACCCTTCTGCAAGCCGTCAGAAAACTGCACCGCGGTATACTCAAGATACCATTCTGGCCGATTTACCCATACACGTTTATACGTCCAAGAAACGTGGGCCCGTATCCAAAAACAGATTAAAAAGAGGCCCTAAGGTACCTAACTTGTTGCAGGATTCTATTATTGCTGGTACTTCGCGAGACCCGGTCATCAGAGATAAAACTTGAAAGCTTGGCCAATGGACCTGGCTTACTACCGTATAAACTTGGATCAACGAAAATGACCACTCATCATCATACATTTCTTCAGTACGTGAATCTAAGGAACATTGAAAATCAAATAACAACACTACAATACCAGATATCAGAATACAAAAGTCGGCTTAGTAATGACACTTATATGCTATTTGAATTCCAAATTAGTTATCTTACTAACAAAATTGGCAAAGTATCTAATCAGTTAAAATCCTTAGAGCCTGGTCGTGTAAAGAGAGGTCTAGTAGACAGTCTTGGTTCAGTAATTAAGAGCATAACTGGAAATCTAGATTACACAGATGCGTTAAAATACGAAAATGCCATCAAAATTCTACAGGTCACTAACAATAAGTTAGTCAGTGAATTTAACAATCACATTAGTCTCAGCAAAGAATGGATGTCTAAGCATAACAGCGTTCTAACACAATTAGTTGAAAATCAAAGTAAAATCAATAGCACCTTAGAGTTATTGTTAAATCAAACTTATACAACAGGTAACTTAATAGCCTATGCAAAGTTTGGTCAGCTCATATCTATAATAAGTGAAAATGTAGAAGACTTAAGATTAGAATTAGTTAGAATAGAAAATATGTTAGCGTTTATACACGCATCAAGTACTGTTCATTCTATGATAGATGTAGATACACTTAGATCTATGGTAAATAGGTTAGAAAAAATATACAGTAAGGACGAGATATTGAATCTGGAGCTCAGAGAATATTACGACATTATCCAGCCTGGATCATATTTTAATGAAAACCAGATAGTTATAATTTTCAGATTTCCTATAATTTCCAAAATCGTCTATGATTTATATAAGTTATCTATAGTACCCAACAAAAACCGTCAAGCCCTTATCCCTACCTATCCCTTTATAGCAACTAATGGCGACTCTTTCGTGTACATAGAAGCAGAATGCTCGAAGTTTAGTAACTGGTATCTCTGTGAAAAGGAAATAACCCATCAAATACGAACACAAACGGACTGCATACAAGAACTTATCACGAATCAAGCCCTCAAGAGTTCCTGCCAATTCAGTACAGTATTTCTGGAAAAAGAAGCGATGGAAAAATTAGATGACCAGCATTACGTCCTATCGTTTCCAAATCCAACGAAAGTGCAATCAGTCTGTGGGAGAGAAGACTTCAATTTGCTACAGGGAAGCTACCTCGCTACCATACCTATCAACTGTTATCTCCGCACAAAGGAATTAACTATAATCAACGACAACGACGTAATACAAGGGCAACCTTTGAAACTAATGAACATTCCCTACGACACGGAGACATCGGGTGCTGCATTAAACCAAGTTCATCTTAATTCAATCAACTTAGGTGGACTACACAGCATACAGAACCAAGTCATGACGAGCCAGCCGATACAACTCAACCAGCTGCAATCAGATGTCATATACCATACGACCATACCCTTCTACATCGCATTATTAGGTGCAGGTGCACTTATCACAGCCATACTGGGCTATCGCAACCAATGGTTTTGCAAACGCTCCGAAAAGCCCCACAGCAAGGGACATACTTACGAGGAACCTGACAAAAAAGAGGAGGATCGCGCGCCCAGAAGACAAGTTCCAGCAACATTTTCTCTCGAAGTTCTCAAATAGTTGCTGATCTGCGGGTGGAGATGTTACACGCAGCTGCATAAGGGGAATCGCCAACTCAGCACTCAACACTTTTAGTATTACGTATACGATGCAAATTTAATGAACGACGGAAACGCCGAGCTGAGATAGCACTTTGTGACGCACGGACCTAGTTTAGCCAATTATTGTAACTCTGTAAAATTCCATTTCCATATTCATACTTCGAATAGGCACTTAGGCTAATTTTAGCGATAATTAATGTAATTCTTTTATTTTAAAATAAATTAAGTAAATTCATTTTTGTTTTTTTTTAAATCCTCCGATTGCAGCTAACGTAATTACTTTATAATATTGGTATAGATGTATGTCAACAAACTAAGAGCAAGATTACAGCGACAAGTAATGTTCTCTGATAAGTCTTTTAAACACTGGCAAGGACTGAGCACGTTTAATTGGGTAAGCAAGGCATTCCACAGACGAGCAGCCTGGACAGTAAAAGATTTGTCCATAAAATTTGTATGGGAGATACATTTTGTTTTGTTGACTATGACTTCTTTGGAGAAAGTCGTTTTTAACATGGGCAGGAGCCGTTTTTATATATGATCCAGGATCACACTTATCCGTTACATCCTCCCTGCATATAAACAAGCGATGATTAACATTGTCCACGATCAGGGTCACCAAAAACAAGCAATGATCAACATTGTCCACGATCAGGGTCACCAAAAACAAGCAATGATCAACATTGTCCACGATCAGGGTCACCAAAAACAAGCAATGATCAACATTGTCCGCGATCAGGGTCACCAAAAACGAGCAATGATTAACATTTTCCACGATCAGGGTCACCAACTTCCTAGAGTATATCTATTTGATTTGTATTTCTATCATTTTGCTAAACTGGTCTTACTTGGCACATTCATGGGACACACAATGTTACATTTATATATTGTTTCTCTCTTTTTTATTGTTGTTTACTCTAAGTTTTACATAAACGTTTTTCGTTCTTTTGAAAATAATTGTACGATTGTTAGACATTATACGCAAATGCAGTTTTTATGAATCCCTGTTTTTCGCTTCCGTTCGCTCTGTAATATCATTAACTAGCTTCTGTCAGCGACTTCGCCCGCGTGAAAGTCGAAAATTATCCCGAGGGTACATATTCCCGGGATAAAAATTATCCTATGTGCTATTCCTGACTACAATCTATATAGGTGCCAAATTTTATCCAGATCCGTCCCGCCGTTTGATCGTGAAGAAGTAACAAACATACAAACATACATAGTCACAAACTTACGCCTTTTTAATATTAGTGTGATGTCCGAAAAGACTAGTCTTTTCTAAGGAAAATTAGGGTCAGCTTTTGTAGATTAAATAAATACATTACATTCCTTCTGCAGTCGGGTACAAAAAGGACGCCTTAGCAAAATAGAGTACAATACTCTATATAAGAATACGATTGACGTACGGTACGGTAGTACCCGCAAGCCCGTAATTCCGGTCTATATGGACGTAATTGGTTACGAGAGGAGCATGACCAGAACATTCAAGGCTTGCCACTGATAAACCAATCGCGGGTATCCAATAGCCTAGAATCCGCTCTTTATCCGTTGAACGTTATCCGACATTTCATGGGCATAAATAAAATGTAGTTTTTATTCAGTAGTAAACATATATACGGTCCCCCGACGCAAGTACGGCACTTATTTTTTACTTTGGATAGGTCTTCGTGTCAGGTCTTTTAAAATATTTTTTATTTCATGCTTTTCTGAAATAAATAAAAAACTTACATATACCATTAGAATGAAAGTGACCTAGCTCAAAATTCCTGTAATATCTGATTTTGCAAAAGCCTGACCTTAAAAAGCCTACTCTAAAACCATATACTGAAAAGGGGACAGCCAGCACATTAGTACTCAACACTATACTTTTGAAGACCTAACACAAATTGAATTATTTGAGTTAGGTAATTTTCGTCCTGAGGGTGTGATTTATAACTCAATTCAATTGATTTATTTGTTCTCTCTTTACAATAATAGGTTACCTTAAAATTAACAATGTTTTTGGCTAATGATATATTCCACCATTGTAAGAGACTGGTGCCTGAAGTAGGTTTTTGAAAAAGCCTGTGGTACAGGTTACCAGGGCCCCCCCACAGCAAAACAATATAGTAAAACGTTTAAAGACGATGTGAACATCATTAATAGAACCTACCAAGAAAACTAAACAATAGTCTGTTGAAAGTTAAAAATAATATCAAAAGTTATAAAAAACAAAATTAAAAACTTACAATTAAAAAAATTATTGACAATTGTTCATACGAAACTGGTTATTTGTAGTGTCCTGTATGCATGTATGTTGGAGAGTTAGAATGTGTGTTGCAGTGTATGAATGTATGTTGGGGTGTATGAATGTATGTTAGAGTGTTCGAGAGCGAGTATGAGGTGTTAATCAGCCACGGGAGAAAGGAAAGAAGGAAAACTATTTGAGAACCGTCAAAAGATTCTCAGTTTTTTGGTAATCAAGGGTTTTAAGAAATGTTTTAACTGATTTATGACAATGAGAGATGGTTTTGGGATATAGATTAAGTGTAATATTTAATTTATTGTACAAAAATTGACCAAGAAAGCAAAAGAATTTCTGAGGGAGTGAAGTTTTGAACTGCAATGAGGGGCAGTCTCTTCCCTTCCGTCGTTGGTTATTTATTAATTTGGGGTAGCTGGGAGTGCTTTTTAGCTACCGTAAGCAGGATAAACGTTTGTCTGACCGTAAGGATATCCCATAACTATTGATAGACACGACTATAGATTGTTATACAAAACTATAGAGTGTCCGGTCCAGACAATCCCAGCGGTATTCTGAGTAAAGTTCATGATTTTGGTTTTGACACCCTCCTATCCTGAAGCAATCATCATCATCATTTTAGCCGAAAGACGTTCACTGCTGGACATAAACCTCCCCCAAGTGTCACCCCATCGACCGACTCCGTACAACTCAAAACCACCATATTCCCGAAATTTTAACCAAGGCGTCGGCCTACCTAGTGTAAGTCGCTATTCCTGAACTTATCTGCCCCACTGAGCATCCGTTCTAAATGAGCCCTGCAAGAAGGGCACATTGCTCAATGTGCCCTGCAAGAGGTAGCACTGAATTAATAACCCCTATTAAACAACAATTTCCTTTCTTTCCAGGAGTTAGCAGCCGCGACCCCAACACAGAGAAACTGGCGTGGTATCCTGATCGCCCTGCTGGTGATTGCCGCAGTCCTGGGCCTGATCGTGTTCAGCATCGCCTTGCTGACCCCTGCCGGAGACGGCGGCAGAGTCAGGGGTCGACGGCCCACGCTACACGACGTCTTGGGAGAACATTACAAGCCCTTCAATGGGACTTGGCTGTCAGGTATGTCTTTTACCTTAATCACCATCCTTGTACAATTTACCATAAAAACCCGAGGCGCCTTCATGGCATATATGGTTTGCAAAGAAAACGCCGATTTCAGAACGAGAAAACATTTATTTAGCTTACGCCAAATAAAACGCCGATTTCAGACCCGCCATCTATTGGTTTTGGGACGAACTAAATAACAAAACAAATGTGACTTTAGTCGAAACTTGAATCTTAACATCCTTTCAGCTGAAAAATGTCAAGGTACTGCTGCACGTAAACCTGCCCTAAGTATCTTTACATCGGATGATTCTTACCTTAATATTTGAATAGGATAGCGTATAATTATTCCCTTTTAACAAGCAAGAGAACCAAGATATAGCCCGAAGAATTGCCAAACTTAAGCGGCAGTGGGCAGGGCACATTGCTTGCAGAACGGATCGTTGTTGGGCCAAAAAGTTCTAGAGTGGCCACTACGTACTGGAAGACGCAGAGTTGTAAGGCCTCCATCCAGGTGGAGCGACGACCTAGTCAAGGCTGCGGGAGTCTGGTGGATGCGAAACGCACAGGACCTATCAGTGTGGCGTCGCTTTGGGGAGGCCTATGTCCAGCAGTGGACGTCTTTCGGCTGAAATGATGATGACGATGATGATTCCCTTTTTAAATTAGGTAACCATAGAAACTACTAAAGCCTACTCGGTCAAAACAACTGTGCACCTCGCTGGAATGCGACCTCACTCCCGCCTACCCGCGTGGCTCTAAGCGGTGCTCGTGCGCCAATAGCGAGCGTTGAACGTCAGAGTGACGTCACAGCGCACAGATGCATGAATTTTTTTGCAATTATAACATGAAAAAAATGCAGAGTCCAAAATGAAAAAAGAAGTATTTAAACTTATTTTATTTTTCTGCTGGCACTAATAAACTCAAAATACCTTCCTAATTAGACCGTTCAAGGTAATTTGCGCCCACTTCATACAATTTATTTATTTATTTTTTATTTACACTTCGCGTGACCCAAGGGCTGGCTTTTATCTTGGTCAGAGATTAAGCAT
Organism: Orthosia cruda; assembly: GCA_964057195.1. Lineage (NCBI taxonomy): Eukaryota > Metazoa > Arthropoda > Insecta > Lepidoptera > Noctuidae > Orthosia > Orthosia cruda. The sequence goes on from OZ059841.1 coordinate 27,485,344, forward strand.
TGCCATACAACGTGGCAATGCTGCCAGCCTTTTGGGTACATTACCAGTGGGCAACGATGTGGAGGAGTTTTTCGACGCCATATTTTAGTTGTGTATATTTTTAGTTTTAGTTAGTAAGAAGTTTTTGGTTAAAGTGTATATGTTTGTAGTCTTAGTTATTTAAGTATTTTATACACTGTATATACTTTTATCTATGTAAATAAATTTGAAATTTATTTAAAAAAAAACATAATTTTCTTTAACAAGAATATAAACAGACATATTTCAGTACAGATCAAATGCATTTTAATAAAACTTAGTACATAAATTATTGCGGGTACTCGTAAAAAGGCGTTATCTCCGTTTATGACGTCATTAGGCATAAAATACGACGTTCAAGAAATGTTGACCGTGATAAATTGGAGCAACGTTGTATTAAAAATCTTAACAAAATTAAAGAAAAGCAACCGTATTTTAATTTCCTTTTTTATTTTTTATAGCCAAAAGTTTGACCAGATGATGTTGTCCACGATGGATTACGCTTGCCTAGAAGTAACCCATTCACTCTTGACTTGGCTTCCAGGTTGTAGGTATCAAGCAAAGTTGACTCTGGCATGTAATTCCACTGCTTAGCTGGTACGCATAATAAAAGTATTTCCAAAACATTTGTGCGTATGGTTGAGATGACCACACCATGACGGTGGGGCAAAGCCTTATGTCTTGTAGTCCGAAGATGGAAAGGGTTTTAACAATGCAATTCAAACCAGAATAGGGAAATCGTGAGGAACTTTTTACTCGACTGCAGAAGGAAGATAATGTGTTTATCAGTCTATGTATGTATGTTTGTTCCTATGTGGCGTTCTAGAGACAAAATGCGTTTGCCGATTTTGATTATTCTTTCGTCAATCGATTCGTCTTAAGCTTGCGAGTGTCAATGGCAATAGAAGATTTTGGGCGCCATATTGTGAGGGCTAAAAATGTTAACTAAAAAGTTAAAAATAATAAAAGTTAATTTAAAAAACGGCCAAGTGGCGAAAAAACGGCAAAATAAACACGTTTGTTTTATGGGAACCCCACTTAAATATTTATTTTATTCTGTTTTTAGTATTTGTTGTTATAGCGGCAACAGAAATACATAATTTGTGAAAACTTCAACTGTCTAGCTATCACGGTTCATGAGATACAGCCTGGTGACGGACAGACAGACAGACGGACCGTGCAGTCTTAGTAATAGGGTCCCGTTTTCACCCTTTGGGTACGGAACCCAAAAAATAAAAAAAACTCGACTGCTTAAAAAGCGAACTAAAAAGACGTACCTATACAAGAAGAAAATCATGCTGTGCAGTCGGAGGATACATAATTATTCGCGAGCTAGCTGACCAAAACCAGATGTATCCTGAGATCGCGAGATCGCTTCTTATGCAGTCGGGTTTTTTGAAATAACTTTTATTTTATTTAATAAACCTTCAGACATGCATACTATAAAGTGTTTTAATAGGTAGTTATTATTAAAATCTCGCAGTTTCTGAATCGAAACTTTTCGATTCGATATTCGATACGCCTGTATTCCCCGAATGGTTAGGCAGAGGTACACCTACAGTACACGCCAGTTATATTTAAGTCCCATTCAATAGGGGGCGAGCCTATTGCCATCAGCCACCACAAATCCAGACTCCGAGCTGCTACTGAGAAATTCCAGATGGAGAAACCCAATAACACATTTCCTGACCCGAGAATACAACCCAGGACGCTCAGCAGTAGCGCGTGAGTTAAGTGTGGTAGCCCTAATACAATAAGCTTTGTCAGCAGTACAGTTTCATCCAAATCTAGTGAGTAAGTAATTATAATGTAGGACATTGTCGTCACGCTACAATTGTCTTCTTAGCATAATTTAGCTATAAGAACCTTGTATCTTTAGGATTAAGATGTTATTATCTTTACTGTCACTCTGTCAGTTAAATAAAGTTATTTTATAAACTCTCCGATTGTCGTTAACTTAATTGGCGCAGCCGGTAGGATCTCTGTAGTCACTCAGTATAGTATAAAACTCTACATGCTGCTGTAACGTCTGTTCCAACAGTTTAACAGAGATCGCCGAACAAACAAATTTATTGAGCAACTTCATCGAGAGGCTGACGCTGAGTGTGGTGATAATAACCCAAGGAGGAGACGGGAGTAACTTCGGGACTGTGAGTAGAACTTTTTCACTATCCTTTCTGTTTTCCTTTACGTTTTCCTCCTTGATTAGGTATATGTGTGTGTGTTATTGGGGGTCGGACAATACCTGGGTAACATACATATTTTATTACGATAGAACTTTCGTGTAAAATAAATAGATAGATATAACAACTTTAGTACATTTTATTACGATACCAATCTCGTGATAAAATATTAGGTAGGCATAATTGATTAGTACGATAAATTTTTTGTATTAAACTGTGCCAGCAAGTAATTAGTTTCTTGGTGTGTGTAGCGTTTCGTATTTCAATAACAATGAATCAGATCGTACAAGTTCCGTCAACAATGACTAGGATCAAAACGTATCATAGTTTAGTTTATCCATTAGATCTTCATAATGTAGTTGAGTTAGAAGGAAGCATACAAATTAAGGGGTTTATAGATAGTAGTAAAATAGTTTTTATATTAGAAGTCCCACAAGTAGACAGTAATACATATATCTATTGTAAAGTTATCCCTGTTGCAATTCTTAACCCAACCACAATAAAACCCTTTGTCATTATTCCCAAATATCCTTACCTTCTGGTGAAAAAGTCGAAATACAGACCCGTAGTCAACAGCTGCGAGGCAACTGATGAACTCACATACCTTTGCTCCGAAGACGACGTACTTCAGTACACAGAGGAAACATGCGTCGAGCAACTTATGTTACTAAAACATAATTTCACGGATTACCAACAGCACAGACGCCCGAACTTCGTCGTGACGTCAGCCCACCAGCTAAGCAGATGGATCTTCGAGGGGTGGACAATACAGTGAAAGTGTCAGTGATTTCGAGTCATATATACGTGTAACAACTGACAATATCAGTGTATGGACCCTAAGTACTTATGTCATAATCATAGTGTCTGCTGTAGGTCTTATAATATATAGATGAAACTTATATAAAATTTGTAAAAGAAATTCTCTAAGGACTACACAGTTGCCCTTAGATACTTTCTCTTTTATGGAGGGAGGAGTTAAGTGTGGTAGCCCTAATACAATAAGCTTTGTCAGCAGTACAGTTTCATCCAAATCTAGTGAGTAAGTAATTATAATGTAGGACATTGTCGTCACGCTACAATTGTCTTCTTAGCATAATTTAGCTATAAGAACCTTGTATCTTTAGGATTAAGATGTTATTATCTTTACTGTCACTCTGTCAGTTAAATAAAGTTATTTTATAAACTCTCCGATTGTCGTTAACTTAATTCGTGCGACTACTATACTAACGAGGGGATATGGTGACATTCAATGTATGGGGAAATTCAATGGGTGTCTTAGATTTATTTTTAACCGACTCCCCAAAAAGGAGGAGGTTTCTCAATTCAACCGTATATATATATGTTATGTGCGTTCGGGGATAACTTCGTCGTTTATGAACGAATTTTGATGTTTCCTTTTTTTTGTTGGAAAGGAGATATCCCAAGGATCGTTCCATGATAAGGATCCCACCAGAACCAGGATCTGATGATGGGATCCTAGAGAAATCGAGGGAATTCCTCAAATATTACAGGCATACATATAGCGATATTGGTATTTTCATCAATAATGCAATCATTTGCACTCAGAAAGTATCATTTGGTGAAGTGGAACTGATGAAGAAGACCACAATGGCCACTGGAACTCCGAAATAAAACAATTTATCCAAGTCGTGTTTGGGCTTATTAGAATCGTCATGAGATGTACTTTGGCTATAAATGTTAATTGGAGGTACCTACCAAAACTAAAAAGAGGAAAATAAAAACTTTTAACAAAAAATCAAACCGACTTCCAAAACAAAACACTACAAAGCTAAAAATTACTTTCTTTTCCGAAGTCGGTGTCGAACTTCTTTATTATATCTATGGTGTCTAATAAAGGTAAACAACAGGTACAAATGACACCGACTTCGGAAAAGTAAGCTATCGACTATTTTCTCGCTGAAGAAACGAACAAAAGATACAGATCCCGTGTCAAGAAAGAGACACATATAATAATAGTAATAATTTATTTGACAAAAAGTACAGAATTACAGATGACACTTAGGATGCAATTGGTGAGGTACAAAATACACAATCAATGTCCCCCATGCTAGGCAATTCCTGTGATACAGGGGCCATAATAGTTGATCGCTGGCTGTTCACATTCTTGGCGAGTACTCTCTCACGACAAGAGCTATCAAAGATAATACTCGCTCAACGATATTCGTTCAGGAGATGCTCGCTTGGCGGTCAGAACTCACGCCGAGAGACAAACCAACCAACGCGTGCAATACCGACCGCCCGAGTGAGTGACGTGTAATCGCCAGTCGCACAAAAACACTCGCTCATAGCCGAGCGGTAAACTATTGGAACTACTCTCTCGCTTCTCGCCAACTCGTAACTAGGTTCTAGCTCTACTCGCTGCTCGCTGATCTGTGGGATAAATGCCTTAGGGTCGCATAATACATTCATAGTTTCACCGCTCTCGCCCGCTACCCCGTCCTATGTACTAGACCTCGTCCAAAATTCATATTCATCTGAAAATTGTATGCTTCTACCCGAGACACGGTTTTAGAGCACCTCGGGGAACGTATGCCTAAATAACATGTCTCCTAAGATATTCTTTAGGCTAGATTAGTCTTTTATACCAATATTGTATTGGCTCAGAAATAGCAGCCTGAATGAGTCGATCTTCAAAGTTAAGCAACACTTGCTGAGGTAGGTTCGTGGATAGGTGAGCATGTGCAAGCCCTTGGTCCTTATTTATTTTTTTGTCTTGGAGTAATGCTCATGCATACTGCGCTACCCCGGGGAGATAGCGCAGTTATGTGGGACTCGAACCCACTAAAACTACACGGTGTCCTCCTGTGCCGCTTATGGCGGGAACACGGGCACGTGTTAGCACTCACCGCGAACCCGCCGCGGGTGTCCATCACCGGACCCTCCTCTGGGGTGTACCCCCAACACCGGCGTACCAGAACACATTGCAACGCAAACAAACGCCCTAATATACACCCTTGGTCCCTCTGTGGCGGGTCTGTTCAGTGGCCGCGCCATCTACCACTTTTCGGCCTGAGGGGATAGGGGGCGGCCCACCGCGTCCGCCATCAGACGGTGGCGACCCCGTCCAGGCTGCGGAAGGTAGGGAGAGCGGCGCACCGTAATAGTGGCACTCCTCTCCCGCCGTTGCCTCCAACCGTATCGTATCGTATGGGACCGGCGACGCTCCAAAGGACATCGCGCGCCTCAGTTGCGATGTCACCTCTGTTACCAAGCGGCACCGCAACCTATTTGTTGGCCCTTACGTCACCGGCTTAATCGGCAGGCGCCCTGACGAGCGGCCCCTCCTCGGGTTCCTCTTCACTTCACCGTGGTTGACCAAGCCACGGCTACTGAGCCCCCCGCTTCGACAATGTGGGAACCCAACGGGAAAAAGCCCTTGGCTGTCATTTGTAGATCTTTTTTTTCCCTTGCTTGCTTTTTGTTTAGAGCTCAACATAGAAAATGTTATGATGGATGTGCGGAGTGACGAGAATGGATGAAGTGAGAAATTAATATATTAGAGGAAGTTTGAAATTGGCGCTAGTGACAGAAAAGTTGAAAGGAAACCGTTTGTCCTGGTATGGTCATGTGATGAGGAGGGATGAAACGCATGTTACTAAGAAAGTTACGAATATAAATGTGGATGGATGGAGGGGGAGAGGGGTATGGACAGGACGGGATGGAAGAAGAAAACGTGTTGCACCGACCCCAAGTAACATGGGATAAGGGCAGAGGGATAATGATGCTTTAGAGTTCATCAATAGGATGGACCCTAACCTTATTACAATCTAGCCAATGACAATATGGAATTATAAGTAATTTAATAATAACCTATGAAAGAATATGTCCAATAACAGTTTTCTTATTGTCTCTATTAAATAATAGGTACACTTCGTTCATAATGATGCTTTAGAGTTCATCAATAGGATGGACCCTAACCTTATTACAATCTAGCCAATGACAATATGGAATTATAAGTAATTTAATAATAACCTATGAAAGAATATGTCCAAAAACAGTTTTCTTATTGTCTCTATTAAATAATAGGTACACTTCGTTCATAATGATGCTTTAGAGTTCATCAATAGGATGGGCCCTAACCTTATTACAATCTAGCCTATGACAATATGGAATTATTAGTAATTTAATAATAACCTGTGAATGAATGTGTCCAATAACAGTTTTCTTATTGTCTCTATTAAATAATAGGTACATTTCGTTCATAATGATGCTTTAGAGTTCATCAATAGGATGGACCCTAACCTTATTACAATCTAGCCAATGACAATATGGAATTATAAGTAATTTAATAATAACCTATGAAAGAATATGTCTAATAACAGTTTTCTTATTGTCTTTATTAAATAATAGGTATACTTCGTTCATAATGATGCTTTAGAGTTCATCAATAGGATGGACCCTAACCTTATTACAATCTAGCCAATGACAATATGGAATTATAAGTAATTTAATAATAACCTATGAAAGAATGTGTCCAAAAACAGTTTTCTTATTGTCTCTATTAAATAATAGGTACACTTCGTTCATAATGATGCTTTAGAGTTCATCAATAGGATGGACCCTAACCTTATTACAATCTAGCCAATGATAATATGGAATTATAAGTAATTTAATAATAACCTATGAAAGAATATGTCTAATAACAGTTTTCTTATTGTCTTTATTAAATAATAGGTATACTTCGTTCATAATGATGCTTTAGAGTTCATCAATAGGATGGACCCTAACCTTATTACAATCTAGCCAATGACAATATGGAATTATAAGTAATTTAATAATAACCTATGAAAGAATGTGTCTAATAACAGTTTTCTTATTGTCTCTATTAAATAATAGGTACACTTCGTTCATAATGATGCTTTAGAGTTCATCAATAGGATGGACCCTAACCTTATTACAATCTAGCCAATGACAATATGGAATTATAAGTAATTTAATAATAACCTGTGAATGAATGTGTCCAAAAACAGTTTTCTTATTGTCTCTATTAAATAATAGGTACACTTCGTTCATAATGATGCTTTAGAGTTCATCAATAGGATGGACCCTAACCTTATTACAATCTATCCTATGACAATATGGAATTATTAGTAATTTAATAATAACCTGTGAATGAATGTGTCCAAAAACAGTTTTCTTATTGTCTCTATTAAATAATAGGTACACTTCGTTCATAATGATGCTTTAGAGTTCATCAATAGGATGGACCCTAACCTTATTACAATCTAGCCAATGACAATATGGAATTATAAGTAATTTAATAATAACCTGTGAATGAATGTGTCCAAAAACAGTTTTCTTATTGTCTCTATTAAATAATAGGTACACTTCGTTCATAATGATGCTTTAGAGTTCATCAATAGGATGGACCCTAACCTTATTACAATCTAGCCAATGACAATATGGAATTATAAGTAATTTAAAAATAACCTATGAAAGAATATGTCCAAAAACAGTTTTCTTATTGTCTCTATTAAATAATAGGTACACATCGTTCATAATGATGCTTTAGAGTTCATCAATAGGATGGGCCCTAACCTTATTACAATCTAGCCTATGACAATATGGAATTATAAGTAATTTTAAATAACCTGTGAATGAATGTGTCCATTACCAGTTTTCTTATTGTCTCTATTAAATAATAGGTACACTTCGTCCTTGTGTTTATTTGTTAGCACTTTTGTACTTTACAATAAATGACTAAGCACTATCCAGATTTTTTATTTTTGTTTTACAATTGGTTCGCGTTTGACTGCCATCTCACCCATTAATAAAAATAAATAAAAAATGTTTGGTTTAGCGTTCTGTAGTTTCTTCCTGTCGTGGCAAAAGTCCCTCGGCAAACATCGCATTGCCGAATACAAACGAATAATAATTTCCATGTCCATCAATTATTAGATTTATCTCGTATAATAATTCGAATTCAGAACTAAGTACGTTATTGTTGTTTTGTTTTGATTTCCGTATGAAATATATAGAGCTGTAAAAATAACAGCTTAAGCAGTTTTCCTCCCATTTTTAAAATAAATTACATTATGTTAAAAGAGTATTAACAACTCTATATACTTCCAAGTTGATTGAGAGCGTCCGGCCTGCACCAAGTGCAAAGGGCAACTGATAGAAATCCGACGACTGCCAAAACACGAAGTTTTTTGTTTTTTCAGATATTTTCGGGATGAAATCCATACGTCGAATTGAATTCGAACCGAATATACTTGGCACAATGCAAGTTCTACAATCTGGTACTCTTGTCTTCACAAATTGCTTTCAATCAATCTACCTAGCCTTTCCCCAACTTTATTGGGGTCGGGTTCCAGTCTAACCGGATTTAGCTGGATCCCAGTATTTTACTTGGAGCAAATACCTCCACAAGATTTACAAGAAGGTTCGATACTGGTTGATTCGTCGCTTGGGAGTTTATTTCGGCATTCTCTATCCTCAAAAGCAGTGCCAGATTGTCTTTCGAAAATATTTCTAGAACTTCCTTTGGGAACTGGATTAGATTTACGTAATGGCCTAATACAAAAAAAACCGGCCAAGTGCGTGTCAGACTTCGCACATTTAGGGTTCCGTACCAGTTAAAAGTCAGATTTATCATTATATTGGTATTTGTTGGTATAAAGTATACGTAATCTTATCACCAAATTTCAAGTTCATAGGTCAATGGGCAGTTAAAAAATTCTTCGCAACAAAATTGTGTGACTGACGACGGACAGACAGACAGACACGTGAGTGACAGCTATAGGGCTCCGTTTGGACCCTTTGGGCTATAACAATTTTGCTGGATAATTAATACCTGTCTACCTACTCGCTGGTCTGACCAGATCAGAGCGAATACAAGACTCAAGGTGACTGACCACTGCCCTGAGAAGAGCCGAAGAGGAAGTGGTTTGGAAGCAGCTCGTCAATGACTCCGTCAAAGCTTACCAAAACGGACACGACTTTCAGAAATAAAGACAAAGAAGAGATATATCCTTAGAAGTGGGAATGATTTTTTCTCAAAACATGCATGTAAATATTGTCATTATTTTCGAAAACAGAAAACGCGAAGTATCGAATTTACGGACAAAGAAAATCAAATCAATTGCAGGAGCGTTTTTTGAATTTGGAACATTACAACGCTCCAGCAATGTTGTTGTAACTTTTAATAAATTAAATGTATAATATAAAAATTATGTTTTATTTCCCTGCATTCTTTTGAGAAAAGCACTATATATGCCTCGGCGGAAATGGCAATTGCCTGTTTCGTATTAGTGAAGTCGTCGCCTACGGCTCGGCCTTCAATCTCATACTCGACCTGCAATTGCCTATTTCCCGGCCTTTGCAATAATATACTATATCTCTATTTATTCCAACTCTTGTCCTCCAATTCGAATCCACCTCGGATCATCAACTTGACAGTTAAAAGCTTTGTTATTTTTTGCCAACTAGCTGTTGCCTGCGACTTCGTCTGCGTAGCACTTTTTAGTACTTTTAATAACCTATTTTCTTATATCGTGCAATAATATTGTAGTGTGTGGGCTAATTTACTTGAGAAATTACTAGTTCAATTTCCACCCCTTTAAGAATGATTGCCGGGATGAAAACTATCCTATAGTCTTTACCAGGGTCTCAGAATATCTCCATAACCATCTAAATCGGTTCAGCGGTTTATGCATAAAAAGGTAACAGACAGACAGACTGAGTTACCTTTAAACGAGCAATTCAAAATTAATATGTATATATATATATAATCTGAATCTCGGCAACGCGGCTCCAACGATTTTCATGAGATTTAGTATGCAAGGGGTTTCGGGGGCGATAAATCGATCTAGCTAGGTTTAATTTTTAGAAAACGTCGTTTTCTCTATTTTCAACCGAGCAGAGCTCGGTCGCCCAGGTACTAATATTAGTATGGTAAATCGAGTGGTTTTCCGTTGTCATGGCGTATGAGTCAAGTGGAAGTTCTTCAAACTGGAAATATCAGCCTAAAGTGTAGTAAACCGATCGAGGTTTTTATATTTCCATCGTGCATTTTGAGAGCAGTGGTGGCCCAGTGGTAACAGCCGCGACTAACATGTTGTAGGTTGTGGGTTCGAACTCAGACAGGCCCTTTACTTTGTGTTACCAGGCATGACCTAGAACCAAAAATTCTAAGACATGTGACATCGACCAACACGCACTGGGCTCGCGTGGTGGTTTATAGCCTACTTCCTCTCTATGAGAGTCTCTTGAGTCCCAGTAGTGGGAACATTAAAAGGCTGAAGATTAACGTGTATTTTCCCCCAGACATAAACACAGCCACTGTTTTCCTTGCCGCGTGTAAAAACAAAAATATCTCTGCTATTTTTAATAACACTCTACTCCTAACAGTGCGACGGGCAGACAGGTATACAAGCGAAAATATATAAGAAGTCCAATTTACAGTGACACTTCAGGATGGCGCCACTTATAAAGGCATATCGCGGTACTTTACGAGTTGGTTCCCCATAATGCCACAGGTCAAGTTACACTGGCATCGCAACAATGTTTGAACAACATTAATATTGAAATACCGCACGGAACCCGAAATTAGATAAATGTGAGAATATTTATTTTTCGTATTGTTTCTGGTTTATTACATTTTTGGTTCGGATTTGTGGATCTCTCCTGCCACGAAATACGAAGGTTTTAGTATGTATTAATAAAATTGTCAGCAAAACTCTACATATACGTAGTGGACATCAAATCATCGTTTTATAATGAGAATAAAACAAAAACCGGCCAAGTGCGAGTCGAACTCGTGCACGAAGGGTGCCGTACCATTATCGCAAAAAAACTGTAAATAAATCACGTTTGTTGTGGAAAACTTAAATATGTCGGCACTACTAAAGTTTTCGTTCTGAAGAGAATAGTAGTCTATGGAGATATGGTTTCGAATGGCTCGGACAGATGTCAACTTGACATAACACTAAGCACTAGTTTTTGGCGCGAACAATGGACAATAAGTTATGAGATCGAAGAAGGAGATGGCGGGTTTGATTGAGTTGTGAATTGGTGATAAAACTTATGGATAAATACAGTGAGAGTTACTGATTGTTCTTGTAAATCAAATTACGTTCTTAGTGGAATGTCGTTTACATTATTCTCCAATACATAACGTGATTAGTTACATTGTGACCATACATATAAGCAAAGAAGTTCGTTTGTTTAACATCTAGCCCGAAAGAACCCATGCAATAATGGCTTTTCCTGACAATTACATAGTCTTCTCTACAAATATTTATTTTTCAGATTCAAGTATATAGGATCCTATTTAGTGACATACTGGTGATAGATTATAGTCGTGGGCGCAGAATTTGGGATACGGGTAAACTAGAGAAATATCTCCTGTAACTTCTACACAGTTTTAATTTTAAAGTCAATTACTATGACTATGGTACTAAGTACTACTCTGGACTTAAAAGGAAACACTGAGCATTTCCTAGGCCAGTATGTTGTCACGGCCATGTCCGAACGATCACTGTCGCCCTCCAATACCATATCGACACCATACGACACTAGACTCCACCCAGTACCAAACTAAGGTACATGTGTATCGTTTTAAGTAAACAAATCACGACAAGATCCGACATATTTTATTCAGTTTTTAGTATTTGTTGTTATAGAGGCAACAGAAATACATCATCTGTGAAAATTTCAACTGTCTAGCTATCACGTTTCATGTGATACAGCCTGATGACAGACAGACAGACGGACCGTGGAGTCCCGTTTTTATCCTTTGGGTACGGAACCCTAAAAACTAACTTGGCTTATGTCCACTTGCAACTGGCAAAACTTAACTCAGAGTTAGTTGCTAACACGAGGTTTAAATGACAATTTTGTATGTCAAACTATCAAATTAACCTCGTGTATTCTATATTCAACTGTATGTTTTTTTAGTGTATGATTTTAATTTTATCGTTTTTCATTCAGTCACACATCATCAGCCTTTTAATGTTCCCATTGCTGGGACACAGGCCAATCGGTGAAGAATAATAATACATTATGCAACTAGTGAATAAAGGACGGATTTAAAGCGAGAGTCTTAGATGAATCACGAGCGAGTGAAGGATTCTAACGACTGAATCAGGACCGTAGGGAGTGAGTCATGATGATTGGCTCATGCTGCTCACTCGCTATGCTCGTGATTCAAGTGTTAGAATCCTGAGCGACGCGAGTGTTTCATGGCCCTCGATATAAATCCATTTTATTTAAGAGTTGCATACTATAACTACCATGACTACGAGAAAAAAAAATAAGCGAAAATCACAAGAAGTTTGTATCGAGTATTTTTTTGCGCAAGGAGGTTGTATAGCATTGAGATGGAGGTCGAAAATACGGGTGTGTTCTAAATTCAAACACCAAACAGTGATTAAAAGTGCTCAAACACCAAACAGTGATTAAAATAAGCTTTTTAGAGGGGGAATGGTATAAACAGAATTGCATGTTTGTTTATTGTATAATAGATACACCATTTCATATCTTTTTATTTTTTTATTATCCTCTATAGGCTTGCGCTTGACCACTATCTCACCTGATCGTAAGCGATGATGTGGTCGACGGTGAAGCACGCTTGCCTAGAAAAAACCCATTCACTCTTGACTTAAAGACCCCTAGATTGTAGCTATCGGGAAACACAGACTCTGGCAGGGAATTCCACTCCTTAGCTGTACGCATAATGAAAGTGTCCCCAAAACGTATTGCGCGTATGGGTGGGATGTGCACCATGTACCGATGACGTATCGCCGTGCGTCTGGTTGTCCGATGATGGAACTGCCCCATTTCAAGGAATGCCATAAGTTTCATTAAGGCATTATGGACATTAACGGTACCTTACTAAAGAACTTGCTCACAAGTTACCACAACTAAAATGTGAAAAATAATAAACAATTGTTACAAAAAATATATATACAAGCCGACTTCCAAATAAAAACACTACAAAGTGAAAAAATAAGTTTATAAAATCAAAAAACCCGACTGCAATGATGTAAACAAGAAGAAAATCATGCTGTGCAGTCGCAGGATCAGGGAATATTTATCTATAATTGTCAAACTATAGGCACATACTCGTACCTACAAAAATCGGGGGTAAAAAAACCTAATCTGCACATGGCACAGCACTATTTTCACACAGAGCTACATAACCACCCCTAACCGTTCAGTAAACTATTTAATTCCCACACTAGAACAAAAGAAGGGAAGGGAATTTTAATTGGACACTTTGCCGACAGATGGCGCTTTTCGGCACAGTTTCAGACACAAAGAGGTGTAGGCGGCTGGGGCAGACTCGGTAGGCCTGGATAAAGTATATCAATATGTCAAATTGTCGATAGATTATCGAAAAAAAACTTTGTAACAAAAAAAATACTACCGACTTCCAAATAAATACACTACAAAGTGAAAAATAACTTCAATTTTGGAAGATGGTGTTACTGATGTCGTTTTTTTGTTTTTTGATACTAACTTCCGAAATCGAAGTTATTTTTCACTTTTTAGTGTTTTTATTTGGAAGCACGCGCGAGCTATGCGCGCGAGTGGAGACAACAGCCTGGAGGAGCGGTGCCGGGACCGCGTGAAAGTGTAGGCATTAAAAGCTGTAAGTACGGTCGAGTGAAGGAGGCCTGATACTACAATAAGTGGTGAGCAGTGATGGCCGAGTAGTAAGGGCCCCGACTTACGTATCGTTTGTCGTGGGTTTGAACCCAGGCAGGTAATTACTTTGTGTAAATTATTTCTCTCCTGGGATGTCCCTGAACCCAAAATTCGAAGACATGTGACATCCACCAACTCACACTGGGGCCGCGTGGTGGATTAACGACCATTCCCTCTCAAAGACAGGAGGCGTGTGTTCCAGCAGTGGGAACGTTGAAAAACTGATGATGATGATTAAATAAGTAAGTCCTGGAATTAGGAAAAATATCGATATATTTTTCTTGCCCATCCCTATGACTCGGATGGAGTGCTCGAAATAGGCCCCAGTGCGCCTAACTTCGGTCTTTGTGCTCGAATGTAGAGCACTAGTTGCTGAGAAAGATAATGAGGTTTTTCTTCCTTTGTTATTTCGGTTCTCTGTCCTTTTGCTGCCGTAGTTAGTGAGTTCAAAGCCAAAAGAATGTTGATTTTAAAGAGAACTGCTGGGAATATAATCCCCATGGGATTGATGGGAAAACTGTTAGAATTTTGTAAATTTAAATTACTTAAAAATTGGTTTTTGTTCATATTTTTTTTGGGGAACTGTTCCATTCGTCCCGTGTTCGCAAGCGTGATTGCTGACCGTTGGCTTCTGGATTCGATTTCCATATGGGAGAAGTGTTATGGTATTTTTTCTATTAAGATTTTGCCAATAGCAGCCTGCAGTTTGACAGTTTTTGGTGTGGTATACCAGGGCCACGGAAAGCACTGCCAAGACACACCTTTGACCTTCGACGTTCCTTAGACAGGCCTTTTCTCTATGAGAGGGAATGGACCGTAATCCACCACGCGGACCCAGTACCTGTTTGTGGATGTCACATGTCTTCGAATATTTGGTTCAGGACATGCCCTTCGTGTGGATCTTTCCTCAGTCGTGTCAAATTGACGTTCCGTTGGACTATAAGAGTTAAGGAACAGAGACAGCACTTGTGTTTACGCAAAGATCTCCTAAGTTGAGATAGATGGGTATGGTAACCGAAATTCATTCGGAAGGTTTATGTGGAAACTTAGCTTCTGCTCGCGGCTTCACCCGCGTCATAAAGTGTTTTCTTATCCCAAAGGAACACTACACCGGGATGAAAAACTTATGTGGTATTCCAGACTATAATCTATCTCTAAGGCAAATTTCATTAATATCCGTTCAGGCGTTTTGGCGTGATTGAGTAACAAACAAGCATCCATCCAAACTTTCGCATTTATAATATTACTAAGAAAAAAGATAGTAAAATTCTGTGATATATTAATAACTTTTTATTTCTTATTCACATTAATATTTTGTAAAATATCTTAGTAGCCTAAATAATGTTACTTTTAAATTACGTATTCTAAGGTTTACGCAAAAAATACGCATTAGTTTATAAACACAAATTTATATTTCTGTAAATAAACAAATCACCCCCCTGTCGAACCGTTATGCGGGTTAAAACGGGTTGAAATTGATGTTAATATTAACGTGTTTCAACCCCTTAGGGAGCTGTTCATTTTTGCCCTTTTTATGAGAATATATACGATTGTAATAAATGCTGTCTGGTGATTCTGACCTGGGATTAAAAAGCAGAATTTAATCTGATGAAAGAAAAAGGAAAATTAGGATTTGTTGGTAAACTTTTAGGTTTTTCTTGCTGGGGTGTCCATTAATTCATTCTTCTTTCGTTGTATATAAAACTCAAAATGTTATGCTTCAAGAATCAGAGGTAAAGAAAAATAAAGCTCATTTTGCCGATTGGAGAAATCCCAGCAGCAGAGTCGTATAAAAAGTCGATCAAATTTCAATAAAATAAGGTCTCTCCTATGATACTGCGCCTACTCCCAAACACTTCTGATGACCAGGGTATGATTTTGACAGTACGACAACATCCATTGCGTTGAATTGTTTGTAGTGAACACGGGTCAAACCCCGTAATGGACACTGTTCAACCACAGATAAGAGTAGTTAGTGAGTTCAAATGTTGATTTTAAAGATAACTTCTGGGAATAAAATGCCCATGGGATCGATGGGAAAACTGTTAGAATTTTGTAAATTTCAAATGGGTTTATTAATTAATATTATTTTATAGTGAACTACTCCTACAAGGGAGCATTATACTGGGATGAAAAGCATATGTGCTATTCCAGACTAGAATCATCTTTGTGCCAAATTTCATCCAGATCCGTTTAGCCGTTTTGGCGTGATTGAGTAAAGAAAAATAAAACCCATTTTTCCGATTGGAAAGCCCAGAAGCAGAGTTATATAAAAAGTCGATTAAATTTCAATAAAATAAGGTCTCTCCTATGATACTGCGCCTACTCCCAAACACTTCTGATGACCAGGGTATGATTTTGACAGTACGACAACATCCATTGCGTTGAATTGTTTGTCGTAAACACGGGTCAAACCCCGTAATGGACACTGTTCAACCACAGATTAGAGAAGTGAACAGATATTTCACTCTCTGAGATCAAGTATACAAATTTGAGCTCAATATCCTTGACGGTTGGGTTGTTCTTGACGGCTCGTTTCTTGCGAGGCTGTTCGAATAAGACTCCAGCGCCCACCAACCCAGCACTCCCCTCGCACGGCGTTTGCAATTCAATCAGTCTGTCCAAGCTTTTGCCTGAGTCTGTTTTTGTCTGAGTTGTTTATTACCTATTTTGGGGTCGGCTTCCATTCCAACTGGGTGCAGCTGAGTACCAGTATTTTACATGGGGAGACTGCTTATCTGGCTTCTAAAAAACCAGTCACTGGGTACCTGGTACCCAAATTACTGTTCCTTTTTTCGTTCCTTAGTTTTTTGACACCGACTTCTGAAATTGAAGTTATTTTTCACTTTGTCGTGTTTTATTTCGAAGTGGTTATTTTTTTTTAATTTTACTTTTTTCACTTTTTAGTTACAATCCCTAGAGATTTGCCGTCATTTATGGAAAAGTTCTTTTGCAAATCTCCAAAGTTCTTTATGATATCTTCGCCTAATTTGGGGGCCACCTTGAAAGTATATTCTTTCAAACAACACATTGATAAATCGGTCCACAATTGTTGGAGAAATTGGTGAAACACACATAAAAATAAAATTATTCATTAAAAAACTTTTTACACACTACATTCAGTAAAAAGTTTTTTTTATTTTTTTTTTCACTTTTTAGTTGTGGTACATAATGGACCAGTTATGTAGGCTAGGTACCAATAATGCCCAAAGTGAATTAACCCAATAACTTAAACAAAACCGGTGGAATAAGAGTGTACCAAGGGGAACTGTTTACACCTGCGTACCCCCTTAGAGCGTACCAGTATAATGTTATGTTATGAAATGATGTCTACCTGGGACAAACGGTCCAGTTGGGTAGGTCCAATTTCGAGAAAGAGGTCAACCGTCGAATCCGACTCGGCTGGGCGGCATTCGGGAAGTTGCGTGGTATCTTCTCGTCCAATTTACCGCAGTGTCTCAAAACAAAAGTCTATGACCAGTGTGTGTTGCCAGTGATCACATATGGGACCGAGACGTGGTCGCTCACAATGGGCCTTATCAGAAAGCTCAAAGTCACCCAAAGGGCAATGGAGAGGGCTATGCTCGGAATTTCCTTGCGTGATCACGTCAGAAATGATGATATCCGCAGGAGAACCAAAGTTACCGACATAGCCCGAAGAATTGCCAAACTTAAGTGGCAGTGGGCAGGGCACATTGCTCGCAGAACGGATGGCCGATGGGGCCGAAAAGTTCTGGAATGGCGACCGCGAACCGGAAGACGATACGTTGGAAGGCCTCCCACTAGGTGGACTGATGACCTGGTTAAGGTTGCGGGAAGGCGCTGGATGCGAGACGCACGGGATCGGTCAATGTGGCGACGCCTGGGGGAGGCCTATGTCCAGCAGTGGACGTCTTTCGGCTGAAATGATGATGATGATGATGATGAAATGATGTAAACAATAAATTGCAGCTATCCCGAGTGATTTGCCGTCATTTATTGAAGAGTTCTGATGCATATCTGCGAAGTTCTTTAACAGATGTTGATGAAAATTAAATGGCACCACATGACAAGCACCGCCTTTCAAATAAAAAAAGAATGATCAAAATCGGTTCACCCAGTAAAAAGATCTGAGGTAACACAAATAAAAAAAACAAAAAATATAGTCGAATTGATCCCTCCTCCTCCTTTTTGCGAAGTCGGTTAAAAAAACCTTTTTCTAAAACTAGCTTTTTTCGTAATTTTCTCAGCTAACCCTTTCATTTGATACACATCATGGCAGTGCGCAAAAAATAAGAAGTCGTCCATTTTCACATTTTGGGCCGTCCGCCATATTGGATTTAGAATGACGTCACTTAGCTAAACATGCATTGTCATCCAAACTAAACGTGTATGTAAAATGTCGTCTTAATCGGTGAAGGATAACAGATTTAAAATTCAGTAAACAAGATTTGACCCGAACATACTCACATACATACATTGCAAGTTAAATAAAAGCTTGTTAACAACATACAGTCGAACATAGAACCTCCTCCATCTCCTGAAAATTCGGTAAAAATAAATAAAATAAAACCGTTGTAGATTTAGCACTCAAAAGTCCCTCAAAGAGCCTCAGCTCAGTTTCTACATAACTAATTCAAAGGAGATGAAGAGCAGGTTTTCTTTCAGTCTCAGATAAAAATAGACAGGTTTCATCCCCAAAGGCAGTGATAAGCTGATTCTACCCATTTCCAGTGGCGTAGCGTGCCTTGGCGGGGCCCCGTATAAAAATTTGTTTGGGGGCCCTTATGAACGGTAAAGATTTCTCACAAAAGAAAAAAAATGTTTGCATAAAATTAAAAGAAATATTTATTCATATAATTATCGATCTGTCACTTTTTCCAAAATTTTTAACAACAAATCAAATTAATTATACACTCTCTTTGCCTTTTTTCCGGCAAACTGATTTATTAAACCATTTATAGCTGATGATGACTTTAGTTTTTCTAAAGTTTCTGCCTCTATGGACAATAGCGACAGGTATGACAGGCAAAAAAAAATTGGGAAGTTTTTATTAATTTTTGCTTACGCACGTCGGGGGGCCCTGTGGCCCGGGGGCCCCGTATAATTGATACGGCAGATACGGCGGTAGCTACGCCCCTGCCCATTTCAAAAACATTTATAATTCATGAACGAATAAAACGAGAAACCTTAACCCAACATACACTCAGCGGCAATAAATGCGGCCCAAGTTAATGCGAATTTGTGAGATTTTTTTTCACTTTCTAGTTGTAAATCTTTATTAAACCCCGCCGGAAAAAGAGGGGTGTTATAAGTTTAACGTGTGTTGCCGTGTATCTGTCTGTGGCATCATAGCGCCTAAACGGGTGAACCGATTTTGATTTAGGTTTTTTTTTGTTTGAAAGGTGATTTTGTCAAGAGTGTTCTCAGCTATTTTTGAATAAAATCGGTTCAGCTGTTCAAAAGTTATGGGCGTTTTACTGTTTGAATCGGGGTGTTTTCTCAAGATATGGTGTCAAAATTACGTGTTCAATAGATTGCCGATCGAAGCGTGTCTACTATTTACTAGATAAATTATGTATCATACAATAAAAATGATTGGAGCGTTTTTTAAATTTTGAAGTTTTACTTGCTTTATAACCGATTTTCCAAAAAGGAGGTTCTATGTTCGACTGTAATGTAGATTTCTTTAAAGAAATGTGAAAATGAAAGGGTAGTTTCGTGGTAGTTCCATTGTCACTAAGCCAGGATCTGATGAGTCAATGGAAATCCAAGGACCTCCTAAAATTTAAAGGCATAGCGATTTTGGTATTTTCATTATTTCGACATGCATTTTGAAACTTGTTGGTTGTTTGTGTAAAACAGTTTGCCGGCAGTTTATCTCATGTCACAATATTTTACAAATTATATACTTAAACAACAACTTTAATATTTATATGCTAAGAAGGTAAACTAAATTAAACAATTGATGAAAATTTCACCGCGTCAGACAATCCCACATTTCACACCCATGATCAATTTTCATTGTCCATGTTTCTCAGTAGACTAATAGGGGTATGTCCATGTTTCCATTCTGGAGAAATGGGAGCCAGCTTCTCTGGCGTCCCTAGCGGGGATTGTATCCGCTAGGACCAACAAGGTGCGCTGGTGCCGGTGCTTGCGCTAGTGCTGGCGTGCTGGGGTGCGTGTTGTGAGCAGCTTTACAGCTCCGGTACCATTCTGGACAAATGGTAGTGAGTAATCACGATGCGACTCACATTTTCTCTTGAGTACCAGGGGCGAGCACTCTTGGAGGCGTGACCTACCGAAGATGGTCCCAGACGCCTCGTAAGGGGTTGCCTGGTATAGTGTGCCGCCTTATATAACGTAAAGTTGGTGGAGGTGGCCACTATAGAAAATCTAAGTAGTTTAAAGTTTGCAAAACGCGAGTCTTGTTACAAAGCATGGCTATGGACAGATTGACAGATAATGTTTTTTTAAGAATTTACTTAAGTTGGTTTTTCGATTTAATACACGACACCAACTTTGAGGGTAGTTTATTCATCAACATCAGCGTTACAAACTTTCTCGTGCGTTTAGCGTAATAGTGAGTGACCTTGGGAACAACAAGCAACTTTTGTTTAGATAACTTTGTAACATTCACTATTAAATGGTTTTATAATACATTGTAATAAATTTCCACGAGTTCTTTTAACTACAAAGTCAATGTGTTAATGTTCTTTATTATTTCTTACAAGAACAACAGAACAACCTGTTACTTACCTACATTGTAAGCTGTTGTATTGTTCACACGCCGCGTATTTCGCTACTCTCGACAAAATGTGGTCTTACCTCAAATCAAATCAAAATTTTGTTGTGTTGATGTTTTTTTATTTAAATTACAAAATCTTATCAAAAATACGTTTTTAAACATAGCAATTTAGGGCTTTTTATGTTTTGTCTTGTGTTTGTTTGTTTGTGATCTGTTGATGGTAGTAAAATACTGCTTAGAGAGATCGATAGAATTTTTTTTTGCTGATTACGGCGATATTCATCATAATCATCATCAGCATTTTTTTAATGTTCCCACTGCTGGGACACAGGAGCCAGTGCGGATTGATAGATGTCACATGTCTTTGAATTTTTGGATCTAGGACATGTCGGTTTCCTCACGATGTTTTCCTTCACCGTTTTGAGAGCACTGGCGATGAAATCGAGTCGAGTTACAACTCGTGTTTGAACACGAGCAGGCACATTAAAAAAAAAAAAATATGACTGATAGTAGACACTTTAGTTATAAGACAGCAGTACGTGAGCAAATCCGCGGAAAAAAGGTAGTATTTTCTGAAGACGAAAAGGTACCGACTTATACGTACATACGTACTTTCCGTCACGTATGTTCCAACCCATATACAACATTGTAGTTCAGACGTTTATTATTCTGCACAAGCCAGTCTGTTGCAGTGCCTAGTTACAATGGTTTTACGGCCTCGTCTAGACGAGACTGATTTATTTTTCATGCCACAAAAGCGGCCAGTATTGTGGCTAGCTGTGGCGCCATCTAGTGGGGAGAAGATGTAAATATAAAGGCTTACTGCTGAGTAGAGCGGCTTCGATGACATATTTTCAGTGGTAATAAAATTCGCGGGAATAGGGTCAGGTAAGTTTCATCCAAGTCCCAGTAAAAGTCAAAAACAGAATAACGTTCGCATTTATTATAAGGAATGGATATGGAAATTGATTCTTTTACTGCTCATTTCAACATAGTCATCATCATATCAGCCGAAAGCCGTCCACTGCTGGACATAGGCCTCTCCCAAGCGTCGCCACATTGACCGGCCCCGTGCGTCCCGCAACCAGCAGATCCCCGCAGACTCCACCAGGTCATCGGGCCACCTGGTGGGAGGCCTTCCAACGCAACGTCTTCCGGTTCGCGGTCGCCACTCAAGAACCTTTCTGCCCCATCGGCCATTTGTACTGCGAGCAATGTGCCCTGCCCACTGCCACTTAAGTTTGGCAATTCTTGGGGCTACGTTGGTAACCCTGGCTCTCTTGCGCATCTCTACATTTTTTATTCAATCACGTAAGGAAACTCCGAGCATAGCCCTCTCCATTGCCCTTTGAGTGACTGTAAGCTTTCTAATAAGCAACATAGTAGTTCCCTCAAATAAAAGTCCTCTTTTCTAACTATAATTTATTCAAGCAGCATAAGTTATTAAAGCTGGAACATAATCTACTATTTACGTACGTACCATAAAGTACAGATCGTAAATGTCAGTACATTTACGATCTGTACCACAATTTAAGCTACACTTTACTGTACAATACATTGTTTTTATTGCATTTGAACAGACATCAAAATGGATGTCTCTCTCTCTTTCCATACCATCACGACTGCATACCCTGAAGAGTTCGGTAGAGTACACTCACATTTCACCAATTATGTTTTTCATTATTGTAGATAGGCTCGCGCTTGACCACTATCTCACCTGATGGTAAGCGACGATGTGGTCGATGATGAAGCACGCTTGCTTCTAAGCAAAAGTAATCTATTCACTCTTTACTTAAAGATCCACAGATTGTAGCTATCGCGAAACACAGACTCCGGCAGGGAATGCCACTCCTTAGCTGTACGCATAATAAAAGTATTCCCAAAACGTTTATTATGGGAGGGATGTCCACCATGTACCGATGATGCATTGCCGTACGAGCTAAGTGGAATTAGATTATGCAACTTCGCACACTCCCCGAAATGTAACCGATAAAAAACCGAGTGCATCAAGCTGGTATTAAAACCTCATCTAATAGCAGGGGGAGACAAGGGAAAGGGGGGTGGGGGTTGGTTTGCGCACAATAACTGGCAGTTATTCCAAAGTTTTAAGTTTTCACTTCTGTTGGCTTGGTAGTCCCCATGCCTGCATCTTTTTTTTTGCTGTGATACTGTTACCTTCTGTTGTAATTAGACAACTACTTACTGCACTTCTCCAAGGAATATCGTGCTATCCAGTTACTGGGTTGTGGATGTCAGATAGACAGAATCTGTATGTAAAATAAAGGTATTTGGCTGCATCCAGTTAGACTCGGAGCCGATCCCGATATAGTTTAGTAAAGGCTACGTAGATTGATCGATTTTGTACAAAAACGTTTGAGCTTCGCCACAATTGGGTAAAGTAGACTACGCCACTGAATTTTGGATGATTTTTTGAACAAAATTAGTGAACAG
Organism: Orthosia cruda; assembly: GCA_964057195.1. Taxonomy (NCBI): domain Eukaryota; kingdom Metazoa; phylum Arthropoda; class Insecta; order Lepidoptera; family Noctuidae; genus Orthosia; species Orthosia cruda. The sequence continues at coordinate 27,508,399 of OZ059841.1, forward strand.
ACGTAGTTAACGATAACAGTTTTATAGAATTTCGTTTACTATAATTTTTTTCTTATATTTTCATTTCATAGAATAATCAATAAGCAGAATACTTACTTGAGAAATTTAAATCAAAGATTTTTGTTACAAAGAAAAATAATGTTTCTATGTTCATAATATAGAATAACACATCAAATATTTATTTATTTATTTATTTAAACTTCATGTACAATGGTGATACATAGGCGGACTTAATGCAGCAAGGCATTCTCTACCAGTCAACCTTTGGGTTAAAAAGGACAAACAGGTGGTAGGAGTACAAAATAAAAATGAACAATAATTAAAGTCGGATATTAATAAACTATCTAACTAATAAAATACATAAATAATTTCTAAAACAATAGACTAATAAATATTATAATAAATATCATATTCTAAATGAAACAGAAATTAAACATAATAACTAAGACGAAGACCGAGCTATGTAAGAGAGGACAAGTAATAGTTCCGGATTCTACGCTTAAATGAAAATTTACTCTCAGCTTTTTTTATGTCAAGGGGAAGAACGTTCCAGAGTTTTATAGTAGAGACAGCGTAAGAATTATATATAAACCCAGTGCGGTGAGAAGGAATTTGGAGAAGTAAGTTTTTGGAAGCTCGAAGGTTAAGATCGTGAGAACTGCCCAACACTTTAAAATATTCTTTATCCTCATATTATTGTTTAGATTTTATAAAACTTATTATCAAGAAAATCATTTATTTATTATCTCTAAAATCTCTCAAAAATGGCATCGAAAGACCTAAATATCGAAGAACAGAGTATCGAATGTCCTAAATATCTATATTAAAAACTAAACTTTTTAGTTGCTTTTGACACTTTAAAGTTGCGTCTGCAACATCTCCGGCGCTGCGGGAAGTGCAACCCCTTCGCCCTTACGTAACAAAGGATAAGGAGGCACCCGTGGAGGTGAGCGGGCTACAGTGGGCGGGAGATCCCTTTGCTCCTCCGGTTTATATTTACACTTTAGGGGTAGTAGCCAAAAGACTACGCGCAGTCGCGGTGCCCCAATTCGGTTTTGGAACAGATTCAACCTATTAAAACCATCAACAAACAATATTCGTTAAAAATAATTCTAATGTTTGATAAGTTTGTTAAATAAAAAAATGTAACTGTATAATTCATTGAATTGGGTCTCTGTGAAATATGTTTCATATTCTAAATAAAAATACAAGTTCGAAATATTATGAAAAATTTGCTGCAAAACGAGATTCTATGAAATTTCTGTCGCCGAAACAAGGGATCACCTTGGTGAACAGTGCGGGAACCTAAAAACCTCTGCTTACCTCTTCAACGAGTACAGGTGTGATAGGAACTGGGCGAAAATAAAATACAGTCTATCTGAGATTGCATTCTCTCAGTAAATTGTAAAATGTTAAATCAGAGTATACTTGTGAAAAAATAAGAGAAAGCAAGTAATAAGCAGACTACAAGGATGTTTTTATTTTTAAAAACGAATCGCTGACGGCTCTAAATAAAAATACTAGGAGCGCTGAAAGGTATCCATAAATAGTTAATTTTTAAAAGCAACTGAGTTGATTGTTTACTGAAATATTCAAAGATAAATTTCATTATTTGCAGTTGGTAGTTAATAACAGGTTTAGAGTTATTTATATCGCAACAAAAACATAACATCAATCAACTGTATTCCCCGAAGGGGTAGGCAGAGATACACCTATCCACACAAAGTAGTTGCATTTTTTAAATCCGGGGATAGCAAAGAAGCCAATAATAATAGGCCAATTGTTACGTCATTAATAACAAACATTCCATCTTTCATGATCAACAGTACTGTTTTACCAAAGGGCGTTGCAAAACTGACGCAGGCGTCACCCTAATAAAGAACATCTTTAACGCCTGGGCAGAAGCACAAGACGCCATTGGAATCTTTTGCGACCTCTCGAAAGCGTTCGATTGCGTTAACCATGAGACACTATTGTTGAAACTCGAGCACTACGGGAGTAGACATACGTCCCTTGAGTTACTTTGATCATATTTGAAAGCCAGATAAGTTAAAGTTCAGGTAAACGGCGTAAACACACTACGTCACATCCACATTTAGCCAGTTATATTTAAGTCCCATGTAAAAGAGGACGAGCCTATTGCCATCAACACTACGGGCAGCTACTGGGAAATTCCAGATGGAATACCCCAATAATAACTTTACCAGACCCGAGAATTAAGCCTACGACATCATGCTCAACAGTAGCGCTTGCGACCAATAGATCAGGGTGATATTTATGATATTATTTTTACTGGTTACTCCAATTCTCAGATCGTTTTATTTTGTTGGCCAGTCACAATATATTTTTCATCACATTTGCACGTAAAAAGTATCTAAACATACAGGTTAACTTGGCCGTAATGCCCCATATAAAACCCTCGGGCTTTCTTTTTGTCATGAAACCCTAGGGCGGTAAGTAATATTTTTTTTAATTTAAGGCACAGCACACAGGTCATGCAAGTTCAAGCAAGGAGTTTACACGCAATTGAAAAATTTTCTTAAAAAAACTACTCGTCGGATCTTGATCACTTATAAATGTGACCACATGAGAAGCACCAGGTTTTAAATTAAAGAACGAATCATCAAAATAGGTTCATAATTGGCGGAGTTATCGCGTAACCATCATACAAAACCATACAGTCGAATTGAGAACCTCCTCCTTATTGAAGTTGGTTGAATATTTTATTGTTTTACCCTTTTCAACATACGCTACCAGTGTTCAAACCAAAACCTATCGGATAGAAGGCCAAAATTTTGCTTTATTGAAAAAACAGTAGGGGTGAGTACGCGTCGCTGACTCGGAAAATTAAACAAACACCGCGAGCTATCAACAAAATACGGGAGTACAAATACCCTCTATTAAGCTAAAGAGAACTAGGGGGCTAAGTGATGCGTGTAATGTAAGCAATGTGAGGAGTTATCTGTGTATAGGTAAGAAATAGGCAAGGTCTTAGACAAGTGACATTTTACGGACCTTGTGGAAACGAACAAATTTCCGTGCGTTCAAGCGTTTTTGCCATACCTATTATTGGAATCAAATATAACAGCTCACAATGTTAGCACCCATTAATATAAATTCTATTTTTACCCGTGGTGCTAGGCAACTGGGCTTATTCCAGTTGTAAACGATCCTTTGTGCCTATTGACCTTGTTTGTTCTGTCTCCTGCTTGGTATGGAGGGAAGTGGAAATTTGTATTTTTTCCTACTCCTCCGTTATTGTTTTCTGATTAATTTCTTGCAAGATCCAAGACAGTTAACTTCATTCTCCGGGACTTCGTCGAGCTTCATTGCCTTGGCGCTTTTCTGGTGGTCGCCACTGTTTATTCTGGCTTTCAGGAGTTGCAGTGGTTTGGGAATAGCGCGGTGGGATCGTCCCAAAACAAAAAAGTTACCTTTTAGCAACGAAAGCGTCGCGGTAGCGATGGGACATAATGGCATAAATGTAGGGGATTGCCAAGCGCTATAAAAATGTCACACGATCAAGTGCCCGACTAAGATAAAACTAGAAAGTACATATGAATAGAAAAAAAGTGATATTGGTACTTTCCTGGAACCCAAAACCACAAACACTAGAGGCGAGATCTTTGCCACGGACCACCACGACATTTATCATCATCTTCCTGCACTTGTCCCACGTTACTTGTGGTCGGCGCAACACGTTTTCTTCTTCCATACCGTCCTTGCCCGCGTCACACTCCCTTTTCTTGTGAATCACTCCTCACACAGTCCATCCATCTTTCCTTTGGCCGTCCCCTCCCATCCATCCACATTTATATTCATAACTCTTTTAGTAACATGCGTTTCATCCCTCCTCATCACAAACCAGGACAAACGTTTCCCTTTCAAGATTTCTGTCACTAGCGATGAAGCCACTTTCAAACTTCCTCTAATACTCATTTCTCACTCCACCACCACGATATTATTGTTATGATTTTTAGTCGGAATACTATATTATATTTTTAAGCATAGACTGAAAATAAAAGAGTTACTTTTTGTATTTATTCAATTGTGCGTGGTTATGGAATATGGAACGCTCTCAGTTTTTATTTTTATTTGCCTTTACGTGCTGCTTTGTTGATGTTATTTCAAATAAATGTCGTTTTGTTTCGTTCATTGTACGGCTGGGATGTTGACACCTAAATACGATGGATGAATTTATATTTTCTTACTAAATAAATTGACATGGGAATTTATATTAGGTTAGTTTTATGTTTGTAAGTAGGTACAAGGGAACATGCCCGGAATAAAAAGTATTATATGTGGTATTCTAGACTATAATCTACCTCCTTGCCAAATTTCATCCCAATCTGTTCAGCCGTTCTGGCGTGATTGAGTAACAAACATACATCCATCCACCCATCCAAACTTTCGAATTTATAATACTAGCTGCCACCAATATCTTTATAAATTACTAGCAGACCCCTGACCCCTCAAGTGGCTTTGGCAATGAATATAATGTGAGTAAGTGTACCAGAAACCATTACTAACTCAAAATCTGACCTAGTTGGAAAATGTCCTAGCTGGAAAATGACGTACATGGAATCTGACCTACTTGGAATCTGACGTCCATTACCGCTTTCCTACCCAGCCTACCCAGCTTACCCTGTCTGCCCAGCCTACCCTGCCTACCCTGCTTACCCAGCCTACCCTGCCTACCCTGCCTACAGTGCCTACCCGGCCTACACTACACGCCAAAGAATGAATTTTATAGGCAACATTTTGCTACCTTGGGTTACGTTATTGCAATTTTCATAAGGATCTCTAATAGTTTTCTATAGTTTATGACACTCAAGAATAATGTAGCTTTCTACTGTTGAAAGAATTTTCGGTTCAGTAGATCCAGAGATTACCTCCTTACAACGTCACAAACTCACAATATCACAAACTTTACCTCTTTATAATATTAGTATAGATAACCTGTGTTATTCTGATGTAACTATAAGCTATATTTCTGTATAGTTTCATAAAAATCCGTTCAGTAGTTTTTGCGTGAATTAGTTACAAACATCCAACCATCCTCACAAACTTATTAATCAGTCATAAGGTAAGATTAGTAAAATGTATGCACTCAAGAACTTGGGCTGTAAAATTCAAAATATGTTTGTAAAATATGTTTTGCTTAACGTACTCTCTGAGCACGGAGGAGTCTAGAAAGTTAACCTATGGTCACCCATTCACAAATCGACCTCGCCCAGCGTTGCTTCACCTTGAAGATCGAGCCGTGCGGCTGATCGTATTTAACCCCGAGTGTTTCATTATTTATTTTCTTAAACTGGTGTAGTAAGCACCTACTTCTCGCAAAGTGATGACCTTCATAATTTCAATAATTCTTGCTCCATTCGAGATCTGTTTCAACACGATCGTCAAAAGATTGTCTCAAGGAATCTAATTATTTTCCCAAAATAACCACCGTTTGTTTGACGACCTTTTAATTTGATAGTTACTTGCAGTACTTTAAAGAGGCATATTTTTTTTTTTATAATATAAATATAAAACTTTTTTAAAAAGACACTACCGTCTTTCATATAAAAACAATACAAAGTTAAAAATAACTTTCTTTTTGGAAGTCGGTGTCTTTGTTAGCGAAGTTTGTTAGGTACCATTTTTAACCCCCGACGAAAAAAGAGGGGTGTTATAAGTTTGAGGTGTGTTGCTGTGTATCTGTGTGTCTGTCTGTGGCATCATAGTTCCTCAACGGATAAACCAATTTTGATTTAGTTTTTTTTGTTTGAAAGGTGATTGTCCTTAGCTATGTTTGAATAAGATCGGTTGAGCCGTTCAAAAGTTATGGGCGTTTTACTGTTTGAATCGGGATGTTTTCGCAAGATAAATGTGTCGGGGGGTTGAAATTTTACTTGTCTTTCGTTATGGACACCGACTTCCAAAAAGAAAGGTTTTTTTAACTTTGTAGTGTTTTTATTTGAAATTAGGTAGTTTTTTTTAAATGTTTTATTTTTTTTATTTTTCACTTTTACTTGTATCTAATAGGCAAGTTCTTTAGTAAGGTACTTATAATGCCTGAATAGATTACGCGAATATCATGAAAGTCGAACATAACCGGTGAAATTAGAGTGTACCAAGGTGAACTGTACACATCTGCGTACCCCTTTAGAGCGTGATTTTATGTTATAAAATGGTATAAACAATAAACAGACATGCGATTGCAGCAGTCCCGAGGGATTTGCCGTAATTTTTTGAAGAGTTCTGTTGTATATCGCCGAAGTTCTTTATCAGATCTTCACCAAATTAAAATGGGACCAATTCGGAAACTTAATATATTAAACAAAAAAATAATTTGCAAATTCAGTCCTTAATTGACAGTGAAATCGGTGAACATAAACAAAAAAAAAACAAACATTAAGTCGAACAATAGAACCTCCTCCTTTTTGGAAAGTCGGTTAAAAAACTTCTAATAAAAAGTAAGTTATAAGATATAAAAGAGACTTTTGCTGTCGCTGCGTCGGGGGCTAAACATAGCCATCTCACATAATTCCACATTTATAATATTAGTAGGACATCAATCTGCCTAGCCTTTCCCCAACTGCATGAAAGGAGCCTCCCCGTGGCGTTAATCTTAATCGCATCGCGATTCCAAACCCCCGGACTAATCCTTTCACCACGATGGTAAACTCAAACGACTCTCCTCTCTCCCCAACTATACTGGGGTCGGCTTCCAGTCTAACCGGATTCAGCTGAGTACTAGTGTTTTACATGGAGCGACTGCCTATCTGACCTCCACAACCTAGTAACTGGGTAACACGGTATCCCTTGGCTAGACTGGTGTCAGATCTCAAGCTTCTGACAACTCGTAACGACTGCCAAAGATCTTCAAATGACAGCCGGGACCAACGGCTTAACGTGCTTTCCGAGGCACGGAGGAAACTCGGTATGTTGAAATGGCCACCCATCCACGGACCGACCTCGTCAAGCGTTGCTTAACCTTGATGATCGACCCGTGCGGCTGCTATTATTTAGCCATGTGCTCCTTCAATATTGGTAGGACATGATTCATATAAATAATGAACGTACCTATCAGAAGTAAACTTCTGTTCCCGCCGTCTGAAAGCTCCAGTGGGAGCCATATTTAATTTGCGTCACAATAATTATACACCGACTTAAAACGACCGGTGTTCTGTTACTGGCGCTCCACCAGCTGGGTGACGTCATCGTTTTAATATTGTAAAATATTTACAGCACCTGAGAGTTGACATGTCGTCAGGCTTTATTTATTTATGTATTTAAATGTAGGCGCGTTACTATGAGACGAGAAGATATTGGCTCCGTAAAAACAATGCTCAAAATAAACACCAAGCAACGATTAAGGGGCAGACAGCCAGCCTCTAGGTGTACCTCTGTCGAGAGACTTGAAGAGCTAAATTTACCACCACCGACAGCCCAGGTTAGACGATCCTAGCGTAGACGCACAGGGAGATTCAACCCCAAGTAAATTGGGAATGGGGCAGGAAGAACAAGAAAAAATCATGTCTACTTTTGTTAGCTTGGGTCTTACCTGTCAGCCGCCGGTTGTGGAAGGATCGTACGTGCCCGCGACCCTCAGTGTAGGTGTGAGATGGAACACCGCCACCGGGGTGGTTTTTAGTCAGCCTGACAGACCCCTCGATCCTTCCTGTGCGCAGGACATCCAATGAGGATTTTCCACAACGGGACAAAAAAATAAAAAGGATCGTACATTCCCGCGACCTCCGGGTATCTGTGAGATGGAACACTGGGGTGGTTTTTAGACAGTAGGTGTCTGAGAGACCCTTCCGTCCATCCCCCCTTTTGAAGGATTCCCCCAGAAAAAAAAAAGAAAGAAAAAAGAAGGTGTCGTCCCATTTTTGCCCTTCCGCCCCGCCACCTTTTTTTTTTTTCTGGGGAAACCTTCAAAGGGGGGATGGGACATACATTGAGGATTTTACACCCTGAAACAAAAAAAAATATCAAGCACTACTTGGTGAGTATGAGGTCCTGTAGTGCTATTCTGTAAACAGTTCACCGTGATATCTAAGGTGATGTGAGCTTAAAATGAGCTTTCAAATTGGAATGACTGCTCACTTCACAAGGTTTTACGGTCAGTATCTTACAGAACTGATCAGCTAGTACTGGAACAGGAGATCAATTTCTGGCTCGGTCAGTGTTATTGGGGTTTTCCCATCTAGAATTTATCAGCAGCAGTTTGGACTTTGTGCCCGGTTGATGAAAAAAGGCTCGCCTAGACATGGGTGATAAATACCGCCACAGTGAAAAAATCATCGTGATCTGCCACCTGAGAATATCACAGTGACTTTTTAGAAAATAACGTCGTTCCAAAATAACGTTGTTCCTTTCAGTCTCATTTACTCCGTCTCACTCCAATCACTGCGATGGTTCAGGTTAAATATGGAACGAGAATATATCGGAACGCCTGGGGCCGCCTGCGTTTGGAGTACTTCGGGGAAAGTCTTAATTTATTGTGTAATCAAGAACGCGCGAGCGGAGCGGGAGCGTTAGGCTTAGCACGCATTGCGGTTTTTAGCCGCGCGGATTTTTTCGCGCGCTTTGATGTCCGCGTACCAAAAACACGCACTGCGGATAAAATTCCGCGCGATATTTGTCTCTTTCTATCTGTTCTTTTATTCTGTAGCACAACGCGGTTTTCTTGTGGTTTTATTTCCGCGCGATGTTTTACGCAATGCGTGCAGTTTCATACAATTCCATAGTTGCAGAATATGCGGCGAACTTTGACTGAGTTTACTCATTGTAATTTGTCAAGTGCACTTATAATTTTGCGAATAAGTAACTTAATTATCAAATCGTGTATAGTCATATTACAAAACGTTCGAAGTACCTATCGACATGATCGACGCGACGTGACAAAGTAACGGTGATTTTTCACTGTGATTTTTTTGTAACCGGAACAACAGTCACGGTGATTGAATCATAACGACTTTGCCCATGCTCGCCCCATTTTATATGAGACAATGGGGATGTACTGTAGATGCGTCTCTGCCGAACCCTTCAGGCAATACATACGTGATGTTACTTGAACCCCGGCTCCACACATTGGTCCCAGCGCTCGTGCCAACGTTGGTCGGTTAATTGGTGAGGCGAACACACGCGTTGGCTATAAAACTAGTTCTGTCTCGTCAGAGCCAATGTGAAGATGTGCAATACGAAAATTGCTGTAACCGCTTTTACAGTACTGAGTGCATATTATAATTTATATTTGTTACTGAATAAAAAGAAAAAACACGTTAAAGAAGATGGTGCATGACGACACATCATACAACACGGAAACACTTGATGCGTGTTGCAACAGGACTGAGCAAACCACCAACTTGTTGACAGATCGCGAACGTTGGCACATATTCCTTTGATAAAACTGACACACGCCGGCGAACTACCAACGCTCGTTCCAATGTTGGCGCCAACGTAATTTCCTAGCTCCACACGTTGGGCGAGTGTCATTGGGACTTATGTTTGGGGCCAACGTGTGGAGGCGGCGTAAAGAAAGGGTTAACCCCGTCCTAAAACTCCACACAGACTACATGACCAGCGTGTTTTTAATTACAAGTCGCAACTTTGGCGCCAGAACGCTGTGTCACCGTCATAAGACACAATGGTCTAATGACGGTGGGGAACTCGAACAAAAGCGGCGGCGTCAGCGCCAGGGTAGGCAGACCTGCGACGAGCCAGTCTGGGGAACGAGACAGCTGATAGAGGTAGGGTTGCACCGACAAAAAATACTATTTAGTCCAAGATTCCACTGTCTGATTTTTTTTATTAAACTAAATTTTTGTGAATGATACTTGATAGGTAGTAGAATAGATTGCTGCAATATCTGACCGTAATTACGTTAATGCAATTAATTTACTTAATAAATGGTAATTTATGTTAACCCCCAATATACAACTTTTTCAAGTGAATCCAGCGTCATTTGAAAGAAAGTGGTGCAGAAAATAGGAAAAAATAAGTTCTCAGTTAGCAACGCTTGCCAAGGTCGGTCCGTGGATTGGTGACCTTTACTTAGCGAGTTTCCTCCGTGCCTCGGGAAGTATGTTAAGCCGTTGGTCCCGGCTGTCATTTGAAGATCTTTGTTAGTCGTTACGGGTAGTCAGAAGCATGAGATCTGACACCAGTCTTGCCAAGAGTTATACCAAGTTACTGGGTTGTGGCTGTACAGATAGGATGACACTTGACAGAATGACACTTGTCCAGAGGCTCAGGTAACTCAAAGGCCTGGCAACCCTAATGGTAGCAGTTTCGGGGCTCCAACAACACTGGTCGTAGGACCTCGCCTCAAACTTGGTAATTGGATTCAAAAACTTTGTATTGATGAGGCAATCCGATAACTTCGCGAGCGCCAAAGAGTTTGTAACTTCAAAGATTTATTTAGCTTTTTGGCGCCTTACGTTGTGGAAAAGCACATTTGAAATTTCAAAGTCATAATATTGCAATAACATAGTTACAGTTACCCATGCCAAATATAGTCCAAAACAATACCAAAATCAAATGGAATATGTATGGGCCAAACATGGGCCATAACAAAACACACAATCAATATAATTGCCATTTGCCAACGAGCAATAGAGAGAAGCATGCTAGGAGTAAAGAGAGGGGATAGAATAAGAAACACTAACATCAGGAAAAAAACCAAGATACAGGACGCAACCCTAAAAAACTTTTTAATAAAAAATACAACCGACTTCCAAATAAAAAAACTCTACAAAGTGAAAAATAACTTCAATTTCGGAAGTCGGTGTTCTTGTTTTGGTTTCTTCATTTTCTGACACCGACTTCCGAAATTGAAGTTATTTTTCACTTTGTAGAGTTTTTTTATTTGGAAGTCGGTTGTATTTTTTGTTAAAATGTTTTTTTATTTTTCACTTTTTAGTTGTGGTTCATAATGGACCAATTATCCTCAGTGAAGCCAGAATAGATTAACCCAGAAACATGCAACTTAGACAAAAACAGTGGAATTAGAGTATACCAGGGTGAACTGTTCAACCTGCGTACCCCTTTAGAGCGTGATCTTCTTTCTTTCTTTTCGTGTGACGTGTGGCCACCTCTGGCGTCAGAGTTAATTAAGCCGCCTCTGGGAATCCCCACAGGCATCTGACTTGGCTATTTCAGACTTACATTATAATTATATAAGTCCAGGTTTCCTCACGATGTTTTCCTTCACCGTTGCCTGTGATGCCCAAGATTAACTTAGAAAGTACATATGAATTTGAAAATTCACATTGGTACTTGCCCGGATTCGAACCTACGACCTCAAGCACGACAGGCGAGGTCTTAGCCACTGGGGCACCACGACGTGCGACGAGTGTGATACGAGTATGTTATGTTATGAAATGATGTAAACAATTAACAGACATCCTATTACAGCTATCCCGAGTGATTTGCCTTTATTTATTAAAAAGTTCTGATGTATATTTCCGAAATTCTTCATCAGATCTTGATAAAAAGAGACCACATGGTAAGCACCAGCTTTCAAATAAAAAAAGATTCATCAAAATCGATTCACCCAGTAAAAAGTTCTAAGGTAAAACATAAAAAAAAAACAGTCGAATTGAAAACCTCCTCCTTTTTGCGAAGTCGGTTAAAAAAAAAAGGCTAAAATGGAAGTGGTCGCGACACATGATCAGAGGAAAGGAGAAGTGGAGCAAAATAGTTACACAACGGTACCGAAGGGTAGGTAAAAGGAAAAGAGGTAGACAACAAAAAAGATGGGACGATGATATCAGGCAGGTTGCAGGCATAACATGGAGTAGAGGAGCCAGAGAAAGATCAGAATGGAGTAGATTGGAGGAGGACTTTGCCAACTGGCAAACGGACTTACAGAAAGAAAAGAAGCACCCAATACGCGAATAATTTTAATTATGTAAAATATATATTTATAACAGTGCAGTAGTGTAAGAAACATAATTGTATATCTTTTGTCCCAATAAAAGGCTTTATTATTATTACATTCTGACTAAAAAAGGCGAAAACGTAAATTCTTAAATATACAGTACTTCGTACTGCATTTTACAATTTATGGTGAAAGTTGGTCACAAGTCTGGCACGTCAGCTGTAGGCTAGGGTTGCCAACCGTACTCTAATATAGAGTATTGTACCCTATTTTGTAAAGGCGTACTCTAAAATCTATAAAATAATGGACTACGCTAAAATACTTCATTTAATTAACTATATGAATTAAACTGAATGAATTACTGTCATTTATAAAAAAAAATAAGAAAAAAATTTTGTTAACTACATACGCAAACAAAACGGTGAATAAAAACATCGTGAGGAAACCGGCATGTCCTAGAATAAAAAAATCGAAGACATTTGACATCCACCAACCCGCACTGGGCCCGCGTGGTGGATTAAGGCCGTTTACCTCTCTCACAGAGAGGAGTCCTGTATCCCAGCAGTGGGAACATTAATAGGCTGATGATGATGATCATAGGCACGCAACATTATATTTATAGACAAAAAAAATTAAGAATATAAAAACAAACAGAACGGTTGCGCCAAAAAAGTCCAGGTCAACAAAATGCTAGGCAACTAGTACATAGTTGCCTGATGCTGGTTTCCAAATGAACCTTGCGTTGACTTACGGATAAAGCAAAAAAAAGCATAAAGCAAAGAACTGAAAAGCAAAGCATGCAAGCACAAGCAAAATATAAGCAAGCGAACAAAGCAAAAAAAACAAGCAGCATATAACAGCAACAGCATCTTTTAGAACAGTCGTTCTCAACTGATTGAGCAAAATTTTACCAACACGTTTAGTTTGGATGGCTATACATGGTAAGTTAAAACTCTTGTTTAAAAAGGTACGTTTTAACCTCTGAAGTGTCGCGGCCATATTGGCGCGAAAAGTGCACCTCTCACGCTACTTTTGGCACAGAATAAATAATAGTTCTTTTGGGTGGTTTCTTGCGATACGGGCGAGTGTCATTAAAAATTACGATATCTCATAAGTTATTGAAGTTATATTGGAATCGTTATGAAATAAGCTAACACATTATGCATGGATTTGTCCAGTTTTGTCTTCTAATATGTTATAAATTCTAGTTTAAAATCAGGGTTTGAGAATTTTACTCAATTTATAGTATAAAGGTCATTTTCATTAAAAAATTAAAACATTATTTCAAAACCTTTTAAAAAAAGTTGTTAACCCTAGCTTTAAGTATAGGTACCTTTGCTTGGCCCCTTTCCAAGATAGCGCAATAACAAGAACAATTCGCTTACAGTATAACTGAAATTTTCTCAAAATCGTTGGCTAGCTTGCCGCAACGACTAGCGAAATTGTAATGGGTTTTAAAAGCAAAGGGGTTTTGGGAATTGATTGAATTTGATGCTTGAGAATGGGTCACAGTCTCTATCCCAATGCTGGGCAAAGGCTTCCCCCAAGATCTTCGAGACATATTTCTTCTCCTGTGCCGTCTCGCACCAGTCCTCATGGTACTCATCCAAAATCGTCTCGCCACCTCTTTCTAGATCGACCTCGATGGCGCCTTCCATCTTCAGGAACCCACTGTGTGGAGTCTCTTGCCCAGCCGTCAATTTGCATGCAGTTTCGGAGAAATGCGTGGACATAAATACAAACAAACATACACACACTTATGAAATTTAGCACACGTGTTTACAAGCCCATACAGAGTAACATATTATTATGTAAATATTGTGCAATTGCAACAATATTATATACTTACGTGTCGAATCGATTACCTCTTTTTTTAAAGTCGGTAAAAATTAAAAGTAAACAGAAAGGTATTTTTGCATGTATCCCATACAACTCGTTACTAGTTTATATTTGTCCGGTGATCAAAAGTACTAGGAAGTGACACATGATCGCAAACACAAGCGCCATCTTGGAATCTCCACAAGCGAATTTTCAGTAACTCTGGATTTCTGCCGATGAGCTCGCTCTCTACCACTTGGGACTTGTAACATAACTTGCGGAATGTGGATTTAAGAGTTACACAGCTCTACCTACCCCCCGTGTAATACAAGCGTCAAGTAAGATATTAATGAAAAGTTAATTTAAGCAATCTGTCTAATGCTATATATCCGTCCCTAAGACATTTGAAGCATTTGGCTTATTCTAAACACGAAGGCTCCTTCGAGGGGTTTAAAAAGCATTCCAGAATAACATGCCAGGAGCAACCAAATTCCGGAAATCATGCGACCGCATTACTTGAATTTTGTGAAATTTCCAAGATTAGGCGGTTATCCTTCGCGATATTAGGGAAGAAAATAGGTAAAGGAGTACTAAGTAAATTAATAAGTTTCCCCTATATGATTGATTGAAAACGGTGAAGGAAAACATCGTGAGGAAACGACATGTCCTGCTAGAACGAAAAATTTAAAGAAATGTGACATTCACCAATCCGCACTGGGCTCGCGTGGTGGATTCCCTCTATCACATAGATAAGGCCTGTGTCTCAGCAGTGGGCACATTAAAAAGCTGATGATGATGATACGGTTGATTGAGTATTATAATCTCTACCTGGTTCGAGATGGCTCAAGAATACTTGGAAGGATTTAGGGGACGCCTTTGCCCAGAAATGGGACAGTTTAGGAAAATATTAAAAAAATAAGTAGAGGTTCTGGATATAGTATTACTGTGTCAGGGATGGCGATGGTTGAAATTTCAAAATGTAAGGGATTGCTCACGTAACATTTCGATCTTCGTCTTCTTCTTCAATCGATCCCACATTACTGAGGATCGTGTTCACTGGACCCCTATAAGCGGACCATCTGCCTCCATCGATTCCGGTCCAAAGTTGCCATCACCACCTGCTGAAATTTGCTCGAGGACGTAGCTTCTATCACTTGGTCAGACCATCGTGTTGGCGACCGGCCTTGTGATCTTTTCCCTTCGGTATTGCCAACAATGACCAGTTTTTATACACTTCTATCTTCTCTTGGCACTAAATGACCGAAATAGGTCAAAATACGCTGTAGGCTTACTGTAGACAATCTGGTCTTGATATCGAGTTGGGCAAGAGTAGACACATTTGTGCGTTTGGCTGTCCATGGTATTCGGAGCATCCGCCTCCAGCACCATGCGTCTATTCTCTGTCTTTCATTTGCTCGGATTGTCCACGTCTCAATTCCATAGAAGAAAATGTGGAAAATTAATGCAAAAATTTTGATAGCGTTTGGCAATTCTACACATTATTGCCATTTTAATAATCGCTATCGCGATGCTGTTGACACAATTTATATAGGTAAACAAACTTGAAAAACCATAGATTCCCCCTAGTCTGCTTTTTCAAAACACTTTAAACTACAAATCTTATCATCATTTCAGCCGAAAGACTGCTGGACATAGGCCTCCCCCAGGCGTGGCAACATTGACCGATCCCGTGCGTCTCGCATCCAGCGCCTTCCTACAACCTTAACTAGGTCATCGGGATACCGACAAAGCCAGAATGTGGCAGAAAATCAATATATGCAAGCAAAATCACAATCTTCGAAAAAAAAACATCAGTATCTGTAATCAGTATTACAAAAATAAAATAAACCTAACAAAACTGGTTTTCATCTAACTGCGAGGTGCATATCGCCTCGTAAATGATATGCAGGCTCAGTCGTAAGCGATCGTATTTGCCGCACGAGTGCGCACAGACCTCCAAACAAGTTTATTTCAGCTCCGTCTACCATTTCTGAGCTGTTTCTCAAAGTGTAGATTGAGATTTTGTTGTTCTAGTTTTAGTAGATTTTTTGTCGTTCCAGCAGATTTTAGAATACTTGGTGATTTGGTGGTACCCTGAGCAACTCATCTGCGTAGCCAACTATGTTTGGTTGGCTTATAATCTAACCAGATTCAGCCGAGTACTACCTGCCTATCTGACCTTCACAATCGAGTAACTGAGTTACACGATACCCCATGTCAAGCATGGCAAGTTTGTCGTTCTTACTTCAGGCAACTAAATTATGGACTTTTCATAAACATAAATCTTTGAAATACCCAACATCTAAGTACCAAAATAATGTAATTACTTAGTCTAGTCCTAGCCTTCTCCGAAAATTATGATTGAGGTGTCATTCGATTCGGAGTGGCATGTAGATAGTTTTTGAGAAAATGCTAAGACCGCTCACAAAAATTGCAATAGTTATAAACAATTAAGTGCAAAAAAGGGGGTTTAATTTTTCGTCAATATCTCAAAACATATTCAAGATTCAAATTTGAAAAAAGATCCAAAAAGAGGAGAAAATTTCCTAAAAAAAAGACCTAACTCCCGGAACTGTAGAACCAATATTTATAATTTTCCCAGAAGGTTGCAAATACGCCTGAAAACGGGGCTTGCGCAAGCTGGAGGCGCAAGCCACGCCCCTTCGGAGCTTTAATGAATAAATATTTTTTCAACTTATTAAATAATAAATAAAAAATAAAAAAAAATCAGGCGCCTGCAGGATAGATCAATGAACAATAATCCGTGGTCAATTTTTTTTTTCAATATTTTATCCAAGTTAACATTTTTTTGTAGTACGAACGTTTGAATCCGATTAGATTAGAAGCCAGCCCCAACATAGTCGGAATAAGGCTGGGCAGATTGATCATTATTTTTAGCGTATTTGAAAACTCGTCAAGGGCGTTAGCACTCTCACTCACTTGTGCATTAAATATTGAAGTACTATGTTAAATACAGGTCTTCTGGTCCCAAGCCAGGAGTTATACACCGGGGCCCATAGCGGCGTTGGGACTCCTTGACCCTGTCTGAACCTGTACCCCACGAAACCGCGGTTCGCGGCAGTGGAAAGCTAGGGATTTGCTCCCCATTGGTAGATATCCTGGTACCTATCTAACAGACGGGAAGTGGGATGACTATAAAATTCCTTACCTTAGATTCCTGCGGTAGACTCCTGGGGGTCGATCAATATCGTGCCGTGAGGTTAGGGATAGGAGAATATATGTATAATAAAGGACAATGATTAGATTGGGAGCACCAACGCGTTCTGATCCGGGCTTCGGCTTCCAGGCAGACACACACGCGTTTCCCACAAAAGTGCCTCGCTGCGCGTGAAAATATATTCTAAACCACCCTCGAGGGCGCCCCACACACCAATTGCAAACGGCGGGCGCGATTATCCATTACAAATGGGCGAAACACATCTCGATTCGATATGTTTCGACAAGACCCGACTTCCGCGTGTTCACGTTACAAATTTTTTCTTTCGACTGTGAAGTGCCAGCTGTCAAAGTCGTTGACAGCCCACCGACACGGTGTGGCAAGTAAAAATCGGGACAAAACATACTAGCTACTGCCAGTGGCTTCACCCGAGTGAAAAGTGTTTTATCATCCCAAATGAGCATTATACCTGGATAAAAAGTGGCCTGTGTGCTGTATGTGCTGTAGACTATAATCTATCTCTGTGGCATATTTCATCCAGACACGTTCAGCCATTCTGGCGTGATTAAATAACAAACAAACAACCAAACTATCACATTAATAATACTAGCTTGTGCCAGCGGCTTTGCCAGCGTAAAACTCGTAAAAAAAGTAGCCTATATCCATCTGAATCGATCAGCGGTTTAAGCGTCAAAAAGAAAACAAACATACTTACATTCACATTTATAATACGAGTTAGTAAGGATATAAGTAAGAAGTTAAATTAAATAAGCACAAATTACACTAAAAAAAACACAGGTTATATTGTACTGTAAAATTGAAGAGGTAATTCAAGCACAATCCTAGAACTCCCTCTCATATCGCCTCCCACATGAGCACGAAGCAATCTAGTTAGTGTTAATGCGATGAGCATGCCTAGACGAGCGGGTTGCTAAGTCAAAGTCAAACATTTTATTTCAATTATACGATTACTATGTACTTTTGAAAGTCAAGACAATAAAGTGATTGCCTTTCAAAAACTTTTGACTCTACCTAACATAATAGACCTCCAGGCTGAATGCTGGCAATGGCGGTCAATCTCAGTGGACACAAGTCATCGGCGCGGGCGATATAATAATGCACAAGTGTGTGCGCTTCTGTAATGGTGCACTCCGTTCCCTCACTCTCATAGTCCGATAGGACGGTAATCTAACAGGACAGAAAAGAGATCAGGCGTAGGACCAACGTTTGCATCAGCTAAGTGTTAATACTGAAAATTTCCTAATACACTAATGCTCCAAAGTTAAGCAACATTTTCGAAGGCGGACCGTCAATGGGTGGATGGATGGACAATCTTTACACAGCGGGATTACTTCGTGGCTCGGCAACCACGTTAAGCTGTTGGTTGCCGACATTTGTAGATGTGTCCTTACGGGCCATGAAAACTGACACCAGTCTTCCCGGGGAGGTATCTTACCCTGTTACTGTTTTGTAGAGGTCAGAAAGGTAGTCGCTCCATGTAAAATACTGGTAGCTGCATCCTGTTAAACGGGAAGCACAGCCTTATATTGCTGGGAATAGGCTAGGAAGATTGGTTGATTTTAAGTTGTTTGAATGGGCTAATGTCTGAAATAAAGATTTATTATTATAACTAACTGACCAAATGAAAAACCGATGAAAATGGTCGTTTCTCTCTCTCTCATGCTGGTCGCATTTGGAAGCAGGGAAGAATGAACTTCCCAACTAATGATACTCACGATTCTCCAGCTAAGACACAATCGCAGCGTTTTCCACGCTCGTCTGCTGAAACGTAGAAGCATGCAATGCAGCCTTCAATCCGTTTAAGGTAATGCCTTTAGCCCGGATCGACCTGGCTTTTATTTTTAGAGCCATTCTTCGCAGTCTTGTGTTTATATCTTAGAACTTGACATTGAAAATATATCGCTGCTTTGTCAGAAATAACTATATAGTAGAACGATGGATGATAAGTTGTGTGAAAGATGAAAATTATAGCTGAAAAGGGAGTCATTACTGATATGGTGACTAATAAGCGGATAAGATGGTCCTCCAGACCGAATTTTGGCGACGGCGACCAACCTCAGACGAGACTAGCCATCAGTGCGGGAGATATTATAGTGCACAAGTGTGTACGCAAACACGGGTGCACTCTCTGTTCCCTCACTCTCATAGTCTGATCGACAATCCAAGACGATTTAGGTGAGATCAGGCCCCCTAGCCAAGTTACAAACTTTTCCTATCGAATCTCCTTCTACAATCGTTAACGCCTTCTATTTGTATGGTCTGACCACGTGACTTAACGTTCAGATGTGTCATTCCCATACATTGATTTGTTTTCTACTAGCGTTATCGATTGTAGATTGTCAACTTGGCTACAGGTGCTGGCGTAGGACCATAACGGCTCAACGTGCTTTCCGAGGCACGGGCGTTTTAAATCGCTAACTTCCAAACTCCGGACTGCCTTTGCCCGACCTAGGATTCAGCAGGTGGTGGATATGTCTTAAGGACAAAGCTTTGGTTTCGTAATCGGAACGCACAACGCTGCGGTATGCTTTGTCGGACACATAATCCTCCTCACTGCTGATACCGAGGCTCCTCCTTGTTCCGGCTGTCATTAATTGTAGATCATAGTCAGAAGACAGAAAATCTTAACCCAATCTAGCCAAGGGGCATCGTGTTACACAGTTACTGGGTTCTCATGTGCAGGTCTGATAAGCAGTCACTTCATGTGAAATGCTGATATTTAGCAGACCCGGTTAGATTGGAAGCCGACCCAAATAAAGTTGGAAAAAGCTTATGCAGATTGATAGAAAGTTAAGCGTCTCTGCTGATTCTTGTTGAATGAATCTTGAATGAAGCTTGTTGGAGCGCCTGATGGAATCCTTGAAGCTGCTTCGCGCGACTATGCGACCTTTCATAGTTTTAAGAAATTGTCCTCTTTTATTTTACTCCAAGTCCTAGTTGCCAGTTCAAAGTTCGTTTTGGCCTCCAGTGATGCATTCTCATTTCTCAAAAAGAATTTAGCCTTAAAATCTTTTCCCAACAAATTCTAATCATAAACAAATCCGTCGCATATAACCCTGTTATAAATATCTTAACCTTTGAAGTAACGCACAGCATACAGAAAAAAAAATAGGACGAAATACTGGCCAGTGAGCAATTAGGTCGACCGTCAGTCATGTGGGCACTTCGCCTATTTTGATGTCCATTGCTAACATTAGTCTGACGGTTTGACATCGCAGGCCTAGTGGAGCAGCAATGATGCGATTGTCTTTAAATTGACGGTATTCGATTATCTGGCTGTGTTTGGTTTTCACTGAAGGATTAGCTCGATCGAGCTCATCGAGAATTTTAAGGGATATAGTGATTTAGTTCTGAGATATTTTGGGCCGAACTGATGCGAGCGGGAAAAGCGGTCTTCAAGAGTAGTTATTCATTCTATCCAAACTTTGGATTGGATGGGTGGTTGTTTGTTACACAAGTAGCTCATGCGACGACACAAGCCATATCTACCATAACTTTAGGGCCTTTTTAATACAAATGATCACTTAAAAACCACTTTAAAACACACAACATTAATGACGATACTTGAATTGGTGGCGTCAAATTTATTTTGATAAAAAACACAGCTTTGTTTCCACAACCGGGACATTTCACCAAAATTGTTTTTTCCCATTCCAATTCAATTAACATGGACTCGGCATCTTGAAGTTTCCCCGGAATTCCGTAACTTGATTGATTGAAGACGCCAACCAATTACACAGCCTACAGACAAGGGACATCGATCAATCAGTAAGACCGCACAAATCAATGAACACCAAGGCCTTACCCCAAGTTTCCCAGCCTAAAATTATCGGAGAATTAATGTGACAAATTGTCAAACTCGCGTTATCTGCTGTGATTGGCTGTTGAAAATTAATTCAATCAATCACAGTAGATAACGCGTGCTTGACAATAAAGTGAAATTCCATGGACGAAAGCGTGGAAGCGCGTTTGGAAAAATGACAGAAATGTGTAGGAATTTCGATTGCTATCGAAATGACACGTGGTCAATTAATTTTTGGCATTTCGACCATCTACATCGCTGCTATCAAACGACACTTGTCTAGTGCTTCTTGTCCACGCAGAAACATGACGATTGACAATGACAGTGACAGACGGCCATCTTGGTTATTGGCTTGACAGGATGGTTTTGTCGCAGTTGTTGCGTTTAAATCAAGCTCCGTATACAGAAGTTTAAGGTATTTCGTTTCTACCTACTCTACTGACTTCTGATACTTGACTTTTGAAATGCCAAATTTCGGTTTTTGACCCTCGACGGAAAAAGAGAGGTGTTTTAAGTTTGACGTGTGTACCTGTGTGTTTGTGTACCTGTCTGTGGTATCATATTTCCTAAACGGATGAACCGATTAAGATTTAGTTTTTTTGTTTGAGAGGTGACATTATCGAGAGTTCTTGGTTAAGTTTGACGAATGAAATCGGTTTAGCAGTTCAAAAGTTATGAGCGTTTTACTGTTTGAATCGGGGTATTTTCGCAAGATATCTTATCATAATTACGTGTTCGATAGATTGTTGATCGAAGCGTGTCTACTACTAGATAAATTATATAGTTTAAAAAGTATGAAATGAAAAAAGTGTCAGGGTTTTTGGAAAAAAATAATTTTTACTTGTAATGACAGTATTCAACAGTAGGTATCAATAACTTTTTGCCAGTGATTATCTACCTACGAAAGTACGAGTGACATTCAACCTTAAGGAGAATAAAAATTGCATAATCAGCCTTGTCCAACAGCTGGGACACAGGTTTTCTCTCTGTGAGAGGGAGTAGGCAATAATCCACCACGCGGGCCCGATGTGAATTGTGATACCACGTCTCTTCTAATTTTTGATTCTTGGACAACTTGCGGCCAAAAAACTGGGCATGCTAAATTGATTTAGAATGCACGTTTGACTTAAAAGCTATCCAGGCTGGACAGCTTTTAACTCTATACAAAGCGCAAGTCCGGTCCTGGTTGGAGTATTGCAGCCACCTTTGGGATGGCTCAACTAAGTATCATATTGCCGCGCTTGACTCGGTGAAACACAGAGCTAAGAGGCTTATTGTCGACGTTGTACTGGTGGATTCCAAGCTTCACAGTTTGACTCATCGCCGCAAGGTTGCCTGCTTGTCGGTCTTCTACAGACTGTACTTCGGTGTGTGTCTCAAGAATTACACGACCTTATCCTACTGGCCCCCTTTTCTCTTTTGACATCTAGACGCACAATCCTTACCTTGTTGCCATTTCACCAATTCGCACCAAGCGCTTTCAAACATCCTTCATAATGCGGACAGCTAAAAAGTGGAACTCACTACCTGCATCTGTGTTTCCAACGCATTCAACCCGAATCTCTTCAAAGTTAGAGTGAACAGGCTGTTTCTGGGTAAGCTCACTCCATCCTCGAATCTATCACCTCTGGCCTAGACAAGAGTCAAGAGCAAACCCATCTCAAATAAAATAAAAAAACTTTAAGATTGTGAGGAAACCTGGGCTTATAATTACTCGTAATTTAGGTATGAAATCGCCAACCCGTCTTGAGCAACCTTGTTGATCAATGCTTGTGCTTTTATCTGTATGAGAAAAGAGCAGTAGACCATTATTAGGCTGGTATTATTATTATTGTGTTAAACAATAAATTTGCCTGACTTTGTCCTGAAACGTGGATCCACGCGAGACACGCGTGGCTTTTTAAATGTTTCGATAATTACGGCATTCTACAGGTTATGGCACTTTTACATCGCTTAACTTTTGGATTGTTGTTGTGTCCCGTAAACTCCCTGATTAAAACAACCAAATAGCAATTCATTTACATGACCTTTTCACCAAAAATAATTGGTAGGTGTAATATACACAAAAGCTATATTTCATGCAAGGGTAAACCGCCTACAGGCAGCTCATTGAAAACTGATGTTATTTTGAATTGAAAACTCTGCCTGAACCCCTCGTTAACGAGTTTAACTGATCCTCATCTGAAGGTAGTATCAGCAAAGTTTGCGGCCGACCCTTCTCATAAAGAAGATATCGTTCGCACCCTGCGGCACACCGAACTCCTCGAAACTTAAGGGTTATGAGATGTTGAGATCAATTTAATTGATATCAGTTGCAAAACTGATTTTCCTCGTCGGTCCACTTTTTAAAACATATAACATTTTTTATCTACACTCATAACGTAATGTTCCTAATATGAATTCAATAGTACATTGTGTATTAAGGGCGGTATGTAAGGAATTACGATCGAGGCTCTAGTAGAAGCCCGAAGTCGAAGACTGAGGGCTTTCTGAGTCGAGGTTCGTAATTCCCTTACCTCCCGTGATACACACAATGTTTTTCATCATATTTGCGAGTAATAATTATGAATTTAATACACAAGTCAGCACAGCTGTTATTACGAAATACGAGAACTTTTTTTTAAGCGGTTGGCGAATTTTTGCCCACCCCACAGATTATACAGTGTTTCGTTCAGAAACTTTAAAGGCAAATACTTACGTAGGTATACAGCCATGACGGAGTGTAAAAAGAATTAAATAATTTCGACGTTTTCATACTATAACTATTATAATCGATTATTAAGAACATTAGTAGAGTATTTAAGTAACATGTAGCGAGATTGCAGAGAAATTCCTGTTTAGATAACTTTTTAAGACAATTTTTCAATAGCGTGTAAACTCCTTGCTTGAACTTGCATGACCTGTGTGCTGCACCATAAATTAAAAAAAAATTACTTACCGCCCTAGGGTTTCATGACAAAAAGAAAGCCCGAGGGTTTTATATGGGGAATTACGGCCAAGTTAAGGACGCTGTTACATTTTCGACGAACTCAAATTTAGGTATCTAGTAGCACACAACAACATTACGCGCACGCACTCATTGAAACTACTGAGCGCTCGATTTTATACACCACTCAAATAATATTGGTCCTTGATATTATTTTTTAATTTTATTGAAGTTGATTCAGGAAAGTTAGTTGGCACTTTGAAAATGCATTTGGTAACTGTTACAAACCGTCGTCGTAAAAAGTAGGTTATTATTTTCAACCGACTTCAAAAAAAAAAAGGTGCTCTATCTATTCGACCCGTATGTATCCGCGATTTTCTTTAAAACTACTTATTCGATACTATCGGGTTTACGTCGATTAATGTATGTGTTTTCAGGGAAGGTTTTATTGTATAATATATTAGGATATGATAAAGTTCTTCGGAGATAGACAATGGAACTCTTCAATAACAAATAGTAAATGACCTGCTATTAGTGTGATCGTATAGTTATGTTTTGTTTTCACGATACCATAATATAAAATCACGCTTGTGCGTTTACCCAACCCAATATGGGGTACCAACAAAAACTAAAAAGAGAAAAATAATAACTTTTCCGTGTCGAAAAACGGAAAACAATAGATACCGACACCGACTTTCGAAAAAAGAATTAGCTTTCACTTTGTTGTAGTAAGTAGGTATTTTTACAAAAATGCAACGTAGATACCTAAAACGAAATAATTTCCGGTCACAAGGATTAAAAAACCGGCCAAGTGCGAGTCGGACTCGCGCACTACGGGTTTTGTACCATTATTGCAAAAACCGGCAAAAAAAACACGTTTTTTGTATGGGAGCCCCAATATTTATTTTATTCTGTTTTAGTATTTGTTGTTATAGCGTCAACAGAAATACATCATCTGTGAAAATTTCAACTGCCTAGCTATCACGGTTCATGAGATACAGCTTGGTGACAGACAGACAGACAGACGGACCGCAGTCTTAGTAATAGGGGCAACCCTAAAAATGACTTGAACATTTTGCATTACATATTATATAAAATATTACCATCAAAAAATTTTGGAGTATTACATAATGAGCATCAGCTAATGACACACTACCCAAAAACTATGAAAATGTCACCCATGACGAAAAGATGTCAAATTTTCGTCGGCGCCATCTTGTATTTTGGTTTTGACCCCGTATTCGATATGAGCGACCGCAAAATCCATGACAATGACACCCATGACGCAAAGATGTCAAATTTTAGTCGGCGCCATCTTGTATTTTGGTTTTGACCCCATATTAGATATAAGCGACGCCAAAAACCATGAAAATGACACCCATATCGAAAAGCGGTAAAATTTTCGTCGGCGCCATCTTGTATTTTGGTTTTGACCCCGTATTCGATATGAGCGACCCCAAAATCCATGAAAATGACACCCATGACGCAAAGATGTCAGATTTTCGTCGGCGCCATCTTGTATTTTGGTTTTGACCCCGTATTCGATATGAGCGACGCCAAAAACCATGAAAATGATACCCATATCGAAAAGATGTCAAATTTTCGTCGCCGCCATCTTGTATTTTGGTTTGACCCCGTATTCGTCATACATACAAACCGGTTCAAATCATAAATGTCCTCCCACCCATCCACTTCTAACCTTCACCGCCGCCAGCTTAACCTTACCCATCCAAATCCTAACCTTACTAAGAGCTGCTTAAACCCACCCATCCATTTCTCAACCTTGTCAACAACTGCTTAACAATACCTATCCAAATTCCGATCATACCCAACATAATTTCTAAATCACATTCTAATAATAAAAGGAAACTCAAACATACTTTTATTTCGGTCCGGTAAAATATCAACTCCTTTCGATCACGACATACGACTCACGCATGCACACTACAATCTTTTCTATTACTTTTATCGTATTTATTTTTTGCAAAAAAGCGATACGCTCGTCCTTCCACGAGCGCTTCTGAGCGCGGAATGATAAGCTTCTAGTGCAAAATGTATGAAGAAGTCGGCAAGTGTTTTTATTTTAGCTAATAATTAAAATATATATTGATTTGGGTAAAAATTAATTATCTGAACCTGTAAAGGACTATATATACCGCAATATTTTTATAATTTTGAAGATAAAAAATGCTGTAAAATTAACTAAACTGGGACCTATTCGGACCCTACTTTTTTAATATTTTTGCGATTATTGTGATGGGCAAAACGTATTTGTGCGAAAATTTTGTATGATGTCATGCAATTTTTCTGATGCCAATCTGGAGCTGAATATTATCTTTAAATTAAGACCATGATATCTTCACATCTGTGATTGCATATACATTAAAATTGTACCTGAAAAGCACTGTTATTTGTAGAAAAATGTAATAGCGTCCTTAACCTGTATGTTTAGATACTTTTTACGTGCAAGTGTGATGAAAAAAATATTGTATAAACACAACACGTACACACTTTTTTTCGTGGATAGATAAAATTAAAAAAAAATCCATTACCGTGCAACATCATCCTTCGATTTTCAAATTACTGCATCATAGAATAACTTTTTAATTTTGACAGCACACTTTTACTTTTTAATATATTGGCGCGTATAGGCTCATAACTTAATATAGAAAAATAGTGTCTATGGATGCGCACGCTGCGCAGTCATGCGCAATATGAATCTAAATTTCCCACCATACCACATATTGTTTCCGTTTCCACTTTTGTTGTATTACAACTGTATGAGTGAAGATAAATTAGTGTATGCAACGGCACATAATTAAGTATCCAAACACTCGTGTGATACTAGTTTGATAATAACCCCTATTATATGACCGTTGCATAAACTACTATTTTTAAACATTATGGTTGGAGTTTCTTCTCCATAACAATCTACCTTTGCGAATGAACCGTAAAATTCTTTATTGTTATTTTCAATTTTTAATAAATTTTAGGCCTTATTAGAATAAATGTTTTGACTTTGACTTTGGTACAGTCTCATCAGAGCGGTCATGCTCCTCATGTTGCAGTACGACTTGGGGCTGATATGCTTCGCTTCACGATGCGACGCTATCCCTCTCTGTCGGCTGTCACTCAATGCACCCATGCAATGGACCGCCTACTGCAGACTTGATCTGGTCGGTCCATAACATTGGCGATAAAAGAGACACGTATATTTAACAGGAAAAAAACTTTTATAAGTCGCGATTAATAAAAATAGTAACCGAAGGTTTCTTTCGGTAAAATGCTTTTTAACCGACTTCCCAAAAAGGAGGAGGTTATCAATTCGACTGTATTTTTGGAACGAAGTTCCTTATCGCGCGTTGCGAAAGGGGGCTAGACTGAAAAAAAAAGTTGTAACGACACTTTTTGCTATAGTTGTAAGCCATGCGGCGTGCGCGTGTTTCTCTGTCTGTCTCTCTCTCTCTCTCATAGAAAGCAAGCCAGTTATTTTCGTTTCGTAAATGATATATATATTGATATATATTTATATGATATATAATATACACACATCAACACGGTCTAGGGATAATTCATACTCAATTAAATAACTCGAAAAGTACTGGCCGCATTGGAATATTTTATACACCGATTTGTTTGTAATTTATCTTAGACTAATTCCAAATTAAAATTTTTGAAAATTCTTTTGTTTCGGTGGCATAAAAATGTCTTGATGTGTAGGAGAGGGAAATTCAATTGTGCGAAATTTAGAAAACAATACGAATTACGTCTAGTTACAGTTTTTTTTCATTTTTGAACGAAAGATAAAGTTAAAATTGAGGTATTGTAGCCATGCAACGTCAACATTTGACGAGGGCGGAGATGTTACGATCTGTGGGAATGCTGGAAGCTGGGTCTGTTCAGCGTAATGTTGCTGAGGCCATAGGGACCCACCAAAATGTAATTTCAAGATTGTGGACACGCTATCGTGCCACAGGTGAAGTAGCGGAGAGGCACCGGGGGCCAAGTCGCATCACTACCCCCAGACAAGACCGATTTTTGCAAATTACTGCGCGAGCTCAACCAAATGCAACGGCGACTCAATTGGTCCAAAGGCTGCGAGTGGAACTCCAAGTGCTTGTGAGTGACCAAACTGTAAGAAAGCGACTGCATGAAAGCAATCTACGCTCTTGTAGACCACTCCGGGTCCCACCTTTACGGAGAGGCAATCGTGGACGACGATTAGAATGGGTTCGGCACCACGTGGACTGGGGCCGTGAGCAATGGTCCAATGTGCTGTTCACGGATGAATCCAGGTTCGGCTTCCATCCAGATTCACGAAGGACGCGTGTTTGGCGAGTTCCTGGACGATGGAGCCGTCTTCAGAACCCTCAGGAAGTTCACCCATACCAAGGAGGAACAATTATGGTTTGGGCAGGAATTCGTCTTGGAGGACGGACGGATCTCGTTTGGGTGCGGAGCAATATGACGGCAGAACGATACGTCCAACAGGTGCTGGGGCCCGTAATCTTGCCCCACAGAACACAAATTGGGCAAGATTTCCTGCTCATGCACGACAATGCCCGGGCACACACGGCGAGAACGGTAGCAGCTTGGTTACATACACACAATGTTAGGGCCTTAGACTGGCCTGCTCAATCGCCAGATCTAAATCCCATTGAGCATGCGTGGGATATGCTGCAGAGAAGAGCTCTGAAGGAAGTTCCTGAAAATCTGGCTACAGAAGATCAACTTTTTGCGCACCTCAGAAGGACATGGGACAATATTCCGCAGCAAGACATTGACAACCTTGTTCTGAGCATGCCGAATCGTTGCCGATGTGTTATGATCATCATGGGCGCTTTCTCAGACTACTAACTTCAAGTTTATAAATACAAATTAAATGATTTTTCTATTTTTTTCAGTTTTTACTCATAAATTAAAAGTTAATTCATATACGGTTTCCGTCTATGCTTCATTTTTTTCCATAAAATCCTGAAATTTTAATCGTAGTACCTTAACCATTATTAAAAAATGGTAGAATATTAAATAACGTATCTTTTAAATATATACATGTCATATAAATAATTAACACATTGATAGTAATTCGCTTTTTAAAAATAAACACATCAACACGGTGTAGGGAACACCGTGTTGATGTGTTTATATATATATAAATTAACTTAAAAAACTTCGTTCCATCCGGGTGTCCATTGACACCTCTCAAGTTTTTTTTTATGAGAACTTTTTACTAGGTGTACCGATTCTGATATTTTTTGAAAGCTGGTGCTTGTCATGTGGTCACATTTAATTTTTTCATCAAGATCTGATGAAGATCTTCAGAGATATACATCAGAACTTTTCAATAAAAGGCGGCAAATCACTCAGGATAGCTGCAATCGCATGTCTGTTAATTGTTTACATAATTTAATAACATAACATCACACTGGTACGCTTTGTAGGGGTACGCAGGTGTGAACAGTTCACCCTAGTATACTCTCATTCCACCGATTTTGTTTAAGGGCCTATATACGCTTTAGTGCCGTAAAACGGTAACTTTCTAAAGCATACTCCTCAGTAACGGCTAGGTTAAAAGGTTTGCAAAAAATATATATTTATTATTGATTCATGTACATAATTTTGAACACAAGGTTTTTTCGTGTAACTAATAGTTTTGCTTTAAAAAAATAATTAACAACACGATATTTTTTCGCAACTTTTGGAAACTCCTCCAAAACGACTTGGATGTTTAAAAATATTTTTATACAGTAAAATTGATGGCTGGAATTACTTCATACCTAACATAGCATATGACATATATATATATATACATATACACATATATCACCTTAAGGCGTATATATCACCTTAAGGTGATATATACGCCCTAAGTCCCAAGCCCGCAGTACTGGCCGTGCGCCCGCTTGGTGCCAAAATATCAAAATTGAACCTCCTTTTGAACAGTTTTGTTTGCAAAATATTATTTGATTTACATATGCTATGTTAGGTATGAAGTAATTCCGCCATCAATTTTTCTGTATAAAAATATTTTTTAACATCCAAGTCGTTTTGGAGGAGTTTCCAAAAGTTGCGAAAAATATCGTCTTGTTAATTATTTTTTAAAGCAAAACTATTAGTTACACGAAAAAACCTTGTGTTCCAAATTATGTACATGAATCAATTTTTTTTTTTTTTTTCAAACCTTTAACCTAGCCGTTTCTAAGGAGTATGCTTTAGAAAGTTACCGTTTTACGGCACTAAAGCGTATGTAGGCCCTTAAGTGTCATGTTATTGGGTTAATCTATTCTGGTATCACGTTAGCCTATAGAACTTGACCATTATGTACCACAACTAAAAAGTGAAAAACAACTTCAATTTCGGATGTCGGTGTCGAAAAACGAAGAAACAGGAACACCGATTTCCGTAATTGAAGTTACTTTTCACTTTGTAGTGTTTTTATTTGGGAGTCGGTTGTATTTCTTTGTAAAAAGGATTTTTGGCATCAATTATTGGCTTACCAATGGACAAATAATTAACTTATTTGACCTAGCTAGTGTTGAAAAAATTCACATTTCAAAAGCACACGGTGTACAAACTAACTTGTTTGTCCGTGCCACACTCTGAGTACATAATTACGTAAACTTACTACTGAAACACAATCATTATTGGAATACCATTAGGGTAGGAACAACCACGGTTTAATTATCAAAGTTATTAATTGCGCTGGTCTTCTGTAGTGGGGTAGGCAGAGGAGTCTTGTTGTACAACTGCATGTGATTTAACCGGTTGAATGCCCGTAATTACCGAAACAATATAAAATCCATTGCGTCTCGCGTGGATACACGTTTCAGTTACTCAAGGGATTAACTTAAGGTTGCCCTAGTCGATCATTATTCCATACAAACGTAGTCAGGTGATTACTCCACTGTTTGACGGTGTACGGTCAAAATAAAAAATGATATCAATTTGTCCCATCATTGTCTAGCCCTGAATGGAAACAAAACAAAGATAAAATATATATATTTTGAAAGTTATGAGTGTCGAAAGTTCCATATTTCAACACTAATTTTAACTTATTTTTGGGCGCAAATTAATAACATAAGAAGAAGGAAAATAGCAAAACAGTTACCATACAGGGATAGTTTAGTAGTTCAGCAATGCAAATAATTTTATTTCGAACAGATACCTTTAGTCTTTTTTATGATATCCATACTCCCAAAGGTCTGCTAATAAAATATCGCGCTTTCGTTTTCGTCCTAAATCATCACCCATTTCGCTACAAATTTGCAAAAATGTGTATTCGTGCGCGAACTACCTTCTTAATGCTCATCACACATCGCATCTATCTCTTTCGCACCCGTTGTTGGATGAGATAGCATGCATTATAACCCCGCGTACAAAATAGTTCGTGCCGTCGACTAGTTCAACCTTAGTGGTAATTTTAAGAATGATGAGTAAAATTTCATAATATTTATTGAAATTTTTCATAAATATCATGAACTTTTACGATATAATAAATAATTAGGTTTTAAAAAAAATCTGCTGTCACCTGTCCAACCAGTCTTGCGAACCAAGGTATATAGTGTTACCCAGTTACTGGGTTGTGGAGGTCAGATAAGCAGTCGCTCTATGTAAAATACTGGGTATCCTAGTCCATTTCTTTTTTCATATTTCAGAGTTAGGGCCAATTACTGAATTATGTATTAGGAAACCAGAGAGAAACTCTAATGCCAAATTTTGACAGATTTCCAGATGAAAGTACAGTCAAGCAAGTTCAATCATGACCAATTTGGCCTATAACTCGTTTGAAAAGTTCAAAACATTTTTCTTGTTATACCACGAAACGTCATGGTACACTTTTACATAATAAAAAAACGGTGGCAATGTCGATAGAGGGTTGTACAATTCTGAGCAATCATTACAATCGATCTTTTGTTTTTTTTTTTGTTGTTGTTATTTGATTGGATTGAATTAAAAAGTATTTTTCTCAAACATGCATGGAAATATTGTCATTACTTTCGAAAACAGAACACGTGAAGTATCGAATTTACGGACAAAGAAAATCAAATCCATTGCAGGAGCGTTTATCGAATGAGCACTACACCGCTCCAGCAAAGTTGATCAAATCCATTGCAGGAGCGTTTTTTGAATTTGGAACATTACAACGCTCCAGCAAAATGTTGTTGTAACTTTTAATAAATTAAATATATAATATGAAAATTATGTTTTATTTCCCTGCATTCTTTTGAGAAAAGCACTATAATATGCTTCGGCGGAAATGGCAATGTCTCGTATTAGTGAAGTCCGCGCCATACTCGACCTGCAATTGCCTATTTCCCGGACTTTGCAATAATGTACTTTTTTTGATAAATCATAAATTATATTTTTAATTTGGAATTAACTGTCGTTCAGCTTTATTAACTTATGGAAAGAACAATATTTTATTTCAAAAACATATACTTCAGTTACAGACTCTTATTTTAAATTAAAATATAAATTTTATACCAAATAATTAAACGTCAAGTTGATATTAAAATGGTGGTATGTCATTGAAATTACAGCGAGGAGGTGGGTAAACTAATTTGTCTTATTAAATAGATAACATGTTTGTTGTCAAGAAAAAGCAATGTTCGACTTAATTAATTATAATAGAATGTCTGTAGTAAAATACGCTTGACGGATCATGAATAAATCTTGTCGACTCTATCTACAGTTTGACAAATTCTCAACATTTTCTCTTCATTCAGAAATCTGGGTCCCATTTCATAAACCTAAACTACACAAGGTGCAAATAATTTGCCAAGCAGCCAATAAGGAACACAAAATTACAAACCTTAAGTAGTTCGCGCACGTGCTACTAGATGGCGCTGTACTAAAAGGCAGGCGTTCTGCAATTACGTCCTCAATACGCTTAATCCGGCTCATAGCCATACCCCACTGCTATGGAACTATTACCATAAACAGTGCTTAAGTACCAGCTAGTAATGGAAGCACTTTTCTTAGTTAATTGAGCTCTTTGTGGAACGAGTTTTTTAATTTGTAGGTTAGGTTACCCTTTTTCATGGGACTTCATCCCTTAGGTGCCCGAAACGTGGCTCAACGCGAGACTAAAGGCTTGTTTCGGTAAATAGGTACAGCATCCAACCGGTTAAACGACACGGTTGGCGTAGTGGTTGAACGATCGGCTGCTGAGCTGCGTGTCGCGGGTTCGATTCCCGCACAGAACAAATATTTGTATGGCCTACAGATAGTTGTTCCGGATCTGGGTGTCTTGTGTATGTGAGTTCATATGATTGTAAACGCACCCACATACAGATAGAAATTCCTAGTGTTTACATTCTTTTCGTTTTTCTAAAAAAAAGGTAAGCGTTATCCATCAGTTAAAAAAAGAAGTTTAAAAAAAAGGTTGGACCACAAAACTTTATTCTGAATAGATATGAATATCTTTATCTTTACTCAAATAAAGAAATACGTAATGGAACGACAGCAACACCACTTTTTAACACGAATCTCATCAAGAAAGACCAGACTATTTGCCGCAAGCCTATTAAATCCTCCTAGGACGTCCAGGCTGTCTCACATACGAGCAGGTCTGGGCAGTGTCGACTTTAATGTAAACTAAAATTATGGTCACACTGTCAAAGGTGACATTAGTGGTCACAGATAATATAATACCAGCATATAACAAGATACCTCGGCGCTTTTCTGGTGGTCGCCACTGTTGATTCTGGCTTTCAGGAGTTGCATTGGTTTGAGAATAGTGCGCTGGGATTGTCCCAATAATACGAGATTCCTCATCGTTTTTCGTATGATTATACTGATATTTTTTTTGTACATCGATGGCGTTCGTAAAAGGGTTTACTCGGTTAGCGAATATTTTTTTTCAACATACTTGCTCATAAAGTGGCTCTAATTTCACCGCAATTAGGCACATAATGACACCTGTTATCAAACTGTGACTTTTTCATTACTATTATTCACAAGTGAGATAAAGAGATTATTTTTTTTATTTATTGGTTGAGTTGCTTTGTTCTTAAAAAAGTTTCGATACAAAAAAGATCGTGCTCAATAGTACAAATGCAACACATTTCATGCAACTTCGTATTTAAATAGATAATTTCAACTTGTACGTGTTTAATAAATAAAGCTGTCACTTAAATATAACTTTTGTTTTTGTCTGTAATAAAGAAAACTTGAAATTCCCCATTTTGTACGTGGCTAAAACGCTATCCGCGAAAAGCCAAAAAAAGATAACTCATTATTTTTAGTCTATGGCCGATCACCATTGTTAGATGCGCGCGCATAGGAAAACTGAATAATTTTGCCCGCCATTGCGAAAAATTTTTCACAACTGTTTTTCATTGTTGGAAATGATTTTTTTGTATTATTTTCTTCACAAGTGTGTTGAAAAACGTCGTATGATACACGTGTGTATTGATGATTACCGTCCTCGGCTCTCTTAAGACCCTCACCTAACGGCTCGGGTCTCAATGGCGCCTCAGCGGTAATCACCAAAATTACACACTTGTACCATAATGAACTATTCTTTAAATACAGTGACTATTGTTTTAAAGTATTTTTTTGCACGTTTTTACAGTTCCATTGCTACAAAATGTGTTACAATACGAATGTTCCGCACGGAACAAATATTTGTATGACCTAGAGATAGTTGTTCCGGCTCTGGGTGTTTGTGTATGTGAGTTTATATGTTTGTAAACGCACCCACGATACAGGAAGAAATTCCTAGTGTGGGGCAAAGTTTAAAAAAAAAAAAAAAATAATAATAATAATCGAGTGGAATGCCTCAGAAATTTAAAACCGATCTATTGGCATCAATTTTTAATGATCCGTTCAAATAATCTTTAAAATGTGAATTAAGAGCCCAATATTCCATAATTGTGTGTTTTATGTTAAACTCCAGAAAATTATAATTTTACCCACAATCAATAAAAAATCGGTACATATCGCGCCATCTAGTGAGATTTTTTTGAACCAAATTTTCTTTCTTGGCGCTGGGACTCCGTACTAATGTTATACAGCTCATCTTCAAAAGTCGTTACAAAGTTGATTCACAGATGATCCTCTGCCGCTGCCATATTCTCGATATGTGTGTTCATAATTCAATCAGTTCAATAGCTCGATATGCCAGCGCGGCGTAATCATTTTAATGACTTTTGCTAGAGAGGTGGAATATACGGACGCGGACGGGGTAAGCAGCGGAACCGCTGTGTTTGTAATTATAAATCAAATCAAATAGATTGTTTGTGTGATAAACAAACAATGGTGGCACATGTGTTGGATCATTCCGTTCCCTTCATGATGGTTGAGCTGAGTGGTGCCGATCCATGCGCCCTGTTCGTGAACGGGCGCCATCTATTGGGATTGGTCATAACTTTAGCTGCCTCAGCCTGTTTTTAATTACCTATTTATTATATTTTTAATTGTTTGTTTTACTTTAGACGCTTTGACGTGCACGCGTTTTTTTTTACATCGTTCTCACATATATTGTTCTCACATGTATTTCTCCAACAGGAACAATGTAACAAAATACTTGTAAAACACTTTTTTTTTTAAAGAGTAAGTGTGGAGTTACTTGTCCTTTCTTCTCCATAACAAGCTACATTGCAGAATGGACGGTAGAATCAATTATTATTATTATGGTACTTTTTAATTTAATTTTGTTTCGACGTTAAAAAGTGCAGATTTTGATTTTGAAACAAATTTTATGCCTATGTTGGCACCTTATAACTTAATTTAAGGTTCCCCTAGTCGACGGCACGAACTATTTTGTGCGCGAGTTTAGAATGCATGCTATCTCATCCGACAACACGTGCGAAAGAGATAGATGCTGTGTTGAGCAGTAAGAAGCTAGTTCGCTTACGAAGCACTTTTGCAAATTTGTATCGAAATGGATGATGATTTAGGACGAAAACGAGCGCGCGAAATTTTTAAACAGACCTTTGGTAGTCTAGATATCATGAAAAAACGACTATAAAATAAAATGATTTGCATTGTTGAATTACTAATCTATCCCTGTATGGAGGCCGTTTTCAAATTTTCCTTCTTCTTATGGTATTAATTTCCGCCCAAAAATGCGTAAAAATTTGTGTTGAAATATGGAAATTTTGACGCTCATAACTTTCAAAAATATTTTTCCATACAGAGCTAGAAAATGATGAGACAAATTGATATCATTTTTTATTTTGAACGTACATCGTCAAACAGTGGAGTAATCGCCAGACTACGTTTGTATGGAATAATGATTGACTAGTGTAACCTTAAGTTTAAAGACTAGCCCCCAGTTTCCCAGCTCAAAATTATCGGAGAATTAATGTGACAAATTGTCAAGTACGCGTTATTTGCTGTGATTGGCTGTTGAAAATTCATTCAACCAATCACAGCAGACTCGGACTCGGCTGGGCAGCGTTCGGGAAGTTGCGCGGTATCTTCTCGTCTAACTTACCACAGTGTCTCAAGATGAAAGTCTATGACCAATGTGTGTTGCCAGTGATGACTTATGGCTCTGAGACGTGGTCGCTTACAATGGGCCTCATCAGAAAGCTTACAGTCACCTAAAGGGCAATGGAGAGGGCTATGCTCGGAGTTTCCTTACGTGATCGAATCAGAAATGTAGAGATCTGCAAGAGAACCAGGGTTACCGACATAGCCCGGAGAATTGCCAAACTTAAGTGGCAGTGGGCAGGGCACATTGCTCGCAGAACGGATGGCCGATGGGGTAGAAAGGTTCTGGAGTGGCCACCGCGAACCGGAAGACGTTGCGTTGGAAGGCCTCCCACCAGGTGGACCGACGACCTGGTGAAGGTTGCAGGGATACGTTGGTTGCGAGACGCACGGGACCGGTCAAAGTGGCGACGCTTGGGGGAGGCCTTTGTCCAGCAGTGGACGTCTTTCGGCTGATATGATGAATCACAGCAAA
The DNA here is from genome assembly GCA_964057195.1 of Orthosia cruda. Classification (NCBI taxonomy): domain Eukaryota; kingdom Metazoa; phylum Arthropoda; class Insecta; order Lepidoptera; family Noctuidae; genus Orthosia; species Orthosia cruda. The sequence continues at coordinate 27,544,935 of OZ059841.1, forward strand.
TAACGCGTGCTTGACAATTTGTCACATTAATTCTCCGATAATTTTGAGCTGGGAAACTGAGGGTTAGACACTGTGTTGGAAGGCCTCCCACTAGGTAGACAGATGACCTGATGAGGGTGGTGGGAGTCCGCTGGATGCGAGACGCATGGGATCGGTCAATGTTGTCATTCGGCTGAAATGATGATGATGTTGATGAAGTTAAAAGGCAGAATTGGAAACATTCATCCATAGTAATATTATAAATGCGAAAGTAACCCTGTTTGTTACCTTTTTACCACTAAACGGCTTAACCATTTTGGATCAGTAACTTTTAGTCAGTGGATTTATTTAAACATACAAAAAAAAACAATTTTCCCGTCATAAAAACCCCGATTTGAAGAGTAAAATGCGCATAACTTTTGAATGACTGAACCGATTTTCAACAAAAATGTCGCTAAGAAAACATGACAAGAACACCTTTCAAACAAAATGAAGGTTTATACACGCGTTCATCACCACTGCTCTAAAAACGGTTAAGGAAAACATCGTGAGGAAACCGGCATGTCCTAGAACCAAAACTTCGAAGACATGTGACATCTACCAATCCGCACTGGACCCGCGTGGTAGATTAAGGCCCATTCCCTCTCACAGAGATGAGACCTGTGTCCCAGCAGTGGGAACATTAAACACAGATAACACGTCAAAATTATAAAGCCCCTCTTTTGCCGGGTTATAAACGTGCCAGTCCAAACCGCGTCTCCGTATGTTTTCAACGCGTTCACTCAATGAGCCAGTATTTGCGTTGGTGAACCATTATCTGGTAATTGAACGCCTTGGTCTATGTACTGTAGGTATGTGTTTGATGAAGTACTTCGAACACTGCCTTCAGAGTGATGGTATGAATGGGTTTTAATATAACAGCGAGTCCCGCAAAAATACGGGTTATAGTTAACAATGTATTAATGATGGTACGAGTATATTGCAATTCGATAAATGATCTCAGAATATAGGACGAAGACCCATCCACGGACCGACCTCGGAAAGCTTTGCTTAACCTTGAAGACCTTTCTGTGCGGCTGTTATAAATAATATAAAAAAAAAATAATAAGTAGACATTTTCGCGTTTGACCACTATCTCACCTGATGGTAAGCGATGATGTGGTCGACAGTGAATCACGCTTGCCTATCATCATCATCATCATTCATCATTTCAGCCGATAGACGTCCACTGCTGGACATAGGCCTCCCCCAGGCGTCGCTACATTGACCGATCCCGTGCGTCTCGCATCCAGCGCCTTCACGCAACCTTAACCAGGTCATCAGTCCACCTAGTGGGAGGCCTTCCAACGTATCGTCTTCCGGTTCGCGGTCGCCATTCCAGAACCTTTCGGCCCCATCGGCCATCCGTTCTGCGAGCAATGTGCCCTGCCCACTGCCACTTAAGGTTGGCAATTCTTCACGCTTGCCTATAAGTAACCTATTCACTCTTAATTTAAAGACTCTAGTAGCTATCGGTAAACACAGACTCCAGCTGGAAATTCTACTCCTTAGCTGTACTCACTATGAAAGTATTCCCAAAATGTTTAGTGCGTTTGGGTGGGATGTCCACCATGTACCGATGTCGTATCGCCTTACGTTTTGAAGTCCGATGATGGAAAGGGTTAGGCCGTATAGAATTGTTTTTTAACCGACTTCCCAAAAAGGATGAGATTCTCAATTCGGATGTTTATATATATACACTAGAGGACGCCTCGCGGTTTCACCCGCGTAGTTCCCGTTCCCGTGGGAATACAGGGATAAAAAGTAGCCTATGTCACCCGCGGATAGAGTAGCTTCCCAACGGTGAAGGAATTTTTGAAATCGGTCCAGTAGTTTTGGAGTCTATTCGGTACAAACAAACAAAAAAATCTTTCCTCTTTATAATATTGGTATAGATTGTTTTTATGTATGTTCGGGCATAACTCTGTCATTTATAAAAGGAATAGCATAATTATTTTTTGTTTGAAAGAAATTTATTCCGAAATTGTCTCATTTAAATTTGGTAAAGATCTGATGAAGAACTTCGGAGATATACAACAGAACTCTTCAATAAATGACGGCAAATCTCTCGGAATTGCTGCACTCGCATGTCTATTTATTGTTTACACCATTTCATAACATACCATCACGCCAGTATGCTCTAAAAAGGTACGCAGATGTGTACAGTTCACCCTGGTACACTCTCATTCCACCGGTTATGTTCAAGTTACATGTTATTCGGGTAATCTATGTGGGCATTATCGGTAACTTACTATAGAACTTGTCCATTAAGTATCACTAAAAGTGAAAAACAAAAACTTTTCACTTTTTTACAAAAAAATAGTACCGACTTCCAAATGAAAACACTACAAAGTGAAAAATAACTTTATTTTTGGCAGTCGGTGTCCATAACAAAAAAAAAATGGTACCTCCCAAAGACACCGACTTCCAAAAATAACTCTATTTTTGGAAGTCGGTGACGAATTAAGTTTTTTTTTTGCCTGTTTAGTTACAAAATAAATATAATTTATTATTCTCAACCAACTGGGGTAGATGCAAGGACAATGAATAATAAAACAGCAAGTAACAATTTTTCATCTCCGAACATTGCAATTACCCTTTTGAACAAAAACTCCGCTGATAAAGATAAAAAAGATAAATCTGAGGAATGAGCGGTAAGAAACGCGAACTTCTTTTATTTCTCTCAAAGGTAAATTAGCTGTCTGTGATTACCGGTAGACAAACAGCTTTCAAAGACTTTTAAAAGTCCTTTAACTACGGCATTAGTGGGACATTCTTTTGTTTTTAAGAAAGGTTTTTAACTTTGATTAATGGAATTAGGTGTGAGGTGCATTTTGTAAGGTTTAACTTACTATCTTGCTAATATTATAAAAGCGAAAGTTTAGATGGATGGATGTTTATTACAAGAACGGCTGAACGAATCTGGATGAAATTTGGCACAGAGATGGATAATAGACTGAAAAAGCACATAGGCTTATTATCCAAGTAAAAGATTGCCTTGTGATGATAAAACAATAATGACGCGGGCCAATCCGCTGCTGGCAGAAGCATGTGAATTATATTTTAACTAACACATTATTTAATTACCTTAAAAAACAATAACTTTAGTAGCTGGTTAATGACATACATACATAAACTCACGCCTTTTTCCCATGGGGTAGGCAGAAACTACAGAACGGCACCGCTACATAATTATCCTCCAAACTGTAAACTTGTGTGACAGACGACGGAGACGGACAGACAGATACCTAAAATTTCAACAATATATGGGCACGTGAAGCGCTTTCCAAATGTCACGAGATCAATCCCTTACATTTTGACATTCCCAACATCTGATAGAATAACCTCCTCCACCCAGTTACTGGGTAACATTTACCCCTTGACAAGTCAAGGGATACATTTTATTACATTCTAAACAAAACCTCGAAATTACCGATCTCCATTTGTGTTGGCTCATAAAGTATTCCGTTCGTGTTGCATCGTACAAATTGACGTCCGGTGTGAGCGAGCCACTTCCGGCGCGGCCGGAAGAGCCGCCATGTTGTGTTGCAAACAAAATGGCCGCTCGTTAGGTAATGGCGCTGCGGATTAGACTAGGATGTTGGGATCGTGCTGGCTTCTTAGCGTTTAGATTTGTCCGTCCCCTAGAAAATTGTGATAAAGGTTGGATAATTTTAAAACATTTTTTTCTTAAACTTTATTATTAACATGGCAGCACACGCTACTGGGTAAAAAATACCACAGAGTGTCTGATGATTATTCTTGCTTTTCTGAACGTCCAGGTGACTAGGAATTCTAGGTACTTTCTAATCAATAGTTAACACACAAGCAAACCATAAGACAACAGTTTGCGCGTGGCGAACGTCTATAGTGAGTATGGGTAAAAAATACCCGGTAGCGATGGCCCTTATTATATTATTTTACGGTTCACTTATTTATGTTAACCCTTATTTTTAGAGAATTTTGAACTTTACGAGAGTGTAATAGCAGAAATGCTTTAACAAGAAGAGAGCGTGGAAGAAATCGCGTTGGAAGAAGACGATTTAGAGGAGTATAGTGAACAAGAAAGTGGTATAGAACATGATGCACCCTCCGATTCAGATAGATGAAGTTGCTCCGTAGTTGTTATCTGTGCTTCAAAAAGATATGCCGAGAACATCCAACCCCAATTATTGGCAAGTGTCACGATAGAGTAAAATAGATTCATGTGGACCGACGAACTTTGAACAGGATGTTCCATGTTGATTTTATCAATGTCCATCTATTCAATCAATCTGCCTAGCCTTTTCCCAACTACAATGGGGTCGGCTTCCAGTCTTACCGGATTCAGCTAAGTACCAGTGTTTTACATGGACCGACTGCCTATCTGACCTCCAGTAACTGGGTAACACGGTACCCCTTGGGAAGACTGGTGTCAGTTCTCAAGCTTCTGACTACCCGTAACGACTGTCAAAGATCTTCAAATGACAGCCGGGACCAACGGCTTAGCGTGCTTTCTGAGGCACGGAGGAAACTCGGTATGTTGAAATGGTTACCCATCCACGGACCGAACTCGTTAAGCGTTGCTTACGCTTGACGCACATCTTTAATAATCGACCAGTGCGGCTGTTATTATTTAGAGTTCCGCATCTGTTATAGAAATAAAATGTTTTCCTATTTTGCGGGTGCATTATGTCTATTTACAATATTGATCTGAATTTGCATTGTTCCTAAGAAGAAAAATCTTTTTTACAAAAATTACAACCGACTTCCAAACAAAAACACTACAAAGTGAAAAAAATAACTTCAATTTCGGAAGTCGGTGTTCCAGTTTTTGTTTCATCTATTTTTGACACCGACTTCCGAAATTTAAGTTATTTTACACTTTGTAGTGTTTTTGTTTGGAAGTCGGTTGTAATTTTTGTAAAAAAGTTTTTTATTTTCAATTTTTAGTTTAGGTAAATAATGGACCAGTTCTAAAGGCTAGCTACCTATAATGCCCAAAGTGAAGCCAGAATAGATTAACCCAATAACATGAAACTTAAACAAAACTGTGGAATGAGAGTAAATCAGAGTGAACTGTTCACACCTGCGTACCCCTTTAGAGCGTACCAGTGTGATGTTATGTTATGAAATGGTGTAAACAATAAACAGACATGCGAAAGCACCAGCGTTCAAATAAAAAAAGAAACATCAAAATTGGTTCACCCTCCTTTTTGCGAAGTCGGTTAAAAATTGTTATTTGGTTTTTATAGAAGTTTAAAGATTTACTTTCTAGTTTTGTTACTTTTCTATGATAAGCTCTTATTTTCATAAATAAACGCTATAACTATAATTTGGCATTTTACTTATTGTGAATAACATTAATAAAACTATATCATCCTCACAAAGTCAATAGATTTTTTTTTCCATAATTCTATTCCATTTGAATAGGTACTGTGGTAATTTTTACCCGGTAGCGAGTACTCGTGTCTATAAATACCTAGTGAGTGACGCCGGCTTAATGACTAGCTATATTCTGCAACTTCGTCCGCGTCAAACTCAATGGTTAAATTGTTTGCCACGGAACCCTAAATCTTTTAAAATAAACCGACTTGGTATTACATTAGAAGAACACAAAAAACGGAACCCTTATAGGATCACTTTATTGTCCATCCGTCCGTCTGTCAAGACCCTTTTTCTCAGGAACGCGTGGAGGTATCAAGCTGAAATTTATTTCTAATACTCAGGTCTACTGTCCCTTGAAGCTGTGAGAAATTCTAAGCCAACGCAATCAAAAGATAAAACCGCAAGTTTATGCCGCAAATTTTCGACAATCGCAAGGGAATCAAAACCTACAGGGTACTTCCCGTGAACTCAGAATCTTGAAATTTGGTACGAAGCAACGTCTTACAGCACAGATGAAGGGAAAATTGCGAGAACCGTAAATTTTTAGTTAGTAACATCATATAATAAAAACATTTTTAATAATTTTAAACTTACTAGCCCTTTCCTCATGAACGTAGAGGTATTAAATTGAAATTCATATCAGATACTCAGGACTATAATACCTTTAAGCTGAGGTTTGTACGGAACCCTCGTTGCGCGAGTCCGACTCGCACTTGACCGTTTTTTTACCTAATTATTAAGGTACCTACTGAATAAATAGTTCGATTCGGTTTTACATTTGATCTTACAACTTTTTGCGTTAGAAGAAATGCGTTACGAGACTTGTGTTTTTTACATGTTGTGTTTTTGATAGGATTAAAATATTTGCATGATACATAATCCCGGCAGCAAAAAAACGTAATGAAATAAGAATAATAAGTGAATTAACGAATTAATGATAATCAGTTTTCTTACATTAATGTTTTTTTGATTTTTTTTTACGGTGCAGCGGTCGCTCATCCACTGCGCCAACGGTGTCGCCGAAATTATTCAAATTAAACAGTTACGGAGCAAAAAATAAAATACACATTTGCAAAATATAATCATGAAAAACTTAAAAAAAAATATACTACCGACTTCCAAATAAAAACAATACAAACTGAAAAACAACTTTCTTTTTGGAAGTTGGTGTCTTTGGTAGGTACGATTTTTTTTCGTTATGGACAACGACTGCCAAAAAGAATGTTATTTTTCACTATGTAGAGTTTAAATTTGGAAGTCGGTCAGTATTTTATACTAAAAAAGTTTGTTTTATTTTTCACTATATTGTTGTACTTAATGGGCAACTTGCCTTTAGTAAGATACCTACTTATAATGCCAGAATAGATTACCCAAATGCCATGAAACTTGACGATCAACCAACCGTCACCGGTTATGTTCAAGTTTTATGGTGTTTTAGTTTCATGAGAGTGTACCAAGGTGAACTGTACACATCTGCGTACCTATTTAGAGCATACTGGCGTGATGTCATGTTATAAAATAGTGCAGCAATTCCGAGTGGTTTTTCGTCATTTATTGAAGAGTTCTATTGTATATCTCCGTAGTTCTACATCAGATCTTCGCCAAATTAAGATAGGACCAATTTCGAAATAATCTCTTTCAAACAAATTTTCAAAATCGGTCCACAATTGACAGAGAAATCGGTGAGCACACACAAAAAAAAAACAAACATAGAAACTCCTCCTTTTTGGAAAGTCGGTTGAAAAGTGATCTCGTTGCTACGAGGCTGTTGTACACGATCTACGCGCGTAGTAGCGTAGCGATGACGTCATCTCGTCAGCTACGCCGTAGCAGAGGTGTGTTGATTCTCTTCTAATCCGATTGCCGTTTCTTTTTTAATAGGACTTAAGGGTTGGTACATCCCCATTTTAGAGAGCTGACAGAAAAAAATACAGTGTAGTTGTTTATCCGAAAAATGGCAAAGAACATAATCTTCTATAGGTATCTACTCGAATGTCTATGGTTACCCATCCACGGACGGCATAAGCAAGCTTTGCTTAACTTTGAAATCTACCCGAGTGGTTAAATAATAACTTAGCTACGAGCGCCATACCTACAATAAAATCTCTCAACTACCCTCCAACCAGCTCAAAAAACAATAAAACTCATCCTCTTAAAAACCACTTTAATTATTACTACCCACATCCGGGTAAAATTTAAAAACCTCCGCCCAGCTAGAGTGTCCTTAACCGGGTTTTACTCCGGGGAAGTCACGCCCACCCCTGAGTTATATAGATAGACGGATGTTACGGGTTATTTATATTGAAAGGCTTGACTTGAACATCGGCGCCAAGTTGCCAGTCAGTCGTTTTTTATCGGTTACATTTCGGGGGATGAGTGTGCGTTGGAATTATATGAAATGTCAAAAGTGACAGCTGTCAACTACGCTGTAAACAGTTCTCCGTAGTATTTCAATATCGTAAAAATATAAGTAAGTTTAAAAATTAAGTAAAAATGTTAATAATAAGTGCTAAATAGACCAATAGTTATGTAAATTCAAATCTTTTATTTGCAGAATATGGGTAGGTACACAGGTGTTAAAATTTAAAAAAATATATATCGCCATTATCAGGCTCACGCCATGAAAATTTAAAAAGCATATTAATTTATTACAAATCAATTAATTATACACAGTAAATAAGGCAATAAATTACAGCGGAAAATGTCAAGCATACAATAATTTATAGTTTATATTATTACAATTAATAGAAATAGAAAGATCAATACATGACAAACAGTGCAAAAATAGTTATACAAATATACATAATTCGATATATTACGATACATGTACGATTAGATTAACAATTATTATATACATTTTTTTTTCTCTAAAATTTATCATCAAGAAACTCTTTTACTGAGTAATATAATTTATCTAACAGTATTTTCTTTAGTTTATTTAAAAAAATATTATTGTTAGAAATTGCGAGTAAGTAATTGGGTAAATGATTATACACTCTAGGAATCATACAAAATACACTATTGTTCAATAGTGCAGTTCTATTAGGAATAAAGCTTATTTTAAATCGGTACATTTGACTTTTTAATTTAATAAAAGAACTGCTGTTATTTCTGACAAACATATTATATATAATAGTGTTATCATAAAAGCATAACATAAAAGTGTTATCACAACGTAAATATCAATAAAAGCTTTTAATAATCTAAATTAACGTAGTGAACATTTAAACTCTTACAAACATAGTGCAGAAGCGTGATAAACAACAGTGAAATTCAACTTTATAAATAAACATTATATTAAGTGATGAAAAAGTGCCAGCTAGTGATCAAAAAGTTATTTATAAATAGCTATTTATGCAACTGTTACGTTATGGACGGTCTTCTTATACGAGTGTCATTTTTCGGTACAAGCGTAGCGTGTACCGAAATAGGTGGGCACGAGTTATTAAAAGACCAATAACGTACAGTTGCATACAAGATTTTATCTACGAAGGAAGGAATAAAACACAGATATAGACAAATAAGTATTTTTAATAGAAACTTAACTACACACTGACTATTAGGTATAAGGCAAAGATCTTGTAGCCGCAACAGCCAAATAGTATACGATACTTTTGTTCTAAACTTGTTCCACTTTTAAAAAGATCATTTACATTGTCTCGATTTCGAAGTAATATTATAGGTACCTGGCTGTATGTTCAGAATGTCTTTGCTTGCGAATCGTCATAAATTCTAAAACACAAGCACAGACATTCTGAACATACAGCCAGGTAGGTATTAATTTTAAAACTTTCGCGTTTCATAATTGAGAAACAATATACCACGGGTATTTAACGCGATGATGATGAATCGAAATCATCGCGTTAAATACCCGTGGTATATTGTTTCTCAGCCAGGTAGGTACCTATAATATTACTTCGAAATCGAGACAGTGTAAATGATGTTTTTGAAAATGGAGCAAGTTTAAAACAAAAGTATCGTATACTATTTGGCTGTCTCGGCTGCAATATCTTTGCCTTATACCTAATAAAGACAAAATAAAAAAATTGGACGCAGGCAAAATTTTCTGAGTGAAATTTTATTAAAAATGTCTTCAACATCAAGTGATATTGAAAATACTCGACCAGATATAACAAATAGAGCAGTTGCGGCTACAAAAAATTTACCTACTACCAGAAAAATCAAGACATGTATACGAGAAATGTTATGAAGATTTCGTGATATGGCGGGAACGTAACAATATTCCAAGCACATCATTAGTAGTGTGTAGTTAAGTTTCTATTAAAAATACTTATTTAACCATATCTGTGTTTTATTCCTTCCTTCGTAGATAAAATCTTGTATGCAACTGTACGTTATTGGTCTTTTAATAACCCGTGCCCACCTATTTCGGTACGCGCTACGCTTGTACCGAAAAATGGCACTCGTATTAAAAGACCGCCCATAACATAACAGTTGCATAAATAGCTATTAAGTGATATTGGTGAACACTAAATAAAGAAACGGGTAGATGTGACAAAAAAATCAAAATCATATCCAACGGACAGACCACCAATTCGGGAATACTTTTATTAAACGTACAGCTAAGGAGTGGCATTCCCTGCTAGAGTATTTAAGTCAAGAGTGAATGGGTTTCTTCTAGACAAGCGTGCTACATCGTCGACCACATCATCGCTTACCATCAGGTGAGATAGTGGTCAAGCGAGAGCCTATCAAAAATAAAAAATAACAACTGTGTAAAAGGATTGAATTGACGTTAAGTTGTGGATAATAATGTCAGTTTCTGGATGGGCGATCGCTTTTTACACTAATATCAATTTTAAGGTTTAATTAAGTATAGTGCTCACCGAAATTCTTTTTTTATTTCTTTTTTTTTATTGTTTTTAGGCTTGATAGTGGTCAAGCTACACTATCTCACCTGATGGTAAGCGATGATGTGGTCGACGGTGAAGCACGCTTGCCTAGAAAAAACCCATTCACTCTTGACTTAAAGACTCCTTGTTGTAGCTATCGCTTGTACTTCTGGGCCGCCCTGAAGTTGGCTTTCCGATGCGCAAGGCACGAAGCGGTGCTGTTATTGTATGACGATTTACCTACTACTACGCGCAGCCATTGTGGCCAACTTCAGGGCGGCCAAGAAGTTTGGCGAGAACTATACATTTCTTATTACCTTGTTTCGACTCTTCCACTGATCTTTTTTTATTAATTTTGTTGCGAGCATTATTGCCTCGGCACTCTTTTAACACGCTTTTATTAGCTTGGTAAGCTTAGCTATGTAAAGGAATCTTTGAACCTGATTTTCACCCCCTTCAAAACGTCAGATTAATTGGAAACTTTGCACACTTATCAAGAACCGATGACAATGCAATAATTTTAATTGTTTGTTTCATTATCCTTAAAAAAGATCTACAGGATGAGCGGTTGAACTAAAAAGTAACAAATAAATGATAGTTTAAAAAAAACACGCTGTAATAGATTTAAATTTATTGAAAATGATTTTCTACTTTTTGGTTTGGTTTCCTATTAAAGCGTGTTTTTTTTTAACTTTTATTTATTGATAGTCGCCACTGTTGATTCTGGTTAACAGATTGTGCTTACCTGGCTTCTTAGTCGGATTAGGAACTTCCAGGTGAGCCATGGCAGTTGGCGGCTCGGTGGGAGCTTTTCTGCTACCTCAACATAATCAGTTAAAGGTGGATGTCTGAGCAACTACCATTTTTTTTGCTTCTGTAGACCTATTTTCGCTTATCGGTTTTGTCAACGCCAGAATGCTGTTCTGACTCTTCAATCTGCACCATTGGCTTCATAAAATTGTACTAAGTGTTATTTAGGGTGATATTCCGCTCGTCAAATTTCTTTGTCCAATTTCGATGACCCAACATTTGATCAAATTTCTATGACAGATGCCCATCCCACTCATCAAATATCTTTGTCGAAGATTTCTTTGTAATTTGCGAAGTTGAGAAAATGGAGGAAATAGGAGCGACTTTATGCTCTGCTATTACCTATCATTCATTGAAATCTTTGATCAAACATCGGTGTCGCTGGTTGATTTGGTTTTTTGTTTGATTTGTTTCGTTTTTTTATTTGATTTGGTTTGTTGTTATTTAATCACATGTACATCTCAGATCAATTAAAAAGTCCAGATGGAACGTACTACGAAACTACGTCTTAGCTTGTCAGTCGAGCTTTTTATTTGATCTGGGAGCTCGACTGACAAGCTAAGGCGTAGTTTCGTTGTACCTACATGTGTGCGTGTAATTGTGTATGTATACGTCAAGGCGTAGTTTTTACCGGCGTCACCTTGTTGTTTGCAACGTTCCATCTTGACTTTTTATTTGATCTGAGATGTACATTGGACAAAGATATTTGACGAGTGGAATAGGTACCTTATAATGGCGCTGTAAACAACCCTTTACATTTATTCACCCGTACATATCCGTTCCGGTGCCGAATCCGGGTATTAGACCGTGTAATAACGAGTTAAATATTCTGTTTATGATGGCAGCGTTTGAAGTTGATAGTTTGTGTGATACTAGTAATAATTTAATCGTTTTGTTGATAGTATTAATATAAGTGCGACCAAGCTCTGATCAGGTAAAAATAGAGAAAAAGACGTTTTCTAAAAATGAAACTTAGCTAGATCGATTTATCGCCACCGAAACCCCCCGCATACTTGGAAAATCGTTGGAGCAGTTTCCGAGATTCAAATTATATATATATACAAGAATTGCTCGTTTAAAGGTATGAGATAGATTATAACAGAATAGAAAACATTTTTAACACAACGCAACAATTACAAAGTAACAGATAAGAATATAGGTAAAAAAGCAAAATCAAAAATAGTGATGAGCGTGGCCATACCTTTTTTTTCTTGTAGTAATGCTAATGCATACTGCACTACCACGGGGAGATAGTGCAGCTATGTGGGACTCTAACCCACTAAAACTCCACGGTGTCCTCCTGTGCCGCTTATGGCGGGAACACGGGCACGCGTCAGCACTCGCCGCGAACCCGCCGCGGCTGTCCATCACCGGACCCTCCTCGGGGGAGTACCCCCCATCACCGGCGCACCAGAACACACTGTACGCCGTGACCACACCAGGGACCAAATCAGCACATGGGTGCCAGACGACCCCGTGTATGGCACCCTTGGTCCCACTGTGACTTGTAAAGGTCTATGGCCGCACCACCTACCATTTTGCGGCCGCAGGGGATAGGGAGAGCGGTTAACGCTATACCGACACTACTCTTCCCCTGCGGCCCCACCGCGTCCGCCATCAGACGGTGGCGACCCCGTCTAGGCCGCGGCAGTTAGGGAGAGCGGCGCACCTCAATACCGACACTACTCTCCCGCCGCGGCCTCTAACCCTCAGCCGCGATATCGTATGGGACCTGGGACGCTCCATAAGACATCGCGGCCCGCCTCAGTTGCGATGTCGCCTGTTACCAAGCGGCACCGCAACCTACTAATTGGCTGCTACGTCGTCGGCTTAATCGGCAGGCACCCTGACGAGCGGCCCCTCCTCGGGTTCCTCTTCGCTTCACCGTGGGTGACTAAGCCACGGTTACTGAACCCCCCCTGCCTCGACAATGCGGGAACCCACCGGGCTGTGGCCATACCTACACAATAAATTTGTAAATCGATTTATATTTTATAATATTAATTGAAATAAAGAATAGCAATTCATTTGTGATTCACACAGTACATACAGATAAAACAAAAATAAATTAGGTATTAGAACTAAAAAAAAAGAAAAACGAGGGAAAAGGGTTTCTATCTCAGCAGTCTAAAGGTTCACAATCTGGTGTTGTGCTACGTGTTCACAATCCTACAGAAACTCATTTCGCATTTATCTGCATCCAGTTACCAGTATTTTGCATGGAGCGACTCCTATCTGACCTCCACAATCCAGTTGCTGGTTAACACGATACCCCTTGGCGAATCTGGTGACAGATTTTATGGCTGCTGACACCCCATAACGACTGTCAAAGATCTACAAATGACAGCCAGGACCAACGGCTTAATGTGCTTTCCGAGGCACAGACGAATTTTGGTATGTCAAGATACCCATTCTCTTAAGGCGTCATTCATAATCATCATTCTTTTAATGTTCCCACTGCTGGGATACACTCCTCTCTGTGAGAGGGAATGGGCCGTAATCCACCACGCAGGCCCAATCAGGGTTGGTTGATGTCACATTTTTTGGTTCTGGGACATGACGGTTTCCTCACGATGTTTTCTTTCACCGTTTTGAGAACAGTGCTGATGTAATAATTTACACTAAGTAAAGCGCCTTACTGAGTTCGAACCCACGGCCCAGGTACAACTAGTAAGTCGCGGCCGTTACCGTTGGAGCAGTTCAGTACCATCACTGCTCTCTCAGATAACATACAATGTACGACCTCAAGCACCAGAGCCGAGGTTTTAGCCACTGGGCCACAGCGACACATTATACCTTAGTACCTATCACAAAAATTGCGTCCCGTCATTCAAATCCCATACTCACATTCAAGTCCCCTTTTCCAAACAAAACAGAATCGAGCGGAAACTCTTCATAAAAACCCTTGAATGGTAACAAAGGAAGGTTTTACAGCCCGAGGCCGTAACGAATTACACACGAGTGCGTTAGCAAGCCACTCACGTACTTAAGGGAAGGTGCTAAAATATGAGGGCTTTCGAAGGGTCGTATGGGTAATTTTAGGTGTACCATAAAGGTTGTTATCGATTGGCAGGCTCGTGAGGAAATTTTGTGATTGACTGACAGATAAAGCGGAGTCTAAAGCTACTGTAGATGAAGATATTTTATTGGAAGTCATATCATTACATCAAGTAAGGATAAAGTCGCGGGCAACAGCTAGTGGGGAATGCGGCCCACTAGCTGTTGCCCGCGACTTTATCCGCGACCAGCGACCAACTACCCTAATCCTTTCTCCAAAATAATAGTAGCCTAAGTCACTCCTTATATCATCAGCTATCGGCCAATGCAAGCTTCGTGTAAATCGGTCCAGCCGTTTCGGAGATTAGCCGCAAAAAACAAACAGACAAAAATTATAATTATATATTTAAACAATTGTGGTTTTGTTATATTTTTGAGTAACTTTTACTTTCATAGACACATTTTTTTCATAAGCTTTTATTTTGATATTACAAATACTTCAATTTTATTTATTTGTATCAGAAAACTTAAAGTCACCCAAAGGGCAATGGAGAGAGCTATGCTCGGAGTTGCCTTATGTGATCGAATCAGAAATGAAGACATCCGCAAGAGAACCAAGGTTACCGATATAGCCCGAAGAATTGCCAAACTTAAGTGGCACCGGGCAGGGCACATTGCTCGCAGAACGGATGGCCGTTGGGCCGAAAAGTGCGAGATTGGCGACCGAGTACCGAAAGACGCAGCGTTGGAAGGCCTCCCACTAGGTGGACCGACGACCTGGTCAAGGCTGCGGGAGTGCGGTGGATGCGAGACGCACAGGACCGATCACTGTGGCGACGCTTGGGGAAGGCTTATATCCAGCAGTGGAAGTCTTTTGGCTGAAAATGTGTGCCTAGACTCCATAAATTACGCCTACCCATTAGAAAATTGTACATACTGTAAACGTTAAAACTTCATAGTTTACGGGAGGAAATCAATCAGGTTTTTCGTACATATAAAAGTAGTTCGTATACATAAAAGATTACCGATGTACTCAGAAACGGATTCTTGGAACTCTAAACACTGACGAACTTGAACAGACGTAGGCAACAGTTAGTAAAACATTTACCCAGAAAAGACCTCGACTCAAAATGTAAAATGCGTCTTTGTATGCAATTCAATAAAATCAGAACCACAAACATAATAAAGACATACATTGTCAATACTTTTATTTTTAAAACAAAATATTTCAGGCTAAACGTTGTTTACGTTGGGCTATACGGCGGGCTATATGGCGGGTTATAATGTCGGGCTATGAGTCGGGCAATGGCGGGCGGAAGTCAGAGACAAAGCGGAAAGCTTTTAAAATGATTCGCCGCGCTGAGCGTCACAAGTGTCGCCAACTGTATTACGTGATGTTATTGCAGGGTTGGCACTAACTGAATTTAACTTTATTTATAAATAATTATTATTTTATATGTGTTTAAAAATCTCGATAGTCTGGGGTCCCGTATCTTTGAAAGGCGTGCCGTGATCCGAAGCCAACTCGCAGAGGCCTTGTTAGATATGTTACACCAAACGACAATTATCCCTGTATGCACTACGTAAGTGCACCCAAGGACAACCCCTGGTGCAATTGTTAAATATGGAGACAAAGATATTGGGCTATGGGTTTGGGAGGTTTAGTGGATCGATTGCCTAAAACTATAGAATGACTATTGGCCTGACCACTGTAATGTTGAACTACTTGGCTATAAAATGGCAGAGGGTGACTTGCACATTCAATTAATGGGCCCCCATAAAGGGTCGCTAGCACTTGAGTGACGTAGCGCCATAGGGGCAATCATATTCAGAGGTGCTTGAGGAGTGGCGAGGTATGCCACGGCTATCATGACAATCCCGGAAGTACGGTCAAGATTCCTACCAGCATCTTACAGGGGTTAACTTCCTTCCTCCGAGCACGTTTGCTCTTGCGAATCTCCACTTAAGCCAGCTAATTAAGGCAAGAGAGAGGTGGGCGCTCTGTTTTCCGCCAACATTCACTCCGACTGGCCAATAAATGGAAGCCGGAAATGAGGAATCAGACTTCTCTTGGGAGATCTAGGGTCGCCACAAAGCTGCCTTGCGGATTGTATCTCTCTTAGTCTGGCCCCTCACCCTAGGCATGTGATGTGCATGTGTGTGCAGCAAAGTAGGATCTACCGGCATAGATCTAGGGATCATTTGAGCTTGCGCGCTCAAATTCCTACCACGACTTCAACGTAGAGATACCGTGAGATATTGACAAAAAAACTTTTGTTACACAAGCTATCCATAGCATGATGTGTGAAAAATCTTAGTGGAATATTTTTATGAAAGGTATGATGCTCCGACACCAGCTGTTAAAAATGTTCACAAACTTTTTCTAACACTAATAGGTACATTTACTAAAAAAAAATAGCAAAATTTTTGTTTAGAAAATGTTAAATAATGTTTGTAAACATTTTTAAACAGCGGTCAGGGAGCACCAGTAGGCTTACAACTAAGTTGTCTAAGTTAGTTCTCTTTGCGTGACTACATTTTTGGCATAACGTCTCATCCGTTCCTCTGACGTCGTCCGACATGATTGATAGTCGGGTGATAAGGGTACAGTTGTTTTTGTTTGGATAGGTAAAACTCAATTACCTATTATGTCATGACGTTACTTAACTATACGAGAATACATGATGGTATGAACATGGTTAATCTATACAAGGTGTAACGGAAATATATATTTTAAAAACTTCTTCTGCCAATGTAAATTGACGAGTTTTTCCAAGGAATTATGTAATAGCACGGGTACCAGTGCTAAGTAAGAAAATTTGGTTCAAATAAATCTCACTAGATGGCACGACATGCACCGAGTTGTTATTGAATTGTGTGTAAAATTAACATTCTCGGGCCAGTAAATTCCGAGAATTCGACGAAAACAGCGGTTGACGAAGACTTGTATTTGGCGTGAGATGTCCTTTGTGACCTTCCACGTTTCGCACTCGTAGAGCAGCACGGATTTGACATTGGACCCGAAGATTTTGAGTTTAATCCTTCGGGTCAGTTTCCGCGATTGCCAAACAGGTCTCAGCTGCGCGAAGGTTGCTCGGGCTTTGGCGATCCTAGAAGCGATGTCCTCTTCACTACCCCAAGTCTCTGACACGACACTCCCGAGGTACGTAAATTTGTGGACACGTTCCACTGCCTCTGTGCCAATCAGCAACGGTGAGTGGTTCTTCAATTGATGGCGCGGTTGTAAATGTCATTGTGGTGCAATGAAGTATCATTGCACCATAAAAACGTGCTAAAAATACTATAAAACAATTCTTCATTGTATTTAAAGAAAAAAAATATTATGCACCGAATAAACCCTTTTACTTGCAAGTCACTGCTCACACACATCTATCTATCGCCATGGAACGGAACCAAACGCGAACGATGTACAAAAAATAATCGGTTTAATCACGGAGCGCTAATTACGTCGGTTTCTTTGTATGGGATCAGGCACGTGTATGCTAGTATTATATTATCTGTGGTAATAGGGACTTGCCATTATTTTTTAGTGTAGTGCTAATCAAATACTACAGAATGCCACTTGCTACGATCCATATCTCACACATACTTCTCTTGCTTATAAAAGTGATTTGAAATAGATATAGAAAGTAGTGAAACGGTGCCTTGCACGCTAAAGGTATATCCACACATATCAGGGCCGTGCCCGGGACGTGGAAGGACCGTGCCTCGTAAGGTGCTCAAAAAAATATCATTGTGTATATTTTATATGAACTCGTTCACACACGTGAACGGGCCAGTGGCGAATCTTCAATGATTGGGCCCGGCCCTGTCACGTCCCGGGCACGGCCCTGATAGGTGTGGATAGACATTTAATATGAAAAATCTGAGACTGATGCCCACAAACTCAACACGACATCATGTTTGTATTTCTTGAAGAGCTCATTACAGGCGTAACCCATGATACCAGTTATCATTAGCTCGCATGCAATCGTGGAAAAGCCCGTTGCCAATAACCGGGCAGAAATCCACACCATGCCTACTTTCCTACCCACCTGATTTTTCTGTCGAAAACTGATAGGTTTCTATACTACCCGGGGCTGGAATGTGGTCAGTTCATTGCTCAAAAAAAACGATAAATCTCATATGGATATATTTAACGCTATTACATTGTAAAATATATTTAATAACATTATTTTTCAACACACTAGAAAACTGGTTCGTATCTCCCCACGCTTAGACTCGCATTGCATTGTATTCCACGCACAGTGCGTTCTTTGTTTGGCACTCGTGCGGAAAAGTGCGAATGCTAGCAATTAAATTTACTGTCTATTTATAACATTAGACTGGTCAAACATTTTTCACCAAACAAATATTTAAAAACTAATTATTTGAAAGGAGAATGCCCATGGACAGTACTAAAAAACAGTTTATTGTGTCACAGTCATTTCTGGACAATAAATAAAACAAAAATATTTTAAGTATTTTAACTTCTTTTCAAAAAGATTTCTAGTGGGGTTCGTTTTCTTGAATTAATAGTATTTTTACTTCCGTTTCACAGCTCAAACATATTCCGCCATTTTTGTTAGGGTTGAGGCATGTTGATATGATCTGACATCGATTAAAGAAGAAGATCGAAGATTCGTTTTTTTAATAATCTACCTGAAACACTGAATCAATCCATCCGGATTCACATCTTTAATGTAAAGAAGAAACTTATTTTGAAATTGGTGTGGTTTACTAGTTTAATGCAAACCAAGATAAAAATGAATCGTGTTTTTAGAAATCGATTATATTACCGATTTGGTAACATGCCTATAATTGTCAGTCATTTCATTTGACAGTGACAGTAGTCGTTTTTTCATTTGTTTTGTTGCGTCAAGTTGAGTTTTACATTCCACCTTTACTAAATAGGTACTTATCAATACAACACCGCCGTGTGTTTGTGAAAATAGTGCTTAATAAGACAGGGCTTTATATTTGTGATTTCCGACATGGCTACTGTTCGAAGTTGGTGTCTCAATTGTTCTTTGATTTTGGCGCCATTTTATTATATGCGCAGACATAACATTTTGTCGAAGATTCTTGATAATATATTGGACCATATTACGGGCTTGGATCTACACCGGAAAGTAAGAATAACATTATATATCTTAACAGCACTTGAATAAATGTCTAACGAATACAAATCTTAAATATGGTGGCATAGAGTCCATATTGCTGTGAATCTACTGTAATCTAAAAAGGAATATATTTCGTTCAATATATCTTAACTCCCGCAATAAAAATTGACCAAAGTTGGTATGTGTAATTAATTAAGGTAACATAATCAAATAAAGGTGATTTTATCAGGACATTAAAATGTTTCGGTCAGTACATTTCTCCATACAAAATGGGCATTCTCCTTTAAACTAAATTATTCATTTTATATCTGCGTGAAAACCCTGCCGAGTCGCGACAGCTGACAGATGGCCGCGTCATAATATTACTGTGACATTCAGCATTTCTATACCGTATCATATTCTATTATACTTTTGAAAAGCAGTATAATACTCGTAACATTATATGTAGTATAGGATACTGTATGCACAACATACTTTACATATAAGACTAGCTTTTGATAGCGCTTTCACCCGCGTGATGGTCGAAAATTGTAGCAGGGACTACTACCGAGATATTGGTCAGGCTCTCAGATTCATTTTTATTAGCCACCGAAGGAAAAAGAGGGGTGTTATAATTTTGACGTGAGTACCTGTGTATTTGTGTATCTGTCGGTGGTATCAAAGCTCCTAAACGGATGAACCAATTTTGATCTTGTTTTTTTTTTAATCTAAGTCTGATGATAATCGGTTCAGCCGCTCTAAAGTTATCCAGGGCGTTTTACTGTTTGAATCGGGGTGTTTTCGCAAGATATCACGTCGTGTGTTCAATAGATTGTCGATCGAAGCGTGTCTACTACTAGATAAATTATGTAGCATGAAATAAAAATGTGTTCGAGTTTTTTTTAATTTTACTTGTACTTGGAGTAACTGCCCGGGTAACACGTCACTCCTTGACAGAATTGACGTTAGATTTGATGTTAGAAATGACAGCCGGGACCAACTGCCTTCTGTGCTTGGTCCCACACATTTGCGGAAATAGGCCACAATGTCGATTACGGGATTTTATCTGCACAGATTGCAATAGCTGCCCCCCCCTCAGCGTATTCCATCACCGATGGGTGGACTTATTAGTGCTGGCCCACCCGGTCTACTGTCTTACTGAGTAGACACGGACTCCAAATTTTTCCCTACTCCTCCATTATTATTTTCTGATTAAGGCGTATATATTCCCCAATGTTAACGCAGTAGTGGCCGTGCTCCTGCTCGGATCCAAAATATCAATATTGAACCTCCTTTTGGACAGTTTTGTTTGCAAAATATTCTTTGATTTACATAATTATGCTATTTCAGTTATGAAGAAATTATGGCCATCAATTTTTCTGTGTATAAATGTTTGTAAACATCCAAGTCGTTTTGGAGGAGTATCCAAAATTAGCGAAAAACTATCGTGTTGTTAATTATTTTTTTAAAGCAAAACTATTAGTTACACAACCTAACCTAACCTTTATTATTGATTTATGTACATACATGAATCAATAATAAATATATATAAAATATAATAAATATGAAATAAATATATATTTCATACCTTTTAACCTAGCTGTTATTAAGGAGTATGCTTTAGAAAGTAACCGTTTCACGGCACTAAAGCGGTGGAAGGCCCTTAATTTCGTTGCGGGATCCAAGTCAGTTAAATTCATTCTCCGGGATTTCGTCGAGCTTCATTGCTCGCCGCTTTTCTGGTGGTCGCCATTGTTGATTCTGGCTTTCAGGATGGTTTGGGCATAGATGCCTTATGTGCTTATGGAGGAGCATAAAATATAGGCGTAAATCATCATCAGCTTACAGCACATCTACTGCCGGAAATAGACCTCTGCAAATACACGTCATTTATCTCGATTGTCGGCAACTCTATCAGTCACCCTGCTAAGATGGTCTCTCCACCTCAAGCATCAATCTGCCCAGCCTTTTCCCAATTATGTTGGAGTTCACTTCCAGTCTGACCGGTACCATTATTTTACATGGACCGACTAATTATCTAACCTCCACAACCCTACTGTACCCCTGTAACTGTGTAACAGTTACTGGTGACAGCAGTCAGATTTTGACTTCTGACTAGAAAGAAAGAAAACTAGTTTATTTGGCACACACAGATACACACTTAATTTTAAAACAATTATATAATGTGCCCCGCGGCTGCGCCAAAAAGGTCCAGTTCAGCAAAATGCCAGACAACTGGGAGTTGCCTGATGCTGGTTTTCAACTGAACCCTTACGTTGAAGTTGACTACCTGTAACGACTGTCAAATATCTTCAAATAACTACCAGTACCAACGGCTCAACGTGCTTATCGGTCAGTTTAGATGTGTTATGGATGGTCACCCATCTACGGGCTGACCTTGGCAAGCATTGCTTAACCTTGAAGGTTGACCCATGCGGCTTTTGTTACTAAGCCATGAGTTCTCGCCACCTCAATTATAAAGGCACGGATCTCACAAGAACAAACTACCTACTTAACCTTATACAACTGTTCGTATGTCTATTCCTTCTTAAAACAGTGTGAGATCATTAAAGTTGTAAGTAATTAACCATAGTGCAATTACATTGTCTGATTTAAATCACAGTTAGCAGTCTGAGGCTTAGTACACACTGCGGTTTTATTTGCACGATTTTTCCTCCCTTTCTGCGGAAATGTATACGTATGGTAAACCGCGCGAAAATAATACCGTAACAAATCTGTGTTTTGACACAGAATCCACCGCACCGCGGCGTGGTTTAAATCCGCGCGAACATTTTGAGCTCTATGAACGTGTACAATGGCTTTGATGACACGGTTGGCGTAGTAGACGTGTACAATGGCTTTGATGACACGGTTGGCGTAGTAGATGCTGCTCAGCTACGTGTCGCGAGTTCAATTCCCGAACGGAACTAATATTTGCAGGCCTACTTATAGTTGATCTGGATCTGGGTGTTTTGTGTATGTGAGTATAAATGAGTGTGCACGCACCCATAATTCGAAGAAATTCCTAGTGTGGAGAAAAATAATTCCAAGAAAAAAAACAAACGGACAAAAAGCCGCCGGGCGTGTTAGTTATGATTCAGTACGCGGAATAAAATCGTGCGAATAAAAATCGCGTGGATAAAAACCGTAGTGCTTTCTGAGCCTTAGGCGACCACTTCCTCGCATTCTGCTAAAATAAATACTCACGGACACAGCCGTTGGCCAACATTGAGTGTTCTACGTCGATTAATAAATATTTTTTATTTCTTTCTTCTTTCTTTTCTTTTCTTATTACACGTAAAGACGTCCACTGCTGTACATAGGCCTCCCCCAGACGTCGCCATTATCCTATCCCGTGTGTCTCTCATCCAGCGGATTCCCCAGCTTATCGGTCCACCTAGTGGAAGGCCTTCTAACGCATCGTCTTCCGGATCGCAGTCGCCATTCCAGGACTTTTCAGCCCCATCGGCCATCCGTTCTGCAAGTAATGTGTCCTGCCCACTGCTACTTAAGTTTCGCAATTCTTCTATCAAATGCGACTATTTTATAGCTTAGTGAAACTAAATAATATGGGCACTTGTGGGCGCACGGTGGCTACAGTCCTCGCCTCTCGTGTTTGAGGTTGTAAGTTTAAATCCGGGCAATTAGTAATGTGACTGTTTCAGTTCATATGCACTTTTTACCCGACTGCCGAAGGAGGGTAATGTTTTCATCAGTATATGTACGTGGTCAAGATAAAATGGCGGATTTTGGGCGCCATTTTGTGGGGGATTTTTTTCCTTCCAAACCCATCGTGTGGGGTATCAAAATAAAGGTTTATAAAAGGAGATATGAAAAATATATAATGCTTATATGTTTAAATGTTCCTAATTAAAAAAAAGAACTAATTTTTTTTAAATAACAATAAACCCTACTGCTTAACAAGCGAACTAAAAAGACGTAAACAAGAAAAAATCATGCTGTGCAGTCGGAGAATACATCTAGTTTTGGTCAGCCAGCTCGCGAATATGTATCCTCCGACTGCACAGCATGATTTTCTTCTTGTTTACGTCTTTTTAGTTCGCTTTTTAAGCAGTCGGGTTTTTTGTTGTTTTTATTATTATTTTTTATTGCGTTTGTCTTGGACTTCACTACATTGCATTAAAAACTTCCCCGTTCGTGACCCGAAAAAATTTACACACATTTATACCAATACAAAAACTACTTAGTTTTCTGTACTAAACGACCGTATATCACCATCTCGGGTAAAAGCCGACCTGTGTAGTTGTACCTACCCTCTCCGTGATTGATTGAGGTACGGTGCGCAAACAAACTACTTTATATGATGTCCTTGTTTTGGTACAACCACCAAATTGAACCTCTAGTTAGTAAACACGGAATTGGTAGGACAGGTAAACTTTTTCAGGACCTATTTTTTATTATTGACTAGCTGACCCCCGCGGCTTCGCTCCCGTCAAAATTATAGCCTATGTTACTCGGGAATAATGTAGCTTTCAAAAGGTGAAAGAATTTTCGAAATTGGTCCAGTAGTTTCGGAGCCTATTCGGTACAAACAAACAAACAAACAAAAAAATCTTTCCTCTTTATAATATTTGTATAGATGGTATAGATAGGCTTGCGCTTGACCACTATCTCACCTGATGGTAAGCGATGATGTGGTCGACGTTGAAGCACTTTTGTTTAGTAGTTATATAAGAATTTTTAAACGACTTCAACAAAAATTTAATAAAAAAATTAAAAACCTCTAAAAAGCAAAAAAATAAACCTTGTCCTCGCGTCGGGGCATATGACCTAGTTTTTTTTTTACTATTGATAGGCTCGCGCTTGACCACCATCTCATCTGATGGTAAGCGAGCTTGCCTAGAAGAAACCTATTCACTCTTGACTTAAAAACCCCTAGATTTTAGCTATCGGGAAACACAGACTCAGGCAGGGAATTCCACTCCTTAGCTGTACGCATAATGAAAGTATTTTCAAAACGTTTTGTGCGTATGGGTGGGATGTCGACCATGTACCGATGGCGTATCGCTGTACGTCTTGTACTCCGATGATGAAACGGGCTAGGCGGAATTAGATCGTGCGATTCCATCGCACACTCACCGAAATGTAACCGATAAAAAACCGACAAACTGGCAACTCAGCGACGATGTTCAAGGCTCTGGAGCTTTGAATCAACCATTGCCTCATTGCCAATGAGCCTCTTGGCCCGTTTTTCTATCGACTGTAGTGCATCAAGCTGGTACTTGGCAGATCCGTCCCAGAGATGAGAACAGTATTCCATGTAAGATCGAACCTACGCTTGATACAACTTAAGCAGCTGTTCTGGCGTGAAGTACCGTCTCACCTTCGCAAGGATCGCCAACTTTTTGGCAGCCAGTTGAGCTTTTGCCTCAATGTATGGACCAACATTTAGTGTCAATGTCAACGTTACGCCAAGAAGCTCAAGATGGTCCGTTATCGGCACGGTCACACCTTGGAAAGAAGGAGCCGGGTGGAATTGGCTCCGTTTAGCGGAAAATAGACACGCCCCATTCGGAAACTGCCTTCAAGGACAGATTCAAGCGCCCAACCATGGCCTCCCGGAGGGACCGGATCAGAGGTCCAGCAGCACGCGCGTCGGACACGTATCTCTCAGCAACAGTGCTGTCGTCCGCATACCCAAAGGTGCCAAGGTTTTAGCAGATCGTTTATATGCAGCAAGAACAATGTTGCTGAGAGTACCGACCCCTGAGGGACCCCGGCATTAATACCCAGTTGATCAGATGAACGGCCATCAATATCCACTCGAATGGACCGGTCCCTCAAGAAGTCTGCGTTCCAATCGCACAGACCACTGGGCAGACCGAATGAAGGAAGCTTACCAATAAGGCTTTCATGCCAGACCCTGTCAAAAGCTTTCGAGATGTCGAGAGAGACGGCAAGCGCTTCCCCGTGCCTCTCAATGGCCTCACTCCAGATGTGAATGGCATACGCTAGAAGATCCCCAGTTGACCGATTTTGGCGGAAGCCATATTGGCGGTCACTGAGGAAGTCGTTAGCTTCTAGGTATGCCAGGAGCTTGGAGTTGAGCGCTCGTTCCATACTCTTGCAGAGGGTGGACGTTATTGATATGGGTCTGTAGTTGGCCGGGTCAGCCCGACTGCCCTTCTTGGGCACATGCTGAACGTTAGCTTGCTTCCAAGCATTCGGCACTTTTCCCGTCTCATTCGAAAGGCGAAACAAGCGTGTCAGGATCGGATACAGTTCAGGCGCACAGGTGCTGAGAACAAGTGTCGGAATCCCGTCGGGGCCACTAGCTTTGTTCACGTCAAGATTGTGCAGCACCCTACGAACGTCCTTTTGATGGATACGAATGTCCTACATACTCGTCTCGCATCCAACATGAGAAGGAGGGGCCGCGCGTCACCAGAATCCAGAATTCCGCAAAAAGAGAGGCAAATAAGTTTGCTTTCTCCGCAGCGGAGTGGGCCAGTGACCCGTCGGGCTTCAGCAGTGGTGGTAGTGAGGGACGGCAAAAGTTCGATTCAACCGACTTAGCCAGGGACCAAACGCTTTACTACCCGCTGGGTAAGAAGCAAGTTTGGTCCCAATACGGCTAATGTGGTCAAACCGAGATGTACGCATTACCTTCTTGCAGGACTTGGCAGCCCTATTGGAGGCTCTCTTCCGCTGACCCACGCCGCTTGCTTTACGCGTCCGAGCGTCCAAGAATCGAAGAGCGAAGAAGAGCATCCGAGAACCCTAGTCGGCGGCATGAACTATTTTGTGGCCGGCGTTAAAATGCATGCTATCTCATCCTACAACACGTACGAAAGAGATAGACGCTGTGATGAGCAGTAAGAAGCTACTGCGTGTACACACTCATGGTATAAACATAATAAATGGATGATGATTTAGAACGAAAAGGAGCGCACGAAATTTTATAAACAGACCTTTGGGAGTATGAGTATCACGAAAAAACGACTGAATGTATTTGTTTAAATAATATTATTTGCATTTTTACTGCTAATCTATCCCTGTATGATAACTGTCTTGCAAAGTAATCAAAAAAAAAAAAAGTTACTTCTTTTTATGGTATTTATTTCCGCCCAAAGATGCTTTGAAATTAGTGTGGGATTATGGAACTTTCGACACTCATAACTTTCAAATACAGGTTTTTTTTCATAATGATGAGACAAATTGATATCATTTTTTATTTTGAGCGTACACCGTCAAACAGTGGAGTAATTAATCGCCATACTAGGTTTGTATGGAAGAATGATCGACTAGAGAAACCTTAAATTTTATGTCGTAAAACATACTTACAAAATGTTGTTTGAGTTCTTGCCAGTACCTAAGTTAAAAATGGTTATTTTTTGTCTTTTTTTGAGTTTCGCTATTCCTCATAGTTTTGGATTAGGCCATCCACACCCACTTGAAAAACTCCAACCAGTTTGAAGGGTACCTACCTATGTAACCTACCCTTAATATTAAAGCTTTCAACTACCTTACAAAAGACGATTTGCTCAGCGACGCGGAAACAACGAGGGTTTTATTACTACTTATATGGGGAAAAGGGTTCCGCACAACTAAAATTGACGGTAGAATATTCACGGTTCAAGTAACGTTGGTTTAATAAGATTATTCGGTATTTCCAGTCTAATTTGATTCGTTACGGATCGGGATTAAGAAAAACTGGATCTTTGTATTGAAAGATTTTCTTATTATTATAGCGTCGTTTCAACCTTGTTGCTTGTAGATATAAGTTTTACGGAGTAAAATCATTCTGTACTTACTAACAGCATAGAGTACAGCACAACTATTTTCTTACTGTCCCTAGGCAATCATCGCATTTCTGAATACACACGAATGCTAATTGCCATGTCAATAAATTATTAGAATTATTGTGTATAATAATTTGAATGCTGAAATATGCAATTTATAGTTGTTTTGTTTTGATTGCCGTGTGAACTATATAGAGCTGTAAATCCTATTTTCCTTTAGCAGCTTTCTCCCCATTTTTAACCCCCGACGGAAAACGAGTAGTGTTATAAGTTTGACGTGTGTTGCTGTGTATCAGTGTGTCTGTGCATCATAGCTCCTAAACGGATGAACCGATTTTGATTTAGTTTTTTTTTTTTTGTTTAAAAGGTGATTTTGTCGAGACTGTTCTTAGCGATGTTTGAATAAAATCGGTTCAGCCGTTCAAAATTTATGGGCGTTTTACTGTTTGAATCGGGGTGTTTTCGCAAGATATCGTGTCATAATTACGTGTTCAATAGATTGCCGATCGAAGCGTGTCTACTATGTACTAGATAAATTATGTAGCATGAAATAAAAATATGTCGGGTTTTTTTTTAAATATTGACATTTTACTTGTTAAAAAACATTACATTGAGTTGAAATAATATTAACAACTCTATATACTCCCAAAATGATTGAAAGCGTCCGGTCTACATCGAGTGCAAAGGGTAACTGATAGAAATCCGACAACTGACAAACACGAAGTTTGTCGAGGGACCTTAAAAAAATTGTTGTAATGTACATTCATTAGCTCACTTCCCATGAGGTCGAAACTACAATATACCACCTTCTACTATCCTTACATACTATTTTTCCTTCGTTTACGTTCATTCTACCACTAATTTTGTAAGTTCAAAGAAAGGTGCAAGTACGCTTTGCTTTGTTTCGTTGCTTCATATGTTCGAAAAGTCATCTACTCGGCAGCGCACAAAACGTGCAATGATATCTGTTAAGATGTCAAAATGAAAGGGGACATGCGTTTCCAGCTGTTAAAACAGTTACGAAATTAGGGTGCTGGTCAAACAGGCACGCCAGTTATGGTTACTGCGCACCTGGCCTTTCTGAAGAACATCACCAATAAGATCTGTGTATATCTTTCTAGGGCGTCCCTCCCGGCTTTTCCCCCCCTCCCCCTCACGTCTGCCTTGTTTACCTTTTGTTAGTCCCTTTTGATTCATCCTCTCAACATGAAAACTTTCAGTACCTACGTCTATATTTGTTTGTAGTAAAGTACTTTTGAGTAAACTTATTCAAAGGATGCATACTAGTCTTTATTACTAAACCTAAGGCTGGCCATAGACGGACCGCATGTTGCAGTCGAGAGCGACTGCTCTAGAGCGGTCGCGTTGAAGTCGTACATGACTGCAACCATCCGCATAATGCAGTCGACTACGACTGCTTGAAGCAGTTGTGTTCGACCGCAAAATAATACTGATGCGAGTTCATTTACAAGATGGATTTCGATAAAGAAACACTGCTTCTTGTACTACTATTACGCAAGCGTAGGCGTAGAAGACACCGTAGTATGTGGGTGCGTCCAATACTACAATCAAGAGAACAGCATGGAATATTTCATACCTACTTTGTATCCCCAGCTGAGAGAAGACACTAAAAAGTTTTTCAGCTACTTTAGAATGTCCGTGGTTTCATTAGATGAATTAGTTAGTATTTTAAGCCATAAAATAAAACGGACAGATTCCAAAATGCGCGGTCGGCAGCAACCGCTTGTAGCGGTCCGTGTATGGTGGGTCCGGCAGCTCTAAGCAGTCGACCGCACGGCGAAATTCGACCGCAGAGGAACTGCTCGAGCGGTCCGTTTATTGCGGATATGAATTTAGTATGGAAACTGCAGATCGCCATGTGGCGACCGCATGTTGCAGTCAGTCTCGACTGCAACATGCGGTCCGTCTATGGCCAGCCTAAGGGACCTTACCGATGGCGCGACACAATTTAAATAGCGTCTATAGGCTATATCATATCGCATACGTTATTTCTAAGAAAATTACAAGTGCAAGTCGGACAAATTACATCACATTGCGTCCATGTGACATGGTTGTTCTTGGTGACACTTATATTATGCGTACAGCTAAGGAGTGGAATTCTCTGCCGGAGTCTGTGTTTTCTGAAAGCTACAATCTAGGAGTCTTTAAGTCAAGAGTGAATGGGTTATTCTAGGCAAGCGTGCTTCACCGTCGACCACATCATCGCTTACCATCAGGTGAGATAGTGATCAAGCGAGAGCCTATAGACAATAAAAAAAAAAAATCGCATGAAAATCTCTTATCGGTGTGTTTCAAATCACGTTAAAACAGTCGAACAATCAAGAAACGTCGCTCAGTGTTTAGCGAGATTTCATAAATAAGGCTGAAGATTGTGGTAGATATCGCTGTCAGCGATAAGACCGTCTTTGTACCCGTATAAATAAGTTTTTCTTGTAATTGTTTATAACTTCTATGGTGTACAATAAAGTATATTCTGTACGCGCCCTTGTTTAACCATGGTTTCTGTTGTTTCAGATGAGGAGTTGGTGTTCAGAGACCGATGGGGAGGTCTCACACTGTTCAACGTCAAAAACTTCACCACTAGACTACTCATGAATAACTCTACTTTCGTAAGTAACCATTTATAATTGTTCATACCAAATATGTAAGTACCGGGAAGGAACGTCCTCACTGAGAACATTCACGTGTAAAGAGCATTCGACGTCGAATATTCGAGTGGTGTGGATGTTGAGCCGAGCGTTACAAAGCTTACACGCAAGCGCGAACATCGGCCGATGTGGACGTCGCCGTGGCCGCGTCGCAACGATTTACGCGGAAACGGCTCGCATTCGAATGTTCGCGCAAATAAAACGCTCGAAAGCGAGTACGCAGAAAATGAAATCAATGAGAATGTATGTAGGAATATTACTGGCCATTTGTAAAGCAAGGAACAGTTCCTTGATCTTAAGTGTTTGTGACCTTCTTGGTCAATCGTATTATCGTGTTATTGTCAATGTCAATTTATTATAACTTTAACGAGATCGTATTCGAATGCTCCAAGCTCGCAAGGGAATGTTCGACTCGAACGATCATAGTTTTGCTCGAAAGTGAATGCTGGTCTCGCTGGGAAGCATTTGTTGCTCGCCTACGATTGCTTTTTTACAAATGCTCACGAAAGAACGCTCCCAGTGAGGACGTTCCTGAAGACGCAACGTAGGCAAACCTCCCTCTAAGTCTAGGTGGACTGACGACTTAGTCAAGGCAATCTGATGGATGCGAGACGAACAGGACCGATTGGTGTGGCGACGATGATAATGATGATATGGGTGCCAGCTAGTAACTGGGTTGTATTTTGGAGACCACATAAGCCGGTTAGACTGGATTCTGACCCCACTCCAACATACCTAGTTGATAACAGCACAGCGAGCCACTGAAGGGATTTCTGCAAGACAAAAGTCCTTTCTCTAAATTCTTAGAAATTACGAACATTCTCACTACGTTAACGACTTCAAACATTAATTAACCTCTTCCCTGTGCAATGAGTCATATATGACTCACGTGATTGCTTAACTATTTTGTCTGCTATGTGGACTGTGAACCGGGTAAATATTTCTTAATTTGAAATATAGCTTTTAGCGTAACTTTTTTGTCGTACTTATTATAAAAAAAGTTAATTAAAAAAAGCCGACTGCTTAAGAAGCGAACTAAAAAGACGTAAACAAGAAGTAAATCATGCTGTGCAGTCGGAGGATATATATTCGCGAGCTGGCTGACCAAATGCAGATGTATCATCCGACTGCATAGCATGATTTTGTTCTTTTTTTACATAACAGTATTTTTTTTTCGAATTAGGTACATTTAAACAAATAAGTGTTATATGTTTTTGAAATCACCTCTTGAAACCCTTTATTTTGATACCCCACACGATGGGTTTGGATATGGCGCCCAAAATCCGACATTTTACTATTTTCCAATTTTAATGTAGCCAGGTGTCACTCGCACGGTTAAGACGAATCGATTGACGTAAGAACCATCAAAATCGGCCAACAAGTTTGGTCTCTAGAACGCCACATAGGAACAAATAATACATACATAGACTGATAAACACATTACCCTGCTTCAGCAGTCGAGTAAAAAGCAAGCATCCTATACTAACTTGATTACCTCTTCACCAATGTCTAGCCTCCTCTAGTGGTAATTTGTTTTCTCCGATATAAGTGGGTAGTCCTATCTACCGCGCACGAAGACAGAGTAGACAATATCCCAGTTAAATTCAATTGTGATGAAAGGCAGATAAGGAATCTTTTAATTGCCACTTACTGCGCTGACAGAGAAAAAACGATGAACAGAAAAAACATGGCTAAGGGAAAGTGGACCTTAAGGTGCTCTACACACTAAATGCGGCAAACGGTTATTTTTATTTTAGACTAGCGGACGCCTCGCGGTTTCACCCGTGTAGTTGCCGTTCCCGTGGGAAAACAGGGATAAAAAGTAGCCTATGTCACCCGGGAATAGTGTAGCTTCCCATCGGTGAAAGAATTTTTTAAATCGGTCAGGTAGTTTTTAAGTTTATTCGTTACATACAAAAATACAAATCTTTCCTCTTTATAATATTTGTATAGAAATATAGATATAGAAAAGGCCAGGCAGATTGGTTGAATAAAGAGTAAAACTCAATAGGGATGGTTTTGTTTTGGATAGAAAAAATATTATTCTATTTATTTCATCGGTGAGATTATCAAATAATATTGGACACGTATTTTTTGCTTTACCAAATCAATAAAAATTGACAAAGTTAAAGCGCATCAAAGATCAGGTGTTGGGGGCTTGTGACGTCACTATGGCAGTATAAAGTTTACTAGCGGCGTCACGTTTCACGATATTTCAACGCATTATATCGTCGTCACTTTATGTTTACGTGTCAAAAGAAAACGTGTTTAACCCACGCCGGAAAAAGATGGGTGTTATAAGCTTGACGTGTGTTGCTGTGTGTCTGTCTGTGGAATCATAGCGTCCAAACGGGTGAACCGATTTTGATTTAGTTTTTTTTTTTTGTTTAAAAGGTGACTTAATCGAGAGTGTTCTAGTTTCGCTATGTTTGAATAAAATAGCCGTTCAAAAGTTATGGATGTTTTACTGTTTGAATCGGGGTGTTTTCGCAAGATATCGAGTCATAATTACGTATTCAATAGATTGCCGATCGAAGCGTATCTACTATGTACTAGATAAATTATGTAGCACGAATTAAAAATGTGTCGGGGGTTTTTCAAATATTTTTTTTTTTAATCTACCTGACGGACAAAAAACAAATTTCAGTTTCAGTAAACTACCCTATTATTAATTTCAATCAAACATGGCGGCGGCGATTCCCGCAATTTATCGAAGTGCGCCCACAAGGACCGAGAACATTAAGCGCTCATTTAAATCGTCACTATTAATGTGGCTCGTGGCTTCTCGTTTACAATACCGTTCATTATTTCTCTGGCTCACATTAACGACATGTGAGCCGACAGCGGCTTTTTGTGTCCATTAATGATTGGAACTATTTATAATGTTTTCGGCAGGGATTTATTTATTTGTAGGTATATTATACCGAGACGATGATTACCGAGACGTGGTCGCTCAAAATGGGCCTTATCAGAAAGCTTAAAGTCACCCAAGGGGCAGACGATACGTTGGAAGGCCTCCCACTAAGTGGACCGATGACCTGGTTAAGGTTGCGGGAAGGCGCTGGATGCGAGACGCACGGGATCGGTCAATGTGGCGACGCCTGGGGGAGGCCTATGTCCAGCAGTGGACGTCTTACGGCTGAAATGATGATGATGATGAGGTATATCATGCACAGTTCCTTCTTGGGCTTAAATATGAATGAATGCTATGTGTTCCCAGTGGCTTGACCCCTCGCCACGGTATGGCCTATTTGTAGGTTACTTCTAGGCATCAAGCGTGCTTCACCGTCGACCACATTATCGCTCACCGTCAGTCGAAATAGTGGATAAATAGGAGAAAAAAAAAAGATTAAGGACTAAGGATTAACGACAAAGGGAGCTTGGGGCACCCCAACACGGATAGCTTAGGTTCGAAGGAGATGCTTCTCCTTCATGTTAGGTTACTTTAGACCCTATAGCTAGAAATAGGAGCCCCGCGCAGCAGGGCTTAAACAGTAATCGTACTTACCTATTCTATATTAAAACCAATGTCAACATTAAAATAATAAAATAAAAAAAGTTAATTAAAAATCAAAAAACCCGTTTGCCTAGAAAGCGAACTAAAAAGACGTAAATAAGAAGAAAATCATGATGTGCAGTCGGAGGATACATATTCGCCAGCTGGCTGACCAAAATCAGATGTCACATACATACATACAGACTGATAAACACATTATCCTCCTTCGGCAGTCGGGTAAAAAGAAATATTTTTATTACCCGGCCCAATAAGAGATGGGAATTATTCAGAAACCCCGGTCAATATAACCATAATGCCTTCTCATATTGAGCATTTTTATATTGCTCGGGCATTATGAACGATGCCGCATTAATCACTACGATACGTTTTACCGACGTCTGCGTGGCAATACAACACAAGTTGACCATCTTGAGTGAACTCAGTCCGTCCAGAGTCTGGCCGCGACACGAAAGTATGTAACAGTATGTTTATCTCTTTCTGACATCGGGGTCCTATTTATAACTTTGTGATCTTTTAACCCACTCAGTGATAGAAATAAAGTTCCAAGTTCCATAGGTCGTATGTAGGTAGCTATAGTAAAATCTCATTGTTGGCAGGTGTTTCTTACAGGAACGTTATCACTGAGAGCATTCGCGTGTAATGAGCATCGACGTCGAATATTCGAGTGGTGTGGACGTTGAACCGAGCGTTACAAAGCTTACACACAAGCGCAAACTTCGGCCGGTGTGGACGTCGCAACGATTTTCGCGGAAACGGCTCGCATTCGAATGTTCACGCAAATAAAAGGCTCGAAAGCTAGTACTCAGATAATGAAATCAATGAGTATGTATGTAGGAATATTACTGGCCTCTTGTAAAGCAAGGAGTTCCTTGATCTTAAGTGTTTGTGACCTTCTTGGTCAATCGTATTATGGAATGAATGACATTTAACGAGATCGTATTCGAATGCACCAAGCTCGCAAGGAAATGTTCATCTCGAACGTTCATAGTTTTGCTCGAATGTGAATGCTGGGCTCGCTGGGAAGCATTTGTTGCTTGCCTACGATTGCTTGTTTACGAATGCTCGCGAAAGAATGCTCCCAGTGAGGACGCTCTTTACGGAGATAAACTCATAAAACTCAGTGTGTTATTGATGTAAAAACTCGAAAATTTCCTAAAGTGTTTTTACCAAAATAAACCAAGTTAGGAAAAACTACACGTTGCGTAAAGGCTAGCAATTTAGCAAGTTTAATAATAAAGATATCTTCGCCGACCTCAGACACGTACTCCGATGGCCGCCATCGCATCGCCGCCATGTTTAATATGGCTGACAGTTTGGCGCCAAAATATCGGCGGAACGTTGGCAGACATGTGTTGTAGTTCCGCGCTGAATACATAATGAAATGAACGGATATTAAAACGGAACAGAAAACAGGTGCGGAGAGTGTGAGACACACGGATTTTCACTTAAAACGGGTAGAAATAGGCGTAGCGTTATGGTAAAATGCTTTTCAATAACCGGCTTTTGTGTATTTCGTACCGTATTACTTTTAATCGACTTTCAAAAAAGGAGGAGGTTCTATATTCGACTTCATGTTTTTTATTTTATTTTTGTGTATGTTCACCGATTTTTCCGTTAATTCTTTTTTTGTTTGAAAGAGTATGTTCCTAAATTGGTCCCATTTTAATTTGGTGAAGATCTGATTAAGAACTTCGGAGATATACAACAGAACTCTTCAATAAATGACAGCAAATCTCTCGGGATTGCTGCAATCGCATGTCTGTTTATTGTTTATACCATTTCATAACATAACATCACGCCAGTAAAAGTACTGGCGTGATGTTATGTTATGAAATGATGAACCAGATATGTTCAGGTTTCATGATATTCGGGTAATCTATTCTAGCATTACAGGTACCTTATTAAAGAAATTGTCTATTACGTACAACTAAAAAGTGAAAAATAAAAAACCTTTTTATTAACTATTCGATTTGTAGTGCTTTAATTTGGAAGTCGGTAGTTTTTTTTTGTAAAAATCTACTACAATAATCAATTTGTACTTTGATGTAAATGAATATTACCTTTACCAGCTAAGATTAGCTTTAATAGTTCAGCATTAGCTTTCAACCGGCTTCTGAAAAGATATAAGCGACGCATCACTAAAAACACGCCAGTCAAATGATGCGGTTGGATGTTGATAATTTATTTCAACCAATCCTAGAAACTAACGCGCATTTGGCAATTTGTCATAACTAATTTATTAGATTATTTTCCAGAAATTAATTCTCTCAAATATGTAATTACAATCAACAAGATTGAAACCTGACCCACCCTAATTCTTCTTCAGACATTCTAATACAATTATGTCGAATTATGCTTAAATATTTTCGTCAATAGTATATACTAAATGGTGGAGACAGCAGAATATGGCAGTTTAGTACCTACTGACCGCTTTAAGGTCCGTTTATATCTACAGACACTGAGCGTGCCAGACACGTGCCGTGGCAGACAACATAATATTCTTTTATACAGTGTCTATTAATGTATTTATATCTATCGTTACACGGCCGCGCAGACACCAACAGACACGGGATGTGCGCGGCCAGTATTCACGGCAAGAATATTTTGTCTTATCTGTACGGTTCATGTCTGTACGTGTCTGTAGCTTACCTACCGGGCAGTGTGAACAGAGCATCGAAACCGTGCAGACATCTTTTGTTTCCTTTACCTGTCGATTTGTCCTTTTTCTGTCGATGTCTAAGACGGCACGCTCAGATGTAAATAAACGGTGTCTGTCGGTTTCTGCCCCGGAACGTGTCTGACACGCTCAATGTCTGTAGATATAAACGGAACTCAGCTAAGACATCGTAAAATCACTGTCGATCCGTAATATTTGTGAGCAAAAATGTTAACTGTGTCTATTTGAATACACCCAGTGTATCGAATAATTTGTGTGATTTTATTTTCACGATTGTACTCATCTATCTGCCCACACAGGATGTCTTAACCTAAGGGAATAATCCTGAGTTCCTGACTGTCCCATAGTTTGCATCTATCGGACATTGAAGCGACATATTTATTTCCTCAGCAACAATATTGTTATCCATTGAATAAGTTTGTGACAATTAGTTTACCCATCTCAATGTCATTTTAATGACATGCCGCCATTTTAATATTTATACTCGAAATAAGCCCCTGCTTCGGAAAATATTGTTCTGTACTTATTTAAGTAAACAACGACAGTTAATTCCAAATTCAAAACTTAATTTCTGCTTTATCAAATAATATTTTTTATCTACTTCGGTTTCGTTATATTCGAATTACAAAATTGACAGCGGTTTCATTATGATACCCATAACGACATCGGGTTGCATTATGCGAATCGTCATAAATTCTAAACCACAAGCAAAGACATTCTGAACATACAGCCAGGTATCTATAATATTACTTCGAAATCGAGACAATGTAAATGATGTTTTTAAAAACGGAACATGTTTAGAACAAAAGAATCGTATATTATTTGGCTGTTGCGGTTACAAGATCTTTGCCTTAAAGCTAATAAAGACTAAATTAAAAATTAAAAATAAAGTGGACGCGGGAATATTTTTCTGAGTGAATTTTATTCCAAATTTTATTAAAAATGTCTTCAACATCAAGTGATATTGATAATACTCCACCAGATATAATAAATAGAGCAGTTCCTATTTATTTTAATAATTGTTCAATACAAAATTACATATAAATAAACAAAGTCAGTGTGTAGTTAAGTTTCTATTAAAAATACTTATTTGTCTGTATCTGTATTTTATTCCTTCCTTCGTAGATAAAATATTGTATGCAACTGTACGTTATTGGTCTTTTAATAACTCGTGCCCACCTATTTCGGTACGCGCTACGCTTGTACCGAAAAATGGCACTCGTATTAAAAGACCGTCCATAACGTAACAGTTGCATAAATAGCTATTTCAACACACTTGCTCATAAAGTGGCTCTAATTTCACCGCAATTAGGAACATAATAAGAATCTGTGACTGTGTAATCAAACTGTGACTTTTTCATTACTATTATTTACAAGTGAATTATAGTCTTTTTTTTTATTTATTGGATTTCGATACAAAAAGATCGTGCTCAATAGTACAAATAAATTTATGGACCTACCTATTGCTTGCTCATTTCATGCAAGTTCGTATTTAAATAGATAATTTCGAACTTGTACGTATTTAATAAATAAAACTTTCACTCAAATATAACTTTTGTTTTTCTCTGTAATAAAGAAAACTTGAAATTTCCCATTTTGTACGTGGCTGAAACGCTATCCGCGAAAATCCAAAAAAAAGAAACCTCATTCTTTTCGTCTATGGCCGACCGCCATTGTTAGATGCGCGCGCATAGGAAAACTGATTAATTTTCGCACGCCATTGCGAAAAAAAATTCACAACTCGTTTTCACTGTTGAAAATGTTTTTTTTTGTATTATTTTCTTCACAAGTGTGTTGTAAAACGTCGTATGATACACGTGTGTATTAATAATTACCGTCCTCGGCTCTCTTAAGACCCTCACCTAACGGCTCGGGTCTTAATGGCGCCTCAGCGGTAATCACCAACATTACACACTTGTACCATAATGTACTATAAATTATTAATTTACTGCACTGCCTGACACAGTATTTTAAAACGTCACTGAAACATGAGTGGTATAACAACAAATTACATATTTGTATTTACATCCAGCGCCTTTCGAAATTATAATAATAATAGCAAAAATTTCGAAGGAAAATAGAATCAATAATTAAAGTTCGTCTTTACCCGACGACGGCGAATCCAAAAGGAGGGTTTTGATTCTTACCCGACTACGGCGAAAGCAAAAGGAGGGTCAAATCTTGAGATTTAATTTATCCTAAGTTATTTGCTTTGTGTAAATAATTCGCCTGTTCAAATTTAAGAAGTTATACTTTTAAATAGGAAATTAATTTATTATAGAATGTTGTATGTTCTTATCAATAAATTTCAGGATTATCTACAGAACTTGGCACCTATTTATATCTCAATTCTTTCGTCGGCGAAGTCAACAACCACGCATATTCTTAATATTCAACTTGGCTCCCATTTTCACATTTATGTTTTTGATGGGTTTATCATAACAAGACAAACTCGTAATAAATACTTAATAGAAAATCTATTTGAATATTTTTGCGTATTCTACAAACAACGATTACATAAAGTTATACCTTTGAAAGCAAAACCTATTTCATTTCGTGAAAGCTTAGGTACTACGTGCAATAGAATTTATCAAATTGAAATACCTGGGACTGAGTGACCGATTCAGATAAACTCGTATTTTTTTAGGGTTCCACACCCAAAGGGTAAAAACGTAACCCTATTACCACACATTATATAATACTAGCATACAGATGTCTCATCCCATACAAAGAAACCGTGCCAACGTACTGTACTGATTATTTTTTGTTCATCGATAGCGTTCCGTTCCGTTTCACAGATATATATGGTGATCTATCTATCGCCGTGGAACGGAACCGAACGCGATATATTTACAAAAAATAATCAGTATAACCAGATGAAAAACGCTAGTTACGACGGCACGGTTTCTTTGTATGGGATGAGGCATCTATATGCTAGTATTATATTATCTGTGCTGTTACTAAGACTCCACGTTCCGTCTGTATGTCCGTCTGTCACCAGACTGTATCTCATGAACCGTGATTCCGTGTATTTCTGTTGCCGCTTTAACAACAAATACTACAAACAGAATACAAACAACGTGATTTTTTTGCCGTTTTTTGCGATAATGGTATGGAACCCTTCATGCGCGAGTCCAACTCGCACTTGGCCAGTTTTTTTTCTATTCGCGTTTGAAATATAAAATAAAACCCTAAATTTATAAAATATAATACTTTACATTTTTACATGCTGTTATTTAAATTGCTTAGTAAGTTTGGGTCAAATCTTGCAACTGAACATTAAAACAGTAAGGTATCCCCAACCGATTGAGCTGAACTTTTTCATAGGCTTGTGGTTTGGATCGCTATGCACGGTAAAGCTAAGTGGTGGTAAACCAACATGGCGGACCAAATATGTTAATGCACCCCATGAGATAGCAATACGAAAAAGCTTGTTTTTAAAAAGTTTTTTTTTAAATAATTAATTTATATAAGTGCGCATGCCTCAAATCAGCGTAATTTCAGATGGTAAAACTAGGTTATCACTTGACGCTGTTTTCAGCTATAAACTCAAATCCAAGTCAATTCAAACTACTTATTTATTTCAACTTAACCATTTACAGGCACTTATAAATTGTCAAAGAGTCGGTAAGTCAGGTATTTACGACAGTTCAGTCGTTCCAAAGCGTAGATCTCTCTGGAGAAGAACGTGCAAGAAACTCCGTGAACACTATTTTGAATTAAGTTCTTACAAAACTCCTGCACTCTAAATTTACGTAACTTTATTGAACGCTCAAAGCACGCGCACACGCTCTTACATTTCAACAGTATTAATTGCGTATTTTACGCTTGTAACGATTAAAAAATAACATTTTAAAACATAAGAAGGTCAGTAGCGTCCTCTAGTGATAAAAATTAGTATTTAATATTACAGTTTACAATACATCAGATAGATGGCGCTAATGTCTAATCGATTAAACAATATTATTTAGATATATTTGAATGTGTGTCAATAATAATTATAATAAACACACAGCTATATACAAACATTAAATTTAATTTTGAAATAAGAAAACTTAATGCATGTTATAGATGAGCAGACTACCAACTTAACAAGAAAAAGATCGCTCAATGTTTATGCGGTTGGCAAGAAGTAAAATCCTTTTCAATGTGGGTCAATGTGGGTCTTGGCAGCTCCACCTAATTCAGTAGATTTTAAGAAAGTCGATTAAATCTTGATGACTCGAGGGAGAAAACGAACTAGTGTGAGAATGAGATGTTTCATTGATATAAGGAACTAATGTGCGCTGTGATTATTAGTTTAATTCGTCTGAATATCCACGCGTTGTATCAACCATGCGTTATGAATCTGATGAGATTCGGAGGACATTTTATTTAAACATAATCTCAACCTAATATTTAACAACATCTCATGATGATGACGACTTGAGAAAATCGCTTCCAAGACTTAAGCAGCAGGATCCGAACACAGATGTCTTCATGGTGTAGTTGATGCATAGATACAACTGCACAGGCTGAACGATGTTGTTTGAGACAGCATATCTCCAGTGTTGAATCTTAAGGGAGGAGCGTCCTCACTGAGAGCATTCACGTGTAATGAGCATTCGACGTCGAATATTCGAGTGGTGTGGACGTTGAGCCGAGCGTTACAAAGCTTACACGCAAGCGCGAACTTCGGCCGGTGTGGACGTAGCAACGATTTTCGCGGCAACGTCTCACATTCGAATGTTCACGCAAATAAAACGCTCGAAAGCGAGTACTCGGATAATGAAATGAATGAGTATATACTCGTATGTAGGAATATTACTGGCCACTTGTAAGCAAGGAACAGTTTCTTGATCTTGTATTTGTGACCTTCTGTGTCAATCGTATTATCGAATGAAAGATATTTAAGATAGTATTCGAATGCTCCAAGCTCGCAAGGGAATATTCGACTCGAGCGTTCATAGTTTTGCTCGAAAGTGAATGCTGGGCTCGCTGGGAAACATTTATTGCTCGCCTACGATTGCTTGTTTACAAATGCTCACGAAAGAATGCTCCCAGTGAGGACGTTCCTGTATATGTATCCCTTCTAATGTAAGTTGTGCTTATTTAATAATATTCATCAAGAAAGTTCAGTGACAGACTGTATTTGAGAGAAGAATAAATTTGTTGAGAAGACCAAGTGAAAGACTTTGCTTTAATCAATACCTAATGCGAAACCATCCCCTATTAGTCTCACGCAGTTACTACCACTGGGTAAGTTGATGAGTAAGGAAAAATTAACCTTACATGCTGTCAATTAGATTGATTTTTAAATATGAAGCAATGACTGACATTATTGTGCGTAAGCGCGTTCTTTGAGTTTTCAATAAAGTTGCGCAATAAGCTTCGATGAAGAATACACTAGATTCCCGGTCAGCGCTTCAAAAACGGGCCGAAAAATATGGCCACAAATACGGTTGTGTCACTATTTTTAAATTAGGATGGTCCAATCATAGCCAACATTAATACGTAAAAAATGCCGCAATGTGCGTTCAAAAACTGTGCAAATAACCACCGTAACACCTTGAATTTGGAAGGAATATCTTTTTTTGTGTAAGTTTATCTATCACGGTTCTTGAGATACAGTCTGGTGACAGACAGACAGACAGACGGACCGCGGAGTCTTAGTAATAAGGTCCCGTTTTTATCCTTTGGGTACCGAACCCTAAAAACCGAATTAAATAGTAAATATGAATCAATTACCATATATTATGATTGTCGAAAAAGCGAACGCGCCAACTATTGTAACAAACATTGACTGTTCTGGAACAGAGAATGCATGAAGTAGTTTGTAAAGTTTTTTTTTTTTAGTTAAACTAAAACGTACGGAATCATTCATTTATCCTCGTATAAAATCCATCCCATTTTATTCCATGTATGAAAACTCCTTGTTACTAAACTTTTTTAAATTGATTTATAAATTTAAAATTTAACTGCAAAACTAATGATCGAGCTCGTAAACAAAAGTCACGACCACGTAATAGCGTAAATAAATGCCTATGCAAAAGATTCAATTTTCGAATCATAACTATAGCCTCTGAAAGTACGCCATGTTTAACAACTGTATTGAAATAGTACATTGTGATACAAGGGTAGAAAATAACCTACACACCCGTGTATCATACGGCGTTTTTCAATACAGTTGTGTGAAATAGTAAAAACAAGTCAAAGATTTTTTTTTCCCCTAAAATAAAATTATCGTAAGTCGCCATATATCTTTCTCGAGATTTTGGAGGCAAAATTTCATCTTGCGCAGTTTTCGCCACAGATAAAATATCGGGTGTAGTTAATTCCATTTCATCAATTGTACTGAACTCATATTAAAAAAAAGAATCAAAATATCACACAAAAAAAAAAAAAAAAAAATGGCGCGTTTTGGAACTGGACTTTTTTTTTACAACGAAAACAGCCTATACAGCCTATTCGATTTTGATGAATGTTGATTTTGAAAATTCGAATTTCGAATTCCTTTTTTTGTCACATTGTAATTCAGACTTTAATACTTGCGAATAAGACTAAATTTGTATTGAGTGCAAACATTTTTTATTGCTTTTTGTACAGTTTTGTGAATGTAACTTTAATCATTGCATTTAAGGTTGAATTTGCATTAATGAATATTTATTTCAAGTAGAATTCTTAGAATTACCTAGATTTAGAGTAAAGTTTAGTCAGCAGGGTAATTTTTAGGGTACAAACCCGGTGAGGGTAATTTTAGGGTAAGTTTTTTGCTGATGCTATAATAGAATTGGTAACTTATTTGTGATGAAATGGGCTGTAGTTTAAATATTTTCCTTGAACCCGCAATCTCTCAAAACTTCTTTCTCGATACGCCTATTATAGCCTCAATGAAGTAGTCAAGTACTTGTTACAAATAGGAAAGAAGGAAGAATCTTTGGAAAACACCAGATTTATTTAGTTTCAAATATCCTTATAGTGAAATTTGACTGTAATAAAAAGTGTTATGATTGTATTGGCTCGTCTTGCATGAATTGTAAGAAATATAAAAAGAACCGATGACAGCAAATTTAAAAATTTAGGGTAATATTTTCATTTATCTTAAAATCTAGGGTAAATTAGGATCAGACTTGGGATAAAACAAAAACAAGACCTGGCAACACTGTATTAGTTTTGTATGGGATCCTGTATCTAGTGACTTCTTCATCGAAGGCAATAAGGTTAAAAAATAAAATGCTAAGCAATGTAATGCGAAGTTCAACAAAGAGGCCACCATTATTTAGTTAAGTACAGCATTACCGATGTAGGACTTTCAATACAAAAACATTATCGGTTCCCGGAACTCAGAAATACAATAAAATATTCGATCAATAAATCCCCAAAGAGCTTCCTGCTTTCAACAGAAAGTACTTAAGCCGTTCAGCACGCGTACTCCAAGATCCAATACAATACAACACAACACAATAAAGCTAAGAATGTAATACAATACAACACATTGCCGTTCACGAAAAATACTGATAAAGCCGTATCAAGTGTTTTATTTCGGTGTGATCGGGCTTGGTATTCGGGGTATGTAACACCGGAGCGAGCATTTGTGACTACTGGAGCTCAGCCAATGGTTCAAATACGACATAATTTCATGATTGTGTCACTGCTTCTCTATAATTATATAAACGCAGGTGCGACCTATTTGCCAATCGCGACAACTGACTCGAAGAGTTAACTCAAGATCTTTGGGTCCAATGTCAAATCCGTGCTGCTCTACGGGTGCGAAACGTGGAAGGTAACAAAGGACCTGTCTTTGTCAACCGATTTCTTTGTCGCATCCACCGCACCATCTCTAACGTAAAGCTGTTGGAGAGATGCCATGATAGCCCGATCGATAAACAGATCAAGCGTCGTAAATGGAGATGGATTGGTCACACGCTCTGGAGGGATTCCGATCACATTCCTTAACAGGCAATGGATTGGAATCCTCAAGGGAAAAGGAAGCGCGGTCGTCCCTGTCAAACCTAGCGATACATCTTATTGGCTGAAGCGTGGAGCGAGGTGAAGCGTGAAGCTCAAGATTGGTCGCGATGGAGGTTTACTAAAGACGCTCTCTGCCCCAGCTAGGGACATAGGATCTTAAGGTTACACTAGTCGATCATTCTTCCATACAAACGTAGTCTATCGATTACTCCACTGTTTCACGATGTACGTTCAAAATAAAAATAAATACAATTTGCCTCA
Source organism: Orthosia cruda (assembly GCA_964057195.1). Lineage (NCBI taxonomy): Eukaryota > Metazoa > Arthropoda > Insecta > Lepidoptera > Noctuidae > Orthosia > Orthosia cruda. The sequence goes on from OZ059841.1 coordinate 27,588,919, forward strand.
TCTATATCTAGCCCTGTATGGCAACAAAAAAGTAAAAAATAAAATATTTGAAGGTTATGAGCGTCGAAAGTTCCATATTTCAACACTAATTTTAACGCATCTTTGGGCGGAAATAAATACCACAAGAAGAAGGAAAATTGCGAAGCGGCCTCCATACAGGGATAGATTAGTAATTCAACAATGCAAATCATTTTATTTTGAAAATATAAATTTAGTAGTTTTTTTTATGATATCTAGACTCCCAAAGACCTGTTTATAAAATTTCGCGCGCTCGTTTTCGCCCTAAATCATCATACATTTCGATACAAATTTGCAAAAGTGCTAATTCTTACGCGAACAAGCTTCGTACTGCTCTTCACAGCATCTATCTCATTGGCTTGTGTTGTCGGATGACTTGGCATACATTTTAACCTCGCACAAAATAGTTCGTTCCGTCGACTAGTTGAACCTAAAGTCAAATCATTCTTGCCAAATCTCATATTCCTCCGTCCTCCTTACTCCCACACAGCTCTATTATATATATCGGCCTCTATATATTGGCCTCGTTTTAATGCTGGAATATACAGTGGCCTAGACTAGTGAAATTCTGTCAACGAAAACGCGATGATAGCGATTGGAAAATGTTCAAAATGTAAAGGGAATGTCAAACGCTATCGAAATGTCACGTGATTATTATTTATTATATATTTTATTATTATTTTTCCCTTCCTTACATTTACTTGTCTCAAAACTCAGGTGGTTGTGCACGACAAGCAGCTAAGGAGGAGACGCGTGTACTGTGAAAGAGCACCACACTGTCTATGTTTGGGATGGATGTGTATTTGATTGATGTGGATTTGAATGGACCTTTGGTCCATTTGCACGACACCGCACCACATGCGACACTATTTTCATACGATTTTCCATATATGTCGTCGCGACTTTTTTGCGGTGACGATTTAGCGGCTGTACAAAACCGGTATGAGCTTGTTGACGACACGACACACCGCACCGCACGGCTCACGCGTGGTTGGTCATTCACGCGCTTATAAAACAATTCAAGTGGCAGTGCACTTGCACTGCAGTGTCGTTGCAAAATCGTGTCTAGTGAACAAACGAACGGACGACAGACCATATGCAGTGTGTTAAAAATCGTGACTGCAAATCGTGTCGTGCGGTGCCTCGTGAACGAACGACCTTTGTACAGCGGCCAACTTGGGCCCGCAATCGGTTAAGAAATTTGCAGATTGGTCACTTGGCGGCAGTTCGCGTTCAGGGGGCAGATGTTCTGCCGTGATGATGATGTGTGGAGGGGTAAACTAACACTGATGAAGTCAAATAAGATGCAGTCAGATCCTCTTAGATAGTTTGAGATAAAGTATGATGTCGAAATTAGTTCAAAACGGCCGTCTTTTTTTTAACGAACTTCCCAAAAGAAGGTTCTCAATTCGGATGTTTAATATTTTTTTAAGTTTTTCGGGCAAAACTCCGTCATAATTAGACGGATTTGCAAAATTCTTTTTTTGTTTGAAAGGTATACTCTCGAGGTGGTTCCATTGTCACCAAATCAGAATCTGACGATGGGATCCCATGGAAATCGAGAGAACTCCTCAAATTATAGTGATCAAAATCGCAATATTTTCAATAAAATGGCAAGCATTCGCATCCAGAAAGTATCATATGGTGAAGTCGAACTGATGAAGAAGACCATAGATAGCTACTGGAGGTCCTTAATCAATATTTTATGGGTATAAGATATCTCGAATAGTTAAGCGACTATGATGAAGCAAATACATATAAATAAATGGTACTGATGAAAATCGTACCATCGAACTGATCTGATGATGAAGCCGGCAGGTAGGCACTGGAACACCGTAATAAAACAATGTATCCTAGTCGTGTTTGGGCTTATTGAAATTGAAATGAGATGTACTCCGGCTACAAATGATGTTTTTGGTAATATAAGGTACCAAAAAGATTAAAATAAAAAACTTATTAACAAAAAAATTAAACCGACTTCTAAAGCAAAACACTACAAAGCGAAAAATAACTTTAAGTTCCAAAGTCGGTGTCATACTAAAAACAATAGTTATCAAAGACACCGACTTCGGAAAAAAGTTATTATTAGATTTGCTTTGCTTAGAAATCAATTTAATTATTTTGTTAAAAAGTTTTTTTAAGTCTACATCCTCTTAATTTAAGCAACATTACTAGTACAATAATATGTGTATTAATAATGTACACCTAAAACTACTTGCATTCATAGTTAAAATAATTAGTATTTTGGTGAACAATGTGTTCGTTAATGTATGCTTGTTCCAAATGTGTTATAAATATGCTTAACTCATTAATCATATTCACAGGCTCATTGTAGCGTAATGGATAAACAATATCTAATCTATTTTGGAATAATAGTAGTATATCTACACTCACAACGTAATTGTTCCAAATATGAATTCAAAAAATATTGTATAAACACGTTATTTATATTCGTGGATCTAATATTTTTTAGTTTATGAAACTGTTGCGTAATGAGGGGTATTAAAATATGAGTGTGTGTTTAAAATGTGAGTTTTCACACGAATATTTTAATACCTAGTTATGTGCAGTTTCATTCACTACTTTATCTACACTCATAAATTGGTATTGAACCTACTAAATACCTCTGTTTGCATTTTCCATTCCATAAAATCGTGATAGCATTTGTCATATACTTTTCTCGACTTTGCTGGTAATAAAATAAGAGTAATTTCCTTCGCCGCATCTAAAATATCGGGCGGAGTCAAATTTTCTTCACATTCACTGATATCAGACATTTTTAAACAATAATTTAAATAACTCATGAAATTCAGTACAGCAAAACTTGCAAAACGTATGAATGGCACCAAAACCCAGCACATCACCGCATTAACCGCGCATGCGCTAAGGCTTAGCACGCACTGCGATCTTTATTATCGCGATTTTTTCCGGCCATTCTGCGACCTATGGAATTGTTTGAAATTGTTCGCGTTGCGGTAAAGAAATCGTGCTGAAATAATACCGCAAGAAATCCGTGTTTTGCCACAGAATCCACCGTACCACGGCGCGAATTTTATTAGTCCGAATATTTTGAGCTCTATGAACAGGTAGAAGGAAACAAAATTCGCGCGAATAAAAATCGCAGTGCGTGCTAAGTCTAATAGTGCTAACACACGTCCGGATTTGCTCCGGCCGGACTAACTCCGCCCACAAATCCTTTCTCGCTTACACACGCTTGTAAGGAGCGAGACGGACTCAATTAATAATAATAATGTCCGGCGGACCACTCTACACACGCTCGGATTTGGTCCGGGCCGGACTAACTCCGCACACAAATCCGTGGTCCGGCCGGACCAAATCCGAACGTGTGTAAGCACTATAAAGCGGGCATTGTCATAGAAAATTTAAAATTGGAATCAAATCTTTTTATATTAGGTACTATAAAATGGCATTACAAAAAAAATATTGATGGAAACTCCTTGTGATTAACTTCTTGGATTTGTCCTGTATCCAGAAAAATAAAAAACTTTTTAACAAAAAATCAAACCGACTTCCAGAACAAAAAACTACAAACCAAAAAATAACTTTCTTTTCCGAAGTCGGTGTCTTTTGTACCCAACTTTTTTCAGTTTTTCGACACCGACTTCGGAAAAGAAAGTTATTTTTGGTTTGTAGTTTTTTGTTCAGGAAGTCGGTTTGATTTTTTGTTAAAAAGTTTTTTATTTTTCTCTTTTTAGTTTTGGTAGGTATCTCCAATTAACATGATAATCATTTATGGCCAAAGTACATCTTATGACGATTCCAATAAGCCCAAGCACGACTAGGATACATTGTTTTATTTCAGAGTTCCAGTGCCTACCTTCCGGCTTCGTCATCAGAACAGTTCAATGGTACCATTTTCATTAGTACTATTCATTTATAAGTATTTGTTTAATCATAGTCGGTTAACTATTCGCGATATTTTATACCCGTGACATACTTAGCATTGAGGAGTTTTAGTGGCCATCTGTGGTCTTCTTCATCAGTTCCACTTCACCAAATTATACTTTCTGAGTGCAAGTGATTGCATTGTTGGTGAAAATACCAAAATCACTATATAAATGCCTATAATATTTGAGGAGTTCCCTCGATTTCTCTAGGATCCCATCATCAGATCCTGACCTGATGACTATGGGACCAATTAGGAAGTATATCCTTCAAAACAAAAGAAGATTTTTTGAAATCGGTCCAGGCGTCTTTGAGTAATCGGGGAACATACATAAAAAAAAAAAAAAAAAAAAGATTCCGACGAATTGAGAACCTCCTCCTTTTTTTGAAGTCGGTTAAAAAAATGTTTTATAGCATTATTTTTGTTAGGGAAGGTTTACAGAGCGAAAACACATGGAATATCATTAAGCATATTGTAATAGGAAGGTACAACATCAAGATATGTAAAAACAGGACAACCGTACAAAATACAGTACCAAAACTCTATTCTAAAGCTAGTTCAAACTAGACAGTACTCTATCTAGCCAGCAGCTAGTGTTAGTACATGAAGGTGATATATCTTCAACAATTTTGTTAGAGAAATAGTGTTATAATATGATTCTATTTTTAAATTTCGGTATTATGTTTATAAAGTATGCCAATATAAACTCGTTTTGAATTTTATAAATCGAATATTACGATATGAGAGTAGATAAAATTAATAAAAAAAACCATTGCAGTGCAACATTTGCCTTCGATTTTCAAACCACTGCATCATAAAATAACTTTTTAATTTTTATAGCACACTTTTACTTTTTAATTTATTGGCACTTATGGGCTTAGAAAATTTGTGTTAAGACTCTCACACACATTCTGAGTTCATCTCTGAATCTAGACTCGGAATTCATATTATTATTTGAGAAAGCCCGGCAATGCATACAATTTCATTATGCCCCACTGTGCCCCACACACATTCTGATTTTGTCAGATTACGATTCACTCATTGCCATTCAGATTATGAATGCCGACTCTGTATTCAGAGAGGAATTCAGAATGTGTGAGTCCAGCCTTAATGTCTATGGATGCGCGCGCTGCGCATTCATGCGCAATGAGAATCTAAATTGCCCGCCATAACACATATTTTTCCGTTTCCACTTTGTTTTATTTCAACTGTATGAGTGAAAATAAAATATTGTATGCAACGGCATATAATTAGCGGCAACCTCGGCAAGCGTTAGATTGTCCCGTGCGCGTGCGCCTGTTAGTATTTAGCCATACATAAAACAAATCTCAGTTTTTTTTATAGTAATTGGAAAAAGGGTAGGCAGATGGATTGATATTTGAACGTTAGCTGGTATAATACTCACAACGGATATTTGTGTCTCTGAATTGGTTACAAGACCCTGCGCAGTAGCTATTTTTTTTTGTCAATAATGAAGGTGGAAGATAGCATTGTATAACTGTCTCTTTCAATCGCTTACGTTTGTCGCATCGTCCTACCTCGCTTACTCTAAGCATTATATTCGATGGCAAACTGTTTCTTGCGCAATGGTTGGCAGATCCGCTGTGACTATTTTACTTAACGCTTCGGTGTGACAACCGTCTTCTTAAAAACGCCCCAGCAGATGAGATACACAAAATATATTGCTTTCGTAAGAATAGAATCGGATCCGATCGCACACGGATTACCTTTGTTCCGCAGCACTTGACAAACAATATAATATATAGGAGATATGTATTAACTTGTCCGATGCCTTTGAGAAATATGTGAGGCTGTTTATTCTGCGGATAAGGAATGGGGCCATTTTTCATCGGCTTACTTCAAGTGAGAATTTTTTATAAATTGCTTGAACACTAAACGCGTTTATTTGTTTACGAGGCTTATTGAAGACTTCAAACGAGATACTTAAACAAAGGCATGCTCTATTTTTAACTGACTTTAAAAAAGGTGGTTAATGGCAATTGGACACGCATGTATGTAGTATTGTTAGAATTGCACAATATTCACATACTTATTCATATTCAATATTTTACACAAAACAAACATAAACAAATACAGAAGGACAACTTATGTACAAAGGCGAGCTTAACCCACAATTGGGTTCTCTTACAGAAAACTTCAGTGTTATAGCGAGATTTACACAATTAGGACAGTGAACAAAAGCGCACAACAAAAAAAACATATTTAAATTCTTACTAACTAAATTATCTACACAAATACGTGTACAGCACACAATGCATAAACATAATACATACTTTATAATATATAACTAAAATACATGAATTATGTGACTCTATCCCTCAGTTTCCCACCTTAAAATTATCGGAGAATTAATGTGACAAATTGTCAAACACGCGTTATCTTCTGTGATTGGCTGTTGAAAATTCATTCAACCAATCACAGCAGATAACGCGTGCTTGACAATTTGTCACATTAATTCTCCGATAATTTTAAGGTGGGAAACTGACGGTATGTGGGTTTCTAAAGAGGTGTGCTAAATTTCATAAGTATATGAATATATGTTTGTCCACGTATTCCTCAGAAACTAGAAATTGTATTGCAGTCACTCTTTTTTATTTATTGTGTTAAGATTTTTAACTAAAACTATAAAAAAACGAATCTAACTTTTTTTTTACCTCCATAAATTGCATTAATTTTACGTGGCGCAATTTTGGCCCCATCCCTCTTTAATCTCATTAAAAAACACGCATTTTGAAAAATCTTAAGTGCGATTAGAGGGTGTCGAGTCAAATCTCACGACGATTTTTCGACACCCTCTAATCGCACTTAAGATTTTTCAAAATGCGTGTTTTTTTTTTATAAATAAGTTACTCCGTGTTTGATAGCTTTGGATTTTTTTAAGAAAACATCATTTGCGTTATTATTTTTATTTTAGACTACTAAGTTCTAGAATCACAGTAAATAAACCAAAAAAAAAACAAAAAAAAAAAAACTTAAATAAAGTACTTAAATAGGAATTACTTCAATTCGTAAAAGAACATTTAATGTTTTTTTATTCCAATTCAGTTAACGGGGACACATATGTTGTACCTTGCCTGATTATATTGGAACCAACCATGTCCACGTGATTTTCAGTAAAATTATCCGCTCCTTCAACCCCGCTCTGATTTAGCCATTCTAAACCGTAATCGCTTGCAAACAGAAGCTCAGTATAGCTCGACGTGTAACAAACCATGAGAGTCACACATTGCGCGCTAGTGTGGCTGGTGCAATGTGGCCCGCGGACACATTTAGGAAAATTTCTCACAATTTTGCACGGGTGTGGAAAAAAAACTTGATATTTCACAATTAAATACATATATACATATTTTTACAATTAATCACAACCCTAAAACCCCTTCCTACCTCCGCGAACGCTTCTCCTACTCCCGTCCTTCCGATGCACTGTGCAGGTCGCATCTTAAGCGTCTCCTAGTAACCCCTTCCCACACTACCGACTTTTACCCCCAGTTTCCCAGCCTAAAATTATTGGAGAATTAATGTGACAAATTGTCAAGCACGCGTTATCTACTGTGATTGATTGAATGAATTTTCAACAGCCAATCACAGCAAATAACGCGTGTTTGACAATTTGTCAAATTAATTCTCCGATAATTTTAGGCTGGGAAACTGGGGGTTAGTCCTACTCCTTGGAACACTTTACCGCCTGACATTAGGGACTGAAAACTCTTGCTGTTTTTAAAAAGAGAGTGAAAGAGCACTATCTTTCCATTCCGTCATAGTTGCAAATAATCATGTATTACGTATATTATTTATTTAAGATATTATTTAGTATTTATTATTGTAATATTTAGTTTATTAATATGTATGTTTATGAGAGTATTTATTAATTAGTTATATTTTAATCTATTTTATAGTAAATTGTTTGATATGTTTTTCTTTTTATTGCCCTACTACTACTCTACACACGGTATCTACATATCTTTTTCTTAACTCTCCTCTCGCAGGTATGCTGGAAGAGATTTCTTTGAAATAAGCGTACCTTTGTACCTATTTTCTGTTGCTTCCTCTTCTTGTCTCTTTATTTTGTGTGTGTACATTCATGGTTAAAAAATAAATAATTTTTATTTACATGTGGGTATTTGGCAAAAAGGTGCCAACATACAAAAAAAAGAAAACGTAAAAAATACATAATACAAATAAAAGTGACACAAAGCACATACCTACTTCAATTAAAACACAGTGCGGTGTGCGCACAGCTCAGCATGTGTCAGGCAAAGATACCTGACGCTGATATTCTTACCCCCCTCTCCCTCACATGAGATTCGGTGCGACGCCTCACGTAATTTATGGACGCCCTCTAAGGGAATAGTTCAAGAGTCTTCAAAATCGGCGAAGTAGTTTTCAAAACATGAAACACACAACAGAACCCCTTAACGACAAACAGTACGAATGTGTTAATAAATATATTATGGGAATTCGGTCAATTCTTTATTCACCATTGCAGTAGGTTATTAATATATTTTAATTAAAAAGTATTTCTTTTGATAAAGCAGAAATTTTGTTTTAAATTATTTACTATTTCGGTTACAGACATTTAATTTCTATAATTTCTAGTAGATATTAAAAAGGTGGTATGCGAAATCATGAAAAATAAGGACATACATATCAAGGATAAACAAAAAGTATATGATGTTTGCATCCTACCTTGCTTAACATATGGCTGTCAAACATGGGCTCTATCAAAACAACTTTTAAACAAGATAAATATTTGTCAGAATAGCATTGAAAGAAACGTAATTGGGGTTAAGAGAAGAGACAGAGTAAGGCTGGATGAAATCAAATCTAGAACAATATTTAAAAAAGTAGAAAATGTGTATACATCTCTCAAATGAACAGGACATATGATAAGAGAGAAAAATGAAAAATGGACGAGATTAATAACCGAATGGTATCCAAGAGACGGAAAAAGAAATAAAGGGCGTCAGACCACTCGATGGGAAGACGAAATAAAAAGAGTAGCTGGTCTATAATGGACAAGAACAGCAAAAGAATGATAGAGTTGAATGGAAAGCTGTAGAGGAGGCCTTTGTCGAAAGACAAGCTAAACCGGTTGCCACTGTCACACTAATAGCCACTGTCTTATTAAATCGATAGCAAGTTTGCTAAGGAAATATACGATAAAGAAATAAGCAAAATTTGACCTAATTGTATTTAAAATGTCTGTAAAATAATTAGCTTATGGTAGGTAATGAATCAATCTAACCGACTGTACATACCGTAATCTTTTAGTAAGTTCAGATTCTTGGAATATTTTGTACAAAAGTACCGACATATCTGAATGTTATCTAAGATCATCACGTGCCCAACGCCAACGTATCGAAGCAGTCTCATTTCCTCTGACACGGAGTGAGCAGTAATCTGTAGCACGATCGTACGTGTTGCTTATCTGCACGCTAGGTAAGCTGCCTGTGACGTATGAGGTCATTTACACGAAGCAGGTGGCGGTGAATGTAATACTGATTCAGTTAAAGATGACTTTATTTGTCACCAGATATAAAAAGTAAAAAACTAAATTTACGGGGACCGAAAAGTTAACAGCAGTTAAGTATGTATTATACAAATATACGCACGGTGTTATTTTGATTTTAATTTTATTTACTTAGCGGTCCCCAGACACGAATACTAGAAATATTCTAGTAGACAGATATTTATTTATTTATGTATTCTTTATTGTACACCAGAAAATACAGTAACAAAAGAAACTTAAAACTAAAAATATACAACGGGCGGCCTTATCGCATTCCGCGATCTCTTCCAGGCAACCTGGAATATGTTATGAGCTCGCGCATTGTGAAGACTCGAATACGTCCTAATTGGGACGTATAGTCTTTAGTCTATGTCACGCATGGCAAAGACTGATACGCTTTGTTGAAACTAAAACAAAATTAAAAAAATGCCATCGAAAATGCCAAATGTGTACCAATTATGATACCAAAGTAAATAAAACAGAAGGGATCTCTTACCATTATGTAAGTACCCATGCAATACACCTCAAAATCTTTTTTTTTTTTTACTAATATTCTGATATTTGGAGGTTAGAAAAAGAAAGATATGTTAAATACATTTGTGGCCAGTATAATGTTTGTTTACATTTACACGCAAGTGACAAACACTAGCTGTCTCTTTTTCTTGTTGGTTCTATCAAGCCATCCCTTTTGACTTGTAGTGAAATGTCAGATGAATTAAAAGTGTGTATGTGTGCTGCCGCTGCTGCGCGGAACACTTTTTTCGTTTGTTTTGTGAGTGTATAACGTATCTGTTTACTAGAATATCATTGAGTACAAGGCTATTTTTTATTATTTTTATGCGGTTTCGTGTCGGGGGTTTATTAATTTTTTGGCATGTTTTTTAAACTATAATTACTCGTATTTATCTAGTAGTAGATACGCTTCGATCGGAAATCTATAGAAATACGTAATTATGACACAATCTTGCGAACATAGCCTGATTCTAAGGCGATTCGCACACTGCAACACATTGCACAGCGTAGCGCGAGAGTGCGTGTTCTTACATTGCTTGAAAGTATCTCTCTTTGCATTGTAAACACGCGTAGTGCAACGCAAAGAAAACGCATTCACGTTTAGTTTCGTGACTTCGTCGCCACGCTACCCGCAGCATATAGCGGGGCAGTGTGTGAATAGCCTTTTTTTCTTTCTTTTTATCGTGGAGAAATGCTCATGCATTCTCGCATACATGCACGCGGATATAGCGCAGTTATGTGGGACTCCTACCCACTAAAACTGCACGGTGTCCTCCTGCGCCGCTTATGGCGGGAACACGGGCACACGTTAGCACTCACCGCGAACCCGCTGCGGCTGTCCGTCACCGGACCCTCCTCTGGGGAGTAACCCCCATCACCGACGCACCAGAACACATAGTACGCCGTGACCACCCCTGGGACCAACCAGCACATGGGTGCCAGACGACCCCGTGTATGGCACCCTTGGTCCCCTTGTGTCGGGTCAAGGTCAATGGCCCCGCCACCTACCATTTTCCGGTCGCAGGGGATAGGGAGAGCGGCCAACTCTATACCGACACTCCTCTTCCCCTGCGGCCCCACCGCGTCCGCCATCAGACGGTGGCGACCCCGTTCAGGCCGCGGAAGGTAGGGAGAGCGGCGCACCATAATACCGGCACTCCTCTCCCGCCGCGGCCTCCAACCCTCAGCCGCGATATCGTATGGGACCTGGGACGCTCCATAAGACATCGCGGCCCGCCTCAGTTGTGATGTCGCCTGTTACCAAGCGGCACCACAACCTACATGTTGGCCGCTACGTCGTCGGCTTAATCGGCAAAAGCCATGACGAGCGGCCCCTCCTCGGGTTCCTCTTCGCTTCACCGTGGGTGAGCAAGCCACGTTTACTGAGCCCCCCCGCCTCGACAATGCGGGAACCCACCGGGGGGGAGTGTGTGAATATCCTAAGAGTAAAATTCGCATTACTTTTGAACGACTGAACCGATCCCATCATCAAAAACAAATATATTTGTTTCAACTGGGCCAACAAGCGGCACTTTTGAACGTCAACAATTGAAATTTACAAGTAATAAAAAATGATTCTACCTTGCATTCGCAGCCATACATACTCTTTTTAACCGACTTCCCAAAAAGGAGGAGGTTCTATGTTCGACTTCAAGTTTGTTTTATTTTATTTTTTTGTGTATGTTCACCGATTACTCCGTCAATTGTGGACCGATTTTGAAAATTCTTTTTTTGTTTGAAAAAGTATGTTCCGAAATTGGTCCCATTTTAATTTGGTGAAGATCTGATGAAGAACTTCGGAGATATACAACAGAACTCTTCAATAAATAACGGCAAATCTCTCGGGATTGCTGCAATCGCATGTCTGTTTGTTGTTTATAACATTTCATAACATAACATCACGCCAGTTCGCTCTTAAGGGGTAAGTAGACCTCTCATTTTACCGGTTATGTTCAAGTTTCATGAAATTTATTCTGTCGAAATAGTTCCCTTACTAACTTGCCTATTAGGTACGTACATCTAAAAAGTGAAAAATAAAAAACGTTTTGCAAAAAAATACTACCGACTTCCAAATACAAAACAACAAAGTGAAAAATAACTTTATTTTTTGAAGTCGGTGTCCATAACGCAAAAAAATGGTACCTACGATAGACACCGACTTCAAAAAATAATGTTTTTTTTCACTTTGTAGTTTTGTATTTGGAAGTCGGTAGTATTTTTTTGCAAGATGTTTTTTTAAAATCATCCGATGATGATTTTTGACATGTTTGTCGTTAATGTTATAAAATACTGTAATAAGCATTCTTAGATATTCATTTGCATTCACCGCGCGTCTTCAGGCAATTTACTTGTTCCATTTTCAAATGTGAACACACCCGCAGGTACAAGTGTACCAACAAGAATGTTTGACGTTATCGCTGACGTATTTGCTGATAACAGGTACTCTTTGAAAGTAACTGAAAGGAAATGAGAACGAAGCGAACGCTTTCTTCAATACGTCTGTTAGACGTGTTGGCGAAGTTACCTACGTACGAGTATGTTAAGCGTGTAGTCAAGTTTTCGTTGATATCGTGAAATTATTTATTTGTTTTATATATAAGGTACTCCAACGACTTGTTCACTAATACATATTACATTAAAGAACATATAATTATATCTATTAGTATGGTATATTTGTCACAGCTTAAACATAAGTAAAAAATATATACAAGAGAACTTTTCTAAAGAGATTTAAAATAAATTAAACTTATTTTTTGTTCCAATTAAATTATTGCGTTACTTGGTGTACCTAATGTTTATCAGTGTACCTTATTGGGTGCATTTAGGTCTGTCAAAGTTGAAGTCAAATTCAAAGTCATTTATTTCACCGAACCTTTTGCATGTCAAAATTTTAAAGTTGAAAATAGTACATTATGGTACAAGTGTGTAATGTTGGTGATTACCGCTGAGGCGCCATTGAGACCCGAGCCGTTAGGTGAGGGTCTTAAGAGAGCCGAGGACGGTAATCATCAATACACACGTGTATCATACGACGTTTTTCAACACACTTGTGAAGAAAATAATACTAAAAAATCATTTCCAACAGTGAAAACGAGTTGTGAATTTTTTTTCGCAATGGCGGGCAAAATTAATCAGTTTTCCTATGCGCGCGCATCTAACAATGGCGATCGGCCATAGACTAAAAATAATGAGTTATCTTTTTTTTGGCTTTTCGTGGATAGCGTTTTAGCCACGTACAAAATGGGGAATTTCAAGTTTTCTTTATTACAGACAAAAACAAAAGTTATATTTAAGTGAAAGTTTTATTTATTAAACACGTACAAGTTGAAATTATCTATTTAAATACGAAGTTACATGAAATGTGTTGCATTTGTATTATTGAGCACGATCTTTTTTGTATCGAAACTTGTTTAAGAACAAAGGAACTCAACCAATAAATTAAAAAAAAAAAACTGTTTATCTCACTTGTGAATAATAGTAATGAAAAAGTCACAGTTTGATAACAGGTGTCATTATGTGCCTAATTGCGGTGAAATTAGAGCCACTTTATGAGCAAGTGTGTTGAAAATAATAATAATTGATCCTACTGTCCATTGGTAAAGCTAGTTTGTTATAGAGAACAACGGACAAGAAACTCTACTTTGATTTATTAAATAAATATAATTTTCAGCCTGTTCTGTCCTGCTGCAAAAGTTAAGTGGTAGGCACATTTTTTAAGATTCCGAAGAATAACTTTGTTAGCGCATGCCTCATCGCAACCTTTATCTACCGAGTCTGTTCCGCAGGCTTATTACGTACTCGTATCGTGCAAGAGCAAAACGATAGCAATTATTGCGCAATAATTGCTCTTCAATCGTGAATCCGAATTAGACGCCAGCGATAGCAACCATTGCAATTTTTCGACAGCGGCCTATGGAAACTAAAATGTTCATTTGAACACTGTATGTTTGTTACGCGATTAACCCGCCAATTATGAACAGATCTTATGATTATTTTTTTAACCGACTGCCGAAGGATGGTAATGTGTTTATCAGTCTATGTATGTATATATGTATGTATGTTTGTTCCTATGTGGCGTTCTAGAGACCAAACGCGTTGGCCGATTTTGATTATTCTTACGTGAATCGATTCGTCTTAACCCTGCAAATGTCGCTGGCTACAATAAAACCAGATAATAAAAAAAATGGCAGATTTTGGGCGCCATATTGTGTGGCACCAAATTTTATTTTCTGCTAAACCCATCGTGTGGTGTATCAAATAAAGGGTTTTAAGAGGTGTTTTCAAAAATATATAACAGTTAGATGTTTAAATGTACCTAATTCTAAAAAGACGTAAACAAGAAGAAAATCATGCTGTGCAGTCGGAGGACACATCTTGTTTTGGTCAGTCAGCTCGCGAATATAATAAATGGTTTCATTTAAATTTGTTCAAGATTTGACGAGCAGTTTTTTAGTTATCCCTACGAGTAGTTTTTAAGTACCAAAACGAAAAGAGAAAATAAAAACCTTTTTAACAAAAAAAATAAACTGACTCCCAAAACAAAACACTATACCGCAAAAATAATTCTTTGGTACCTTTTTATTCGTTATTGACACCGACTTTTGAAAAGAAAGTAATTTATCGCTTTGTAGTGTTTTTTTTTTGAAGTAGGAGTAATTTCTTTTTATTTATGTTTTGTGTGAGTATATTATTTCATGTGCCCAAAATACTACCCAAAAAAAGACTATGTAGCATCACTAACTTTGAAAATAGTCCAGAGGCCAGCGCGTGCGACACATTTATCAAGCATAGACAGCCGTGCTGAAATATAGCAAGCTTTGTGCACGCGTGGGGATATAGCTACTATATCACACCAGCTGATTTGTTGCCTCAACTGTTACTCTGTTAGTCGACTGGTGTTGGAAAGGGCGGTGGGGCAATGAAAATGTGTGTACTATTGTGAGAATTAAGGTAGTGGCATACTTATTTGTTGAATGTGTGTTTATTAAGTATGAATTAAGAGAAACAAACACTGGCTCTGACCAGTGTTTGTTTCTAACCACTGTTAAGGTTAATGCATATTATACCGGAAACGCAACGGTACCGCTCCAAACCATGTGCTTACAGCGCGCCGACCGCATGCTTTCTACGCGCCGACTCCGAGTCGCCAGCGAAACAACGTCATCGCGCCTCGCTGCACCCTCCTTCCAGTCTCGAATATTATATTATATTGCTAGTTCGCGCAATGTAGGTAAACCGTAAACATTATGCAAACATGCAAGTCCTAGGCGTGTTCAATCATATATGCCATATAAAAATTGTGTTCGTGGTGACAGCAAGTTTGCACCTCGCGGCCACCGCGCGGACTGCGTGCTTGCACCTCACGACCAGCGCGCGGACTGCGAGCCACGGACCTTGCGGAGGATGAGTAGTTAGCGCGCTGGCAGCTAGCCGTAGCTTTAATTCGAGGCGACGCCGTGCTGCAGCTGTGCAGTTGCAGTGCCGGTATAAGGAGGTGGCGGGTGTCGGCGTCTTATGTTGCCCGCAGCGACCACAACTGGCGAGTCATGGAAAATATATGTCAAAGTGTGTTAATTCGCGGTCGCTGGCCACAGGTGGCAGTGATCGGTGGCCCGTTTGGGCCGAGAAGAAGATGTTTTTTCCTGAACTGACCTAAATCCTTGCTGTCTTTCAAAAGTGACATTATAAATTAACATCAGCGTCTGCTGAAAGACTGCATTTATTTACGTTTTCATACAAAAACTTAATTAATGAGCAGGTACACTTAATTAATAATATACACAAAACATGAACAAAAGCCACCCCCTCTCAATGCGAGGCACTGAAATGCGAACATTAAAAAGATAAATCGTTGAACAGTCGCGGCACTACGGAGCTGTCAAAAAGGCAACTCGTCACAAGCTGCCATTCATTTACGCGGGAAACAATATGGCGCTTAATGACTCGTGACTTGTCGGACGACAGCGACACGCGTATATTTTATTTAAAATTTATTCTGTTTTTCCGAAGAGCATTGATTTATTTATTTTTACACGTTTAAAGCGAAGTGGCCTGCAGATTCAAAACAGCAAACAGCAATAATTGTGCAGTTACGGCGCGATCAAACGCTTTGTCAATTGCTAGTCATAAATATCGTATTACCTAAACGATGGTTTGCAAAACATGTTTTTTAAGCCTGGCTGTCAGAAAGACAACTCGTCACAAGCGGCCATTTGTTTGCGCGGGAAAAATATGGTGCTTAGTGGCTCGTGACTTGTCGGACGACAGCGACGCGCCTATATTTTATTTAAAATTTATTCTGTTTTTCTGAAGAGGATTGATTGATTTATTTTTAAACGTTTAAAGCAAAGTGGCCTGCAGGCTTATAATGTATGAAACATTAATCAGAAATAATTGCGCAGTTATTGCGCGATGAAATGCAAACGCAGCGAAAGAGTGGCGATAAAGAAAAAAATTCAAAAAAAGAAATACTACCGCCTTCAAATTAAAACACCACAAAGTGAAAAATAACTTTCTTTTTGGAGGTCTGTGTCTTTGTTAGGTAACAATTTTTTTCGTTATGGACACGTACTGACTTCCAAAAAGAAAGTTATTTTTCACTATTAGTTTTTTTTTAGTATTAGTTTGTAAAAAAAAATATTTTTATTTTTGACTTAGTTGTACATACTAGGCAACAAATATATTACCCGAATATCATGAAACTTGAACATAACCGGTGAAATGAGAGTATATAAAGGTGAACTGTATATATCTGCGTACCCCTTTAGAACGTACTGGCGTGATGTTATCTTATGAAATGGTATAAACAATATGAAATGATTGAAATCGTTTATTTGCTAAATGTAGGTGTACAGATTAGATGTTCTTTTAGTAGAGAGTCCCTATACATTTTGCCTTGCGGCATGCAAATTTTTTATTCTTTTTTAATTTAGAAACACTTACTTTTTAATTTACAAAATACTGTTTTTATAAATTACAACATTTCAAAGCAATAACCGGTTCAAACATAAAACATATAAAATGATTTGAAACAGGAAATGAAAAATGATTTAGTTTTTTATTAGCGAAACATTATTTGAATACACAATAACCAACATTATAGACATTAATATATAATAATCGATCATAACAATGAAGAATTTTACCACAAAAAATGGAAGTTATAAGATTGTGATGAATAATATAAGTAATGTCAAAATAATAATCAGATGTCTTATAAAACCTGTACAAGTATATATGTCAGTTTAATATAAAATAAGCATAAGTGCTAAAATATAAATCAAATGTCAAATAAAATCAATTTAACTAAGTCATACCTATTTGAAATTCGTTAAATATCAAAAATAGAAATACAAATGTCAAAACAAAAGAATCTACCATAAAATCAGAATAAAATAAAAAATAATAAATGTCAACAAAATAATTACAATGTTCAACCAAAAGTTTTATCATTTACAAAATCAGTAATAGTGTAGTAACACTTGTCCAATAGCATTTTTGTCAACTGTTTTTTAAATACATTGGTTGGTGTTTCTAATAGAGTATTGGGTAGCTTATTATAAATAAGAGGACCCATGGATAAAATATTTTTTCTTAATAGGGCTGTTTTGGAACCACCTGTATAAAGTTGATTTTTATATATAGACCTTATGGGTCCTGTGCGTTTTCTTATATCAGTCAATGAGGTAAATAACTGTTTATTAGTTTTAACGAATAGGGCAATTTCAAGAATATATAGGGATGGTAATGTGAGAATTTTTAATGACTTAAATACTGGTACACAACTTTCTGTAGACTTCAGACCGGTCATCGATCTAAGGCAACGTTTTTGGGCCCTAAATATTCTTTCCCTTTCACTACAATTACCCCAAAATATGACTCCGTATCTTAACAATGACGCAACTAAGCCATGGTATGCTATCACTAGTGTTCTTAAATTTACTTTTTTGGAAAGAATGTAAAGTAGATAGGCAGATTTACTTAGTTTTTGACAAACGTATTCAGCATGGGGTTTCCACGTCAGTTGATTGTCGATATGTACTCCTAGGAATTTTGCCACTGAGGTTGTATCTATGATTTGATCTTTATATTTAGTAATTATGTCATCTGGCTGAAGCCGCTGATAATAATGCATAACTTTGGTTTTATTTAGATTTATGACTAGGTTATTTTTATTGAGCCTATCAATTATTACTTTAAGTGTGGAGTTTATTTCTTTTTCGTATTCAGTTTTGTCTAAGATTGCAATCATGGCTGTGCTGTCATCCGCAAATAATGTCATTGGATGACGAATTTGGCGAGGCAGGTCGTTTATATAAAGTAAAATAACAGTGGCCCAAGTACACTACCTTGCGGCACCCCAAATTTCTTTGTCCTACATGTAGATCGATATTTGAATTCACGTTTAGTTTTGGTATATACTCTTGATATCTCTGTGTATTGATTTCGATCAGTGAGGTATGCGTTGCCTCTTATACCATAATCGTTAAGCTTTTTTAGGAGCGTGTCATGTTTTACATAGTCAAATGCTTTCGTCATGTCTTTAAATATAGCACAAACAGGGTTTTGAATATCCACATTAATCATAATCACCTTCATAAGCTCAAATATAGGCATATTGATATTTTTATTTTTCCGAAAGCCTTTTTGCTCTTCGCATAATATATTATGTTTCGTAACAAATTTATAGAGAGATTCATAAATTATCTTTTCACATATACAGACATGTGATTGCAGCAATCCCGAGAGATTAGCCATTATTAATTGAAGAGTTCTGTTGTATATCTCCTCTTGATCAGATCTTCACCAAATTAAAATGGAACCAATTTGGGAAAATAATCTCTCTAAATCGGTGAACAAACCAAAAATAAAACTTGAAGTCGAACATAGAACCTCCTCCTTTTTGGAAAGTCCGTTAAAACTTGTCTGGTGACATCGAAAACATCAGTAGGGTCTTGGCAAGGCAAAAAGTGTCTTGGGTATTGGTCAGGGTCTTGGCTGGCCTCGCTAGATGACTTCAGTGAACATTCATTATTTAGCTATGAAGCTTTGTACTGAAAAAAAATCATCATGAGTTGAGACGAAACCTGTACTATATAGTGCATAGCATAATTCTAATAATTTCCCACTGTTGGGACACAAGCCTCCTGTGAGAGGAAATGGGTCAAAATGGCCGGACTGGACCCGCGTGGTAGATCCACGCGGGCCCTGTCGGGCTTG
Organism: Orthosia cruda; assembly: GCA_964057195.1. Classification (NCBI taxonomy): domain Eukaryota; kingdom Metazoa; phylum Arthropoda; class Insecta; order Lepidoptera; family Noctuidae; genus Orthosia; species Orthosia cruda. The sequence goes on from OZ059841.1 coordinate 27,608,106, forward strand.
GTAGATGTCACATGTCTTGGATTTTTTTGTTCTAGGGCATGCTGGTTTCCTCACGATGATTTCCTTCATCGTTTCGAGAGCAGTGGTGATGAAATAAGGAAAGGAATGCGTCTGCCTGGGTTCGAACCCACAATCTAGACTCTTCCGACCACTGGACCAATTGCTTTCCTATACTTACTCTTACTATCGTGCCTTTCTTTAGAATTCTCACCGTGAAATCGCAGGTAAAGTGAATTAATGAAACTGCTGCTAGCAGCAGTTGAAATGACAGTCTACTTCAAATTCGCTTTACCATGGTTTTCACAATGAGGTTTTTACAAAATAGACTGAACTTTACAATAGTAAATTGAAAATACGAAGAGCAAACATGGCCTTTTTTACCCGACTCAAAACAAAAAGTAATGTCAAATCAAGTCACAAGTAAAGTCAAAGCAAAATAAAGTAAAGTAATGTCAAGTCAAAACAGAATAACATTAAGTAATGTGTTTATCAGTCTATGTATGTATGTATGTTTGTTCCTATGTGGCGTTCTAGAGACTAAATGCGTCGATTTTGATGTTTCTTGCGTCAATCGATTCGTCTTAACCTTGCGAGTGTCACTGGCTACATTAAAATTGGCAAATAATAAAAGGGCGGATTTTGGGCGCCATATCTTGGGCGCCCATTTTTTTTTTCTGCCATATCCATCGCGAGGGTTTTAAGAGGCGATTCCAAAAATATATAACACTTATATGTTTAAATAAACCTAATTCTAAAAGGAAAATAACTAAAGAGTTATAAATAAAAAAAGTTAAGTTCGCTTTTTAAGTAGTCGGGTTTTTAGATATTTTTAATTACCTTTTTTTACAATAATTGGCTTGTTAGTTAGTTAGTATGAGTGGGTCAAATACTGCAACTGGATTTTTAAAATTGCTTGCACGTATGTTTTAGAAGACAATGTACCCACGGTTAGCTAAGGGAGCCAATTCAATATGGCAGATTCCCAAGTTGACGGACTAATTATTTTTCTTTCAACTACGTAGTAATGTTATCATTAATCACTACAAAACCGATCAAAAACGACGTCTTTTTTGCTTAGAATCAAAACAGTGCAGAAATGTTTGAAATCTCATTGTTGCACAGTTTTTCATCATTTTTTATTTTTATTTGGATATAAATTTACCATAAAGGTTTAATGTCATTCGGACTGAACATTACCATTCGGTTGAATATAAAATGTATGCATTAGGTCAAAAAGATACTGGCTGAAAATAAAATTCGGCTAAATAAAATCTTGATTTGTTGTAAAAAAAACAAATGGCACGCATTTTGTACTATTGAAAAACTTTGATACTTCATAAATATAGCAAGAAAAGAAAAAAAATGGAAATAGACTGCGATAGCGATATGAATTCAACTCCAGAAAGCTGCTGCTACAGCTGCAAATTAAATTGTTCATAACCTTTTGCCTCAAAAGTCGCGGGATAAATAATTTTCATTAACTTGAGTATTTATTTTGAGTAGGTAATAATTATTGCACTCGTGCATTAATAACTTACTTTGCGCTCGAAGCAACAATCTACTATTTTGCATCCCCATGATGTTGTATTCAAATAAAAGGGTTTGCATTCTAATGCTTGGTCTTAGAGGGTTTCTTGATTTATTTGTTTATGTACACACAAAACACATACCAGAGGAAATAACAAACACAGATAGAAGTGCACAAAGTTACTGCTTATTTCTAAAGAATATCTGAATACTCTTTTCAGCATAGATAGACTTGCCCTGCACAGTTAAAATATCTCATTACATCTGATTTCTTTTCGCTATTTCAACAATTTTTAATGATCATAAACTTGTTCCCAGAGAGAGCTAAACGCGGTGGACTTCAAAGTGTCAGCGGACCTGAAGTTCGTGCTGCTGATCTCTGACGTCAGACCCGGCTGGAGGCACGCGCGCCTCGCTCGGTACCACGTGTATGACGTCATCAACAGGTCAGTCACAAAGCAAGAGTATATTTTATTATCGCCTATCTCTTTGTCTTGTCCTCGCAAACCCACCAGCTGAATATGATCCGGTTCAGAAAGAGTAATTATTTGGTTTTTATCAGAAATAATCCTGCATAATTAAACCTGCAATGGCTAGCCTTGTTACGGCCGTGAACTGCAGTGGTCTGCATGGAAAGCACTCAATCTATTGCGTACCCAGGTATGCCGTTGCAAAAACAATTTGGCGAAATGGGGTTTTATAGACTCGTCTGACACACAATGTGAGTGCGGTGCCCCTGTGCAGAATATGACACACATGCTGGAGTGCCCCAAGTGCTCACTAGCTCATGAATATCGGAATCTCGTAATATCGGCATCTCGGAACGTAATTGCCGATATTTCAATTCCGATACTGAGTGTTCCAATATCGGAATCCCGGCTTCAGAAAAAGAAACCTATATTTTAGCTCTTGTGAAGTGCCGAGCGCGGAAGCACGTTGACTACGGTGATTAGCAGTGATCGGATACACTTCATGAAAAAATGATATGGGCATGCCTCTATGAAACCTGGATTTAAAGTCCTGAGATTGCTTAAAATGTTACCTATAAAGGTAAATGAATACATAGTTTCATAGAACCCTTGCATTGAACAACGCTTAGGTTGCGGGGATCCGCTTGATGCGAGAAGCACGGGATCGTTTGGGCAAATAAGCGCAAAATTATCTAGTCACTGGTGAAGTAGGGATTAGAGAGAGACACATAAACGTGTTTTTTTATTATACTTAATCCAACCTCATATCGAATTTGCGCAGTTAACAAAAAAAAAGTGCGATATCCAAAGAATGTGCACAATTCCGATATATAGATCTAATATTAGAAATCAATATCTGAATTGAAATTCTTCCGATATTACATGCCCTAGTGGGCACTCGCATGGAGGACATAATGAACGCCATTGACGCTGCTATTGGTGTGGCTGCCTTCTGGTCCCAAAATATCTAAAGATTCTCTCCATCGACCCGAAAAGAAGAAGAGGTTGGGTGGACTGTATGAAAGCAGAAGCATTTTGGGCTCTAATCTCAGTCGGAGTCCCTTGGAGTCATATTCATTGATATGCGCGTAAGAATCGTACAAATACTGATTTATACACAAAGGTTGGAAGTTCCATTCCTACTGCCCATTAACCATGTATCTAATAAAATAAACGTTTATAAATTCTAGCTTCTGCCAGAGGCTTTGCTGAACCTAGTTGGAAAGTGGGCACCCAAGTTTCATGCGGCGTGATTGTAGTATTCAACCATCCCGACTCTCACATTTATTAGTTCAAGGGTATTCATAATCATTGTTCGAAGCAATCATTGCAATCGACCACGTTTTGCTGACCTAGCGATACTATGCGGTCGCACCAAAGGCGCCGCGAGCTCAGTGCACTACGGACAGCAAGCGGGTGCTGTCATTTTCATCATTTCCTCATTTTAGCGATACCTTAGCGTAAAAGTAATCTTGTTAGCTCTCAATAATAAACCTTTAAAAGTGATTTGAGTGTTTAACTTAGTAGCGTAGCGAAACCCACCAGGTACCACTTAGGTCGCGCCCCTACATTTTGGTCCTTCGAGCCTATAGCAAGGACTTCGCGGTTGGACTTTAGTTTTTCGGGACTGACGGATCGTGAAGTGAACTTGAACTGAACTAGTGACACCTTGTATTGCAGTGTTTCTTAGCTTAGCAGTGACTGTGGTGGTAACCTTAGCAGCGAGACTTTAGGAGTGAATTTAGCGGGAGTGCACAACATATTCTCTCAGCGGTATCAGCACCAGCGGTGCTCGGGGAGTACCGTTCCAGCAGCAGTGAGTTCACAGCTCACACTAGCGAAACCAGCGGATCACTGACGTGGGGAGCAACCCTCGTTAGTTTAGCAGCGGCAAAGGATTCTTCCAAGTAAGATCGTTAAATTTTCTTACACAAGCAGCGAGATGGAGAGTCTTTATTTTCTTCAATCCGAGATTGCGGAGGGCATTAGAAAACTCCTCGTCAATTTTAAAAAGGATAGCGTAGAGCGTAAGACGTTAGATTACTGTAAGCGTAAACTCGAGTTGCTTGAGAAGTACTGGAAGGACTTTCAAGTGAATCATGAAAAGATTCTTACTTTTGAACAGACGAATCATAAATATTTTACTAAGTCTGAATTTGAGAGTACGAATCAGCTTTATTTAACAGCTAAAGAGCTTATTAGTCAATATAGAGAAGAGTTGATGCAACAAGATCAGAAATCACCGTATCTTCCTCAACCAGCGCACCGAGAGGCACCCGGCACTTTAGCAAGCCAGCCGGGCGCACCAGCAACAGCAGCAGCAACTCCGACCTTCGAATCAAGAGGGTCCAACAGCAAGCTTGACGATATGCTTCATAAGCAGTCGGTCAATTTTAAAGCGTTTCTTAGAGCAGTCGACAATATTGATGTTGAAACTATTGTTGACAAGTGGGAGTTCGAAGACGCCCTTCGAAACCTGCACAGTCGGTGGACTACCATTGATAACCTTCATTGGGAAATCATTGGGGAATCCGGGGAAGATGTAGCAGGAGATTATGAGTATAGCTTCACCAAGCATGAGCGAACTTTTAACAGCTTGAGAAAAGCTATTAACTCCAAGATGTGGTCATCATCTTATCGCGAGAAATCCACTCCTCAAATGGATATTCCTGTATTTACAGGCCATTACCAGCAATCGATGCCTTTTAAGGATCTTTTTAGCGAAGCAATACACAAGAACAACGCATTGTCAAACGCTCAGAAAATGCAATACTTGAAAGGCAAGTTAAAAGGCGAAGCCGAGCGTTTGATTCAGCACCTTCCAATCAGCGCCGATAACTATGACGTTTGTTGGGAGCTTCTAAATCATCGATTTGATAACAAGAGGATTATCTTCACAGCGCACGCCAATATGTTCTTAAATATTCCCAACATACAGCAGCAATCGTTTTCAGTCTTTAAAAAAATGCATGACACCACGTTAGAGAGCCTTCACGCCATCAAAAACCTAGGTGTGGATATTAGCACGTGGGGCCCTCTAATTGCGCATATTATGTCGCAAAAGCTGGATAGTGAATCTTATTCCGAGTATATAGACTCGTTACAGAACCCTAGAGAGCTACCAGTCCTACAAGACTACTTAGACTTTTTAGAAAATAAATTCACTAGTCTAGAAACATCTCGTCGACGACAAGACACCATGCAAAAATCGCAGCAATCTCAGCAGAAAGCGGGTTCTTCAAAGTCATTTCTAAACAATCGAATATTTAACACCAATCATCAATCGAATAATAATAATTCGAAGACCTCAAAAGCAATGCACGTGCAGGAAATCAAATGCCCTCATTGTTTTGCTGAGCATAAATTATACAATTGCGAAAAGTTTCATAAAATGCCGCAGGAAATGAAACTTAAAACCCTCAAACAACTGAAATGTTGTATTAATTGCATTTTTAATCACAATGGAAACAAATGCCACTCCAAGAAACGATGCCTCACGTGTTCTGGCAGGCATCACACCATATTGCATGATTGTTTTGCTGATGGTAAGCAAAAAAATACGAATGATGAAAATCTTGAGCAAGAAGAGCGTTCAAAGCAAAGCAGCGGCAATGGTGCTCACGCATCACAACAAAACCTCACCGAGATTATTTTAGCTACAGCGTTAGTGAGGGTGATAGCAGCAGATAGCACACAGCTTGTCCTAAGGGCTCTCGTTGATCAGGGCTCACAGGTATCGTTGATTACAGAGAAGGCAGCTCAGCAGTTAGGTTTAAAACGACAGCAATTTAATGGAGCAGTTTCCGGAATAGCAGAAAAGGAATCTAACTGTACGGGCAAGCTAAGCATTATATGCCAGTCTATGTATACTAGCTTTAAGTTCCATATGGATGTTTTGATTATGAAAAGTCTAATCAAAAATTTACCAAATCGATCATTTGAAAAGCCTTCGTGGTCGCATTTGGAACATATAAATTTAGCGGATCCAGAGTATCATACAAGTCGTCCAGTGGACTTGTTACTCGGGGCAGACGCCTATGCTCTCATCATGCTAGATGGTTTGATAAGAGGTGGTGATTCGTCTTCGCCCTTAGCACAGCAAACACAGTTAGGATGGTTACTGTGTGGAACAAAGCCACAGTTCCATTGTAACGTCATCGTAAATAATACAGCGGATATTCATCAATTTTGGCAAATTGAAGATATAAACGAACAAAATGAAATGTCAGCGGAAGATCAGCAATGCGTCGAGTATTACCTATCAACGACAAAACGTCTGGAAAGCGGTCGTTATGAAGTTAGGTTGCCGATGAAGCAGCAAGCGAGCGAAAAGCTAGGATCGTCAAAGGAAATGGCACTAGCGCAATTAAAGAATCTAGAGAAAAAGCTTAGCAGGCAAGAATCTTTAGCTCAGCAATATAAGCAATTCTTAAGCGAATATGAAGAGTTGGGACATATGAAATTAGCGACTCATAGCAGCGACAGAATAGAGTGTTTTTTACCTCATCACGGGGTTCAGCGAGCGGAATCCTCCACTACGAAGCTACGTGTCGTATTTAATGCATCCGCAAAGACCTCTTCGGGACTAAGTCTCAATGATGTCATGCATCGTGGACCTAACCTGCAGCAAGATCTACAGGCTCTGTTACTTAAGTGGAGACAATATCGATACGTATTCACTAGCGATATCGAAAAAATGTATCGGCAGATACTAGTTAGCGAAGCAGATCAAAGGCTCCAACAAATCTTTTGGAGAGCAAAAAATAAACAGCCAATTAGAGCATACCAGTTAACGACGGTTACATATGGCACGAAATCAGCTCCTTTTTTGGCGATGATGACCCTTCGAAAATTAGCAGCGGATGAGAAGAATAACTTTCCTACAGCAGCAAGAATAATACAGAAAGATTTCTATATGGATGATTTGGTATCCGGGGCTCATACTATCGACGAAGGGAGAAGCAGCATATCAGAACTCAATTCGTGTCTTAGCAGCGGCGGATTTTTGCTGAGAAAGTGGTCAGCAAACGAAAAAAAGCTATTGGAAAAGATAAATTCATCGCAGCACAATTTACAAGCACCATCATTCATTTTCAAAACTGAAAACACAGCTAAAACTTTGGGCTTGAGATGGGACGCCGAAACAGATGAATTCACATTCCAATATACTTCATCAGCGAATACTACAAAGCTTACAAAAAGATTGCTTCTGTCGGAAATATCCAGGTTATTTGATCCTTTAGGTTGGCTAGCGCCGCTGACTAAAAAATTCAAATTGTTGTTTCAAAAAGTCTGGCTAGATGAAATTCAATGGAGCGATGAAGTTTCAGCCGAGATCAACAATGAGTGGGTAAAATTAACTGAAGATATGGGATGTATTAGCAAATTTAAAATCCCACGATGGTTGCAAAGCAAACGAGATGACACTATCCAACTCCACGGATTTTGTGATGCATCACTTAAAGCGTACGCGTGTGTCATATATGCCAGAATAGCATCAAAAACTGAAGCATCGGTGGTACTAGTTGCAGCTAAAACAAGATTAGTACCTAACAGGAAGACAGTATCGCTTCCTAGATTGGAGCTATGTGCAGCGGAACTTTTATCCAGACTATTTACAAAAGTAGCAACTAGCATGACAGCCATAGATTACGAAATCTATGCCTGGAGCGACTCTAAGGTCACCCTTAGCTGGATACAGGGCTATCCAGAACGTTGGAAGCCTTTTGTAGCGAATAGAGTGAAGAAAATTGTTAGCGTAGCATCGCCAGATGTTTGGCATTACGTATCGACTAAAGAAAATCCAGCCGATTCAGCGAGCAGAGGACTATCCATTACACAACTAATGGAGCATACGTTATGGTGGCGAGGCCCAGCTTGGTTATCGACACCTCACTTTAAGCCAAAGCAAGAGCAAGCAGAGTATACGACGGCAGAAGAGGTCCGGAAGCAAGTTACGACCATCCAAAATAGCAATCCTAGCAAAAGCGTAATTGAAGATTTATTAGATCGTCACAGCTCATTCGCAAAATTAAATCGCATAGTAGCATGGCTATTACGTGCACTGGCCCGGACAAGTAAACAAAGACCGTCATATCTCACATTACAAGAGCTAAGACAAGCAAAATTAATTATAATTAAATGCATACAGCGCAGTGAATTTGGCTCGGATATCGAGAGTTTGATGAAAAATAAACTTAATTCCGATAGCAAATTATTAAATTTGCAACCATTTATAGATAAAAGCGGCATATTAAGAGTCGGAGGACGTCTTAAAAATGCCAACATTAACTCTGATATGAAACATCCAATAATAATCCCTTATAGCGGCAGATTAACGGAGCTTCTTATCCAGCAAGCACATGAGCACTCCTTCCATGGCGGAGCTCGACTTACCTTGTCTTTATTGAGACAGCAGTATTGGATAATCCAAGGAAACAGAGCAACCAAAAAGCAGCTTCGTAAATGCGTGACCTGTAAAAAACAAGAACCCAGAAAGCTACATCAAATAATGGGAGACCTGCCTGATTGTCGATCTAACCCAGCGCCTCCATTCTATCATACAGGAGTAGATTATACGGGGTCTATTCGAGTAAAAGCAAACAAAGGGAGAGGCATAAAAACGACTAAAGGATATATCGCCTTGTTTATTTGCATGGTTACAAAAGCGGTCCATATAGAACTGGTCTCCGACCTAAGCAGTACGTCATTCATAGCCGCGTTGCGTCGTATGGCGGCTCGACGAGGGACTCCAAAACATATATATTCGGACAACGGTACTAACTTTGTAGGTGCCAACAAGATCCTTCAGGAGGAACAGCAGCAGTTCTAGCGAATCTTTAACGACACCTTTCACCGAGAGATAGCGGAGATGAAGATAGAATGGCATTGGAACTGCCCTTCATGGCCGAGTGCTGGAGGAATCTGGTAGCGATCAATTCGGAGTCTAAAGCAACATATGAAAAGAGTAATAGGGGACCAAGCGTTAACATTCGAAGAATACAGCACTATCTTGTCTCAAATCGAAGCAAGCCTTAACTCAAGGCCATTGTGCCCAATTTCTGAGGATATAGACGACATCGATTTCCTCACGCCAGCGCATTTTCTAACCACTCGTGCCGGTCTCACTGTAATAGAAACGGCACAAGATGCGAGGACAAGATGGTATTTAGTCAATAAAACGTTCCAAGATATTTGGAAGCGGTGGAAAGCGGAGTATCTTAGCGAGTTATCGATACGCACCAAGTGGTTAAAAGCACAAAAGAATATAGAGATAGGTGATATGGTAACCATTCATGACGACAACCTAACCCCTGGAAAATGGCCCGTTGGTCGGGTTGTTGAGGTACATCCAGGAAAAGATGGAGCTGTCCGAGTGGTGACTTTAAAAACAAAAAATGGTTTTATAAAGCGGCCGATTATCAAGCTTTCTATCCTACCTATAGCAGAAAAGGAAGAAAGTAAACAAAAGCCAGAAAAAAGCGAAGCAAAAAAGCAGCATCAGCAAGGAAATGAGGCCAAAGCGGAAGGGAAAGCGAGCAAACAATTTAGCGGTTGTCCTAAAATCTATAGCATAGTATTATCATTGCTATTTTTTATGAGCCATATAGGATCCACTGAAGCAAGTTACAAAGTAACTTCATTTGATAGCAATCAAACGTTGTATTTTGACCCTTTGGGACAAATGCATCTTATTCGTGATCAATGGAAAATCATAACTTACTATAATTTAACTCCTTACTGGCAAGGAGACAAAGCGGTCAAACAATTTTCTCAATATCTCGAGCAAACATGCGGGAAAATTCAAGAGCAGAGTCATTGTAAAATTATCGTCCTACAAATACAACACGAGTACGATGAACTACAATATTATAATCAGCTGTTGTTTAATCAGCACTTTGGAGCGCGTCCGCGAACTCGACGCGGGCTTATCAACGCTGTCGGCTCCATAGCTAATTCATTGTTCGGAGTACTGGATCAAGAATTCGCAGAAAAATACAAGCGTGACATTGACCTAATACATAAGAATGCATTCCACCTTAGTCAGCTGTACAGGAATCAGACATCGGTCATAGAAGCGGAGTATAATATCTTAAAGAGAACAGAAGAGACTATTGAAAAGCAGCATAAGATAATTAATAAGCATTTGAATTATTTAGACAGCATCACCAATACATTGCAGAAAGAGATCGACGTAATGTCTATTCAGCAAGATTTCTCTTTAGCAGCGTTAGCGACCATAAATATGATTCAGAATTTAAGGCGGATTCAGGATACTTTTCTTGATACTATGACTGAGATCTATCATGGCCAGATCAACCTGCATCTCTTGACTCCACAACAGCTCCGTGGGGAGTTACAGATAGTATCTAGTCAAATTTCTAAAGAGCTTGCATTACCCGTAGATAACATTCAATTCAAATTGTATGAGATCTACAAATTGTTAAAAGTTAAAGCGAGGATGACTAAGGAATATCTCATATTTGAAATTACATTACCGTTAATTAGCAGAGATACGTTCCAGCTATACAATTTGATACCAGTGCCGGTTCAAATTAACGAAAGTATGATCATCATCAAGCCAGCATCCGAATACGTCGCGATCAACTTGAGAAGAGACTCATACTTAACAGCCAGCGTCAACGATATTCAAGGTTGCGAATATCAAGCGGAAACTTACCTTTGTCGTCTGCGAGGACCTGTCCAGCGTTTAGGTCCAGATGAACAATCATGCGAGAAAGAGGAGCTATCTACTTGCCGAATCATGAAATCTAGGTGTGAAAACAAATGGGTTCCATTGCATGACCTTTCTACCTATTTGTATTTCTGTTGTGACTCATACTCTTTGAGAGTGATATGTGACGACGACCTACAAGCGAGCGAAGTCAGCAAGGCTGGACTTATTCAACTAACTAAGCAATGCATTGTGAAGGGTCATGATGTAACACTTTATTCTCATCAGCAATTAGAGAATACGCTTAATCTTAAGCCAAATCTACTCGAGTCTAAATTAATTCCTATAAATCGTTTAATTAGTAATCTAACGCCACCTATCCAAAATTTCCAAGACTACGAGGTCAACGAAGATTCCACACCGATAAACGAATCTTTAAAGCATCTCGGTGAACAAATAAAAGCGATAAAGGAATCAGCCCAACAGACAGAGGTTTTATCGACACATGACATACATCAGTATGCGTTGTCATATGGCCTTTTAGTAGCAGCTGTCGCAGCCGTCCTTTGGTTCCTGAGGAGGAGGTGTCAGCGGGCCGGTGGTCCGATCACCCAAGAGCGGAACGCGAGCGTACCAGCGAGTGTGAGTGTGTGCATAACTCAATCAGAGCCAGATCAAAGCTCTAGTGCAAGTGCGCGAAACCAAACCATGCCCGAGCAAGGTCCATGTGTCAGTGATAGAGCGCGCGTAGCTTATTTTTCTAAACGGTGCTCTAGTTTGCGTACGAAGAGGCGAGACACATCGACGTCTCCCCTAGCTAAAAGGCAATCTGTATTCTCGATTAGTGACTCAACCGTTTGAGCATATATGTCTAGCTATAAGATCATGTTATGATTGTTCCTTCACCTTGTCAATCATCACTCATCTAATAATGTCTTAACTCCCTAGCGTTTAAGCTCACACTCACGTAACTCTTTATTTTTGTATAAGCTTATCTCATCAACTCATCTCTTCCCCTCGGGAGCATGTTCGAAGCAATCATTGCAATCGACCACGTTTTGCTGACCTAGCGATACTATGCGGTCGCACCAAAGGCGCCGCGAGCTCAGTGCACTACGGACAGCAAGCGGGTGCTGTCATTTTCATCATTTCCTCATTTTAGCGATACCTTAGCGTAAAAGTAATCTTGTTAGCTCTCAATAATAAACCTTTAAAAGTGATTTGAGTGTTTAACTTAGTAGCGTAGCGAAACCCACCAGGTACCACTTAGGTCGCGCCCCTACAATCATCTAGCTCTTAAACTAAGAACTTTTCCACTTCCAGGAACAAAATCCCTGTGTCCCCAATCGAGGATGACCGCTCGGCGCCTCTGATCCAGTATGCAGAGTGGGCGCCAGTCGGTGCCGCGCTGGTGTTCGTGCACGACAATGACATCTACTACAAACCGAAGGTGTTCAAGACGCTGGTCTGCCGGATCACTAACAATGGTAACATTTACTTAACCATGTCCCCAATCGAGGACCCACATTCATTTTGCAGGTTTAGAAGATCATACTCGGCGTTAGAGAAAAATGCGGGGGCTGTATTCAATAGGCCTCATTTAAGATGTCTTTAGACAATTTTAGATACGCATCTAAACTGCATAATTCAAAAATCTAAGGCAATCTTCTTTTTGAAGAAGCATTTAGAATAGAATAGAAAAGTTTTATTAGACACAAAACAACGAGGTAAAGACAAGAACAGTAAAAAAATGTGCGAAGACAAATTGCGCTGAGCGTGCCCAGACCGGAACGGTTACCAACTCAGCATATTTGCTGGGCGTCAGACACCTTGCGATTGTTTTCAGTTGGCACCCCGTTTGTTGTCAACCTTGCACTGGTATCCGGGCCATGCCCTTTGTAAAACAATTTTTGTAAGTTTGGTCCCAATTAGGTACATACCTACAGCCTGATTTTTTATTATCACTAAATTTATTCAGGCCTCTTAATTTATCAATCAAAGACACGATTTCTGATAATATCAACATGAAAAATACAAAAAAAAAAGATTTTGTTAAAAAAACAGTTTGAATAAAAAATGTGGATTAAAGTGCCCGGCACGTAAGTTGGCAAGGTTTTGGTGTAGTGGGCGAAAGTTCGCGCATATGCCGCGAACTGACCAACCATCATATAGAGCGAACGGAACGTGGACGCGACACGATTGGTTAGTCGGTCCTTGTGTCAACTAAACAACCAATAGCGTGCTCGGAACGGTCCTAAACGTTCCCCGCGCCCCGCTTCACTACCAAAGATCTTAAAAAACGACTTCTGCGCATCTAACGACTCTTGCCAACTTACGTGCCGGGGATTATAGTAATTTGTAATCTAAAGACCATTGATTATTTTGTGTTTAGTTTACGCTTATTATGAGACACATTACACACATGCAGCCGATTGCAGCATGTGTGTGTACCTAAAATAATAAGTTAAAACTATTGTAAACTCCAGTCGCAATGAACCATCATTCGCATCATACGCATATTTTAAATCTTAATCAACCTGCATTCCAAAGTGATCCTTACTACATCAACAGATTATACACCACCGCTTTCACCGTCAATTCCAGGAATCCCAGGCGTAATCTTCAACGGCGTGCCCGACTTTCTGTACGAGACAGAAGTCCTCCGCCTGGACAAGGCGCTCTGGTTCAGCCCTGACGGACAGACTCTCATGTACGTGACGTACAACGACTCGCTCGTCCAACCGCACAAGTACCCGTGGTATGGCTTGGACCTGCAAGAACCGCCGGCGTACCCTACCATACGGGCGCTCAGGTATCCTAAGGTGGGTTGATGGTTTTCTTATTTTGGTTAGATAAATCTAAGTTTATTTTGGACATCGCTGACAACAGTGAAAAAACAACATCGTGAGGAATCCTGGACTTATAGTTAATATAAGTTTGAAAGGGCCAACCCTCATTGAGCAAGCTGTTGATTAATTATTTGTATGAGAAGAGGCCTTTGCCTGCTCTGCTATCAAAAGCAATAATGCTGGAATGATATAACTTTTTCTTAATCTAAAACACTTAAGGTAGGGCTTTCCGAATTCCTCAGTAGCAAACCGCAATTTGGAATTCATGATTAAGTTGCCATGCATTGATCTCAGCAGAACGGGTTCCTGGTTTGTTAGTTTGTGTTAGTCCCTTGCAGGCAACTATCCCAAGTTGCCGGCGGGAATTATTTTTATTATATAAAATCTGAGCAGTGGTGTTCCAGTGGTATCGGCCGCAACTTATAAATTGTGGGTCGTGGGTTCGAACCCAGACAGGCGCTTTCCTTTTTGTAAATTATTTCATTACCACTGCTCTCAAAACGGTAAAGGAAAACATCGTGAGGAAACCGGCATGTCTTAAAACTAAACATTCGAAGACATGTGACATTCACCCCGGCCCACGTGGTGGATTATGCCCATTCCCTCTCACAAAGAGGAGGCCTGCGTCCCAACAGTGGGAACATTAATAGACTGATGATGATGATGACTAAACTATATGGTGCAGTGGTTGCCCAGTGGTAACGGCCGCGACTTACAAGTTGTAGGTCGTGGGTTCGTGTTCGGTTCAAGTTGTAGTCGCTTTACTTTGTGTAAATTATTTCATGTCCTGGAACCAAAAATTCGAAGACATGTGACATCCACCAAACCGCACTGGGTCCGCGTGGTGGATTACGGCCCATTCTGGTGTCTGTGTCCTAGCGTCCTAAGTGGGAACATTAAAAGGCTGATGATGATGAATCTATATACCTCTGCCCAACCTTTGTACTGTTACTATTTCAAAACCTATTAATTTGCAGGTAAACACCAACAACCCGGTGGTGACGGTGAACGTGGTCAGCGTGAAGACGCCCAAGTACCTGTTTTCCCACGCCATACAGTTCAACACGCAAGTCGATGACAGTACGTATCATTGCATTTAGCTGCTTTATTTTTCCCAGGAATGTGTGTTTGTAGCGGCATCTGTGCCGCAACATACAAACTACATAATCACACAAATCCTACATCGTGCTGTCAAAGTTCTTCGCGCGATTTGCCACAGCTACCATCGGGCAACTGCCCGGCCACCAGATACAAGACCCGTTTGGTCGGAAAATCCTCCCTTTTCAGTAGAGGATGTGGGATATTATTTCAACTACTATTTCAGCTCTACCTATATAATATCAATCTTGAAGCCGTAACAGCATCACATGGTAATATAACTTCCAATATACTTGCGCCAACCACAACAAAAATATTCGCTCTTCACATAACCGTCTTCATCAATTTCCCACTCATCGCACTGACTTCATTCACTGTTCTTTCTTCGTTCAGTCTATCTCTCTGTGGAATGCGCTCCCCCAAGAAATCAGGATGGCATCCAACCGAGTGGCATTCAAAGTGAAAGCTCGCGAGCACGTTCGTAAGAAGTTGGCAGTAGTATCGTCACAGCGATAATGTTTTCCAAATATCTGCTACTACTAACTGTTCATATATATTCGTATATTTAGTATATTTTTTTAAATATATATTAGGAATTTTGGCAAGATTAGACATGGGTCAGATGAGTATAAATGTAGAACTGATCATGTCATGTATAGGCAACCTTTTAACTAAACTAGGTAACTCAGTCACCAGTAAGGGAACATGCTAACGGCATGTAAAGTCCATGTCCTAATCCAAGACATGGCGGTCTACCCGAGTGCCAAGTTTCATCTAAATCCGTTGCGACATAAATAGGTAACCGACAGACAGATAGACTTGGTTTCGCATTTAGAATACTGCTATGGATTTTACCAAAGGCACTTGTTGCAAAAGTGCAGACCTGAACGATTATTGCTATCTAGACATGAAGAAGACCACGAATATTTACCGGAACTCCTCAATGACAAGTATTTCACGGGTAGCGATAAAAACTTTCAATTATGACAGTTAAGTGACAAATTATAGCCAAGGCAGGCCCTAAAAATGCTGGTGTGAGGATCTGGGCTCGTACCAGGAGATCTGGCCAGAGAAAGCAGGAAACAAAGTTGGCTGGTAGAAAATGGACAAGGCCTCCCCGCCTTTTCCCAGCAGTGGGACAACAAAGGCTAAATAAAAAAGTGACTATGTTGAAGGAAATTTTTCTCAAAGATGTTCTGTAACAAACTTGGTGTATGTTTTCAGGCTGGTACGTGAGGTGGACGGGTTGGACTTCGGAGAAGCAACTGGCGGTGCTCCTGCTCAACCGGCCGCAGAACGTGTCGCTCATCAGCGTCTGCAGCGCCGTGCACTACAACTGCCAGGATGTGAGTCCTTCCATCGTCATAGATCAATCTGCCTAACTTTGTACCCAAGTATGTTGGGGTTGACCTCCAGTCTAGTCGGATACAGCTGACTACCAGTATTTTACATACCGCCAATATCTGACCTGTACCACAGATAATATAATACTAGCATATAGATGCCTCATCCCATACAAAGAAACCAACGATTTAAGATATATGACAGCCGAGACACGGAGGAGTCTCGATATGTAATGGATGGTCATCCATCTAAGAACCGACCTCCGCAGGTGATGCTTAACCTTGAAGATAGACCCGTGCGGCTATTATTACTTAGCCACGACTTCCTCTGCTGTGTTGTATCAAATCAATATGTATCTATCTTAAACCAAAACCCCTTATATACCTTCCCCAGATATACCGTGATGAGTCCGATGGCTCCCGCTGGTCAGGTCTCGGCTCCGAACCAGTGGAAGACGACTGCGGCTGGTGCGGTAGCATGGCGCTGGTAGGCTCTAAGTCCACAATCTACACCACCATGCCCGTGGCTGACCTGCCGCCAGGGGGCGCGGGGGGGTGGTGGAGACACGCCGTGAGGCTCACGCAGGACTCCCGGACCACGCTGACCCTGGGCAGTTACGAGATCACTCAGCTAATGGGCTGGGATGAACGGCGGAATTTCTTGTGAGTATGCTTTTGGTCAAATCGTTTATTTCAATTAGGCCACTAAGCGGCACTTTTGAATGTCAAAATTTTTAATAACTACATATTATAAAATAAAGTCCCTCGCCGCGTTTGCACGCGATAAACTCAAAAACTTTATGGATTTTCATGTGGTTTTCACCAATAGAAACGAGGAAGGTTCTTGTGTATAATTTGTTACGGGCGAAGCCGGGGCGGGTCGCTACTTTATAATATAATAATAATTGTTTCTCCTGTCCATTTGCAAAGGCAGATTGTTATGTCGATGATTCCTTTTTACTAATTAATAATATTATCATCGACTTTTTGGGTGAAATCGGCGAGTGTTTTTCAGAAATCTTGCATGTCTTATAAAAACATTATTTTCCGCCACAGATACGTGATAGGCACAGCCCCCGAGAAGGCAGGCGAGCGTCACCTGTACCGCGTTAAGGTGCCCACAGACCCGGCCAGCTGGCCAGACCCGCCAGTCTGCCTGACCTGTCCTGGCGCCGACCTGCAGCCGCCTGACGCTACTGCCGAGCCTGTCAGTGATGACCCGGTGAGTGGGGTCTTGTTAGAATAGAGCTGAGAATGTTTCAGTGATGTGGTGGGTTAAAACTTTGAATTATACAAATTGCTACGATGCTTTTTCTTAAAGTCAATCTAGAAGAAATTGTGACAGTATCTGAGTTTCTTAGTGAAAACTGGTGAATACGCAAGTTGTCAGTAGCTCTGAGAACGCGTAGCCAGATTGGACGTTTTGATACTGCCTTATTCTACATCAAAAAAATAATATTTAAATTAAATTAGAAATTAAATATAGTTTTCACAAAGACAGGCTGTAGAAGTGCACAGTGCAATATATTTCGTCACCACTGCTCTTAGAACGGTGAAGGTAAGTATCGTTTGGAAACGGTACAGGCAAAGGCTCTACCGGAACTAGACGTTCAAAGACTGACATCTTCTTATCCGTACTGGATAACCATACATTTTATACCGTGCCTCGGAAATGAAGTTTAGCCGTTGGACCCGGCTATTATTTGAAGACCATGGCGATAGTGCCGCTGCAACTATTCACAGACTATCTATCTGACAGAACTCAAAAAAACGGAAAATATGAAATTGGGTTAGTGATAAACTTCCTAACCAATACGGTGTTCCACAGGGCAGTATCCTCGGCCCAACATTATTCTTAGTTTACCTAAACGGTTTATGTAATATCAGTTTAGAAAACGGGAAAATTATCACGTTTGCCGATGATACTGCTTTGATATTTCATGCTAACACTTGGGATGAGGTTAGGCAATATGCTCAACAAGGATTTGATACTGTCTATAAATGACTGCATTACAACTTGCTAGCCCTAAATGTGGATAAGACGAAATTTATGATTTACTCACTTAGGCCGCAAGATCAACCTGATTTCGACTAAAAAGCTCACTCTTGGCTTGGTTAAAACTAGTTCTATTAAATATCTTGGTATAATTATATTCACAACTTGACATATTTCCAATTCCTCAGTTCTTAAGAAGGTTTACTTCGCATTATGCCAATCATTAATATTTCATATTGTATTACCACATGGGGCGGTTCCTCTAAATCATATATGATCAATCTAGAAAGAGCCCAAAGAGCGGTATTAAAAGTTAGTTGCTTTTTCCCAATCCTAGTATACCCAACCTCTGAACTTTATCAAAACTTCCAAGTACTTACAGTCTTTATTTACACACAGAATTTATTCATTATCATGACGGTATTAAAAAAACACTCTGAACTACCCCTAGATACCGATCTCCTAACACAAAACGGAAGATCAACCAATATTTGTCAAATCATCCGTTACAACACAAGTTTCTCTCAAAGGTTTTTCTGCTTTCTTGGTACTTTTCTGTACAACTCTATTAATAATAAACTACCTATATACACACACACACACAAAAGAGCTTTGTAAAAGGAGATTAAGAAATTGGCTGTTAAACCTTGATTACATTTCCATGGAAAATTTATTAAAACCAGTGTCATAAACTCACATTTACAATCTTACACTTACACATTTATACCCACACATTACACTTATACAATCATTCAAACCACGTCCTTCTCATTTCTCCATTCACATTTTTTTTTTTTTTATATTTTTTACGGTTACATAGGTACTTTTTGTTTGTTCATACTTTTCATTGATAAAGTTACTTCTTTTGTGTTATATATGAATTAAAACATATTATTTCTAGATAGCAGTATTATAATGAATGACATATATCCAGTCAACAACGGTAACCAAGCAACACGTATTAAGTCTATGACACGCCTCCGCCGTGATTCCCAGGAATCAGAGGCGCCGGGAGCAGCTGGTCGAGGTGGCGCATCCACGTGCGTCCGCTGTCAATCTCTATCTCATAGTGGAGGTTTCCCAGTCGGCGGGTCACTGTACCAAACTCCCACTTCTTGCCTGATACAGAGTAATTGCGAGCTTGCACTCTGCTTCCGACTGCAAACTCTCTGACCTCTTCTCTTCTGCCCCTATGTAGTGCCTTTGGTGGAGCTCTAATCTTGGCTACCAATCTCGTTCTTACCTCTCTTCCGAACATGAGCATATAGGGCGAGTCGCCTGAGATGACTGGCGTAGCCCGGAGAAGACTTCTAACTGTACGAACCTTGTGTAGTATTCCACCACTCTCCCCCTCTAATTTGTGCAGTGATTTCTTAACCGTCTGAACAAATCTTTCAGCTTGTCCATTAGTTGCGGGATGGTAAGGTGCTATCGTTTTATGAACAATGCCATTGCTAGTTAAGAACGTCTGGAATTCTTGAGTGACAAATTGTCTTCCATTATCCGACACCAGCGTGTAGGGTAATCCAAAGGTGTCAAATAAATCGTCTAGTTTCTGAATACAGAATGCGCTCGTCGTAGTTTTTGTAGGGATTATTTCTACCCATTTGGAAAATGCATCTACTACAATAAGAAGTTGATAGCCCGATATTGGACCTGCAAAATCGATGTGTATGATGGGTAGTCAAATCCTGATAGAAAATGTGCGTAGTGGAATAGCCTCATGGTACTCAAGGCTGGTAAGGTTTGGTGCGGGTGAAAAATTGATGTAAGAGGTTTATGGTCTGTGATTAGAGTGAATTTCCGGCCGTAACAATAGTGGAAGAATTTCTTTAAACCCCAGAAAATGGCTGTCGCCTCTTTATCAATTTGACTGTATTTCTTTTCGCTGCTGGTTAGGGATCTAGAAGCAAATGCTATTGGTCTTTCTGAGCCATCGGGTAGTTTGTGACTTAGGACGGCACCAAGTCCTGTAGGTGAAGCGTCTGTGGCCAGTATAAGTGGTTTATTCTGATCGAAGTGTATTAGAATTCTTTCGCTTAGTATCTCTTTTTTTATGTTCTTCAGGCTTTCTACAAGAGTTCATTTAAGGGGGCAGTGATGGATGCCAGATTGGGTATGAATTTGTTGTAATAATTTGCCATACCTAGTAACGTTCTTAGTTCATTTACATTAGTTGGGCGTTGTGCATTTAAAATTGTTTTTATCTTGTCCTGATTTTTATGTAAACCTTCTTTGTCTATCGTGTGTCCCAAGTAATTGATACTTCTTTTGAAGAATTGGCACTTTTCTTTATTAACACGAAGGTTGCTGTCTTGAAGTTTAAGCAAAACTTGTTTCAATCTGGATAATAATTGTTTTTCTGTCGATCCTTGAATTATTATATCATCGAAGAAGCACTTGACACCGTCAAGGCCCAGTAATAATTGGTCCATGTATTTTTGCCAGAGACTTGGGTCTACTTTGACTCCAAACATGAGTCGGTTCATTTTAAAAGTACCTTTGTGTGTACTTAGAGTTTGCAGCAGGGCGCTCTCTTCATCCATCACCATGTTCAGGTAGGCTTGCGGGATGTCTAAGGTGCAGAAAAATTGTCCGCCGTTCATTTCAGATAGAATATCTTCAATTATTGGTATTGGATATTTTTCGTCTTCTATCACTTTGTTTAAAGTAATTTTATAGTCGGCGCACAGTCTGATGCTTCCGTTTGGTTTTCCTATTGGGACGACGGGAGTTCCCCAATCGGAGTGATCAATCTTTGTAATAATTCCCAATTTTTCAAGTCGGTCGATTTCTTCATCTACTTTAGATCGTAGCGCATATGGAATTCGCCGAGGTTTAATAAAGATTGGTTGCGCATTATCTTTAAGAGTCAGGTGGCCTCGAACGTTTGGAATTTCACCTAGGTTTGTAGTGAAGACGGTGGGTTCGAACTCTTTAAGCAATTGTTCAAGATTTTGTGTCTTCTTGCATGTATCAACCAAATTTATTTCGGCTAGTTTAATGTTAAACTCCTTCATCCAGCTTCTACCCAAGATGGGTTTCACGTCTTTGTTAATCACGTATAGTTTTCCATAGAATAGTTGGTTTTTATATTTGCATCGAACAAACGTGACACCGATGGGCTTAAAAACTTCGCCTGTATAAGTTCTTAGTTTGATGCTCGTGTCAAATAGTCTTTTGTGAATGTTCAGCTTCATAAAATCCTTTAGTGATATGGTAGAGAGTGTTGCACCAGTGTCAAATTCCATTCTTATTTTCTTTCCTTCAATTTCGATTGTTATAATGTATTTGTCTGAGATTTCATTCTTTACAAAGTTGATTTCTGCGATGCTGTCGGTACTGGCGCTGCTTGCAGAGTCGTAATTCAGCAAGTTCGTTTCATTGCGTTTATGTCCTTGAAGGCAGACTCGCGCTAGGTGACCTTCCTTTTGACACTTTCGGCATGTACTTTTAATGGCCCCACATTCATATGCTTTGTGGTCGTCTTTCCCACAGCGATAGCATTTACCTTTAAGCTCTCTTATAGAAGTCGGTCTTTTAATTGAACGTGCTTTATTCGGTGCGTGTTGTAATTCATTATGTACTTTTGAAACTATATTGATTGTGTCCAATTGTGGTGGACGAATGGATGTAGATATGGTCGAATTTTCTATTTTTCCCATTTCCATAGATGTGGCCGTGCGAACTAATTCAGAAAATGGCGCTGTTTGTTTTGCTTGTAAAATTTTTGTGCGAATTTCTCCATCTTTTAACCCTCGTATAAATTGTAACGACAAAAATGAATCGAGATTGGGTTTTAGACAATGTGAGCACTTAAAATCACATTTTGATGACAGTCTTTTTAGTTCTGACGCGTAAAGAGTGCTCGATTCATCCGCTTGTTGTAGCCTTGATATGAAGTTATGCTGTGAGGCCCATATGCTAGGTTTTGGATCGATGAAATTGTCCAAGATATCAGTAAGTTCTTCATAGGTCTTCTTGATTGGGTCGTCGGGTGAACACAGGTCGTAAATTATTTCATGAATGTCAGGTGATAAAGTGGACAGCAGTGTGTAGACCTTCGTTGTGGGATCCGTAATATTGTTGAGCATCATGTAAACAGACAGTCTTTTTATAAAGTTTTTAAACGATTCGTTTGCTTGAAACGGTTGAAAATTGAGTCTGGGATGTACGTCTCGATGAATGCTCGTGAATTCGTGGGCATGTTGTGAGGAAGGTACGCTGAGTAACGGCTCAGGAAGTTTGAAAGTGTTCATTAGTCGAATCATTTTTGTACGAAGTGG
Source organism: Orthosia cruda (assembly GCA_964057195.1). Taxonomy (NCBI): domain Eukaryota; kingdom Metazoa; phylum Arthropoda; class Insecta; order Lepidoptera; family Noctuidae; genus Orthosia; species Orthosia cruda. The sequence continues at coordinate 27,630,349 of OZ059841.1, forward strand.
ACGAAATTTGTATAAAGTTCGTCCACTTCGTACCTGTAATCGGTTTCGGATTCCAGGTATTCGTTTTCGGTCTCCTGTTCTATCTGTAATTGTATGTTTTGCAGTCCTTGGTATGTATTTTGAAGTATCAGTAATCGTGTTTCTATTTCTTCATGAGTATATACATGTTCTGCTTGAAATGCGTTATTAGTTTTCGTTAGCACACCGCGTAGGATGGCTCGCGAACGTTTTGCTTTCTTTACATCGAACGTCATCGTCGCCAGAAGTTATATATGAATTAAAACATATTATTTCTAGATAGCAGTATTATAATGAATGACATATATCCAGTCAACAACGGTAACCAAGCAACACGTATTTAGTCTATGACATTTTGTATATTTTTGCTGAATTTTTATATTTCATTTCTTTTTGATTTTGATTTTAATTCTCTTTAAATTAAATTTTCATTGAATTTTAATTTAATTTAATTATACTCTACTTTAAACTTAATTTTCGATTTTGTAAAGACACACAAATTATTTCATGATTAATTATTCCTTTATGTAAAAAATGGGGGTGATCTGTAACACATGGCCTTAGGTACCTATCTCAGACACCCTTCTCCTACAAGGTTAAGTATTAAGATAGTCACTGTATTTTGATGTCGAGATAAATAAAGATTTTTTATTATTATTATAGTATTTGGTGTACACTGAAGTATATTCTATTCTATTCGTGACAGTCGTTATAGATAGTCAGACAGAAGCCAGAAAAACTCTGACACCAGTCTTGCAAAGGGGTATATGTGACCAAGTTACCTACAGGGTTCTGGAGGCTAAATAGGCAGTCGTTCCATGTAAAATACCGGTAATCGGCATCCAGTCGGACTGAAAGCCCAACATTGATGGGAAATGGCTGGGCAGGTTAACTAAACCGAATGTGTACCGTTTCCAGGAGTTCGAGAACGCGACGTCAGCGCTCCCCGCGTGGCCCACGTCGACAGTGCTGCCGCACATCGCCGACGAAAACGACACATTGCCTTCCGATTGCCTCTACAACCGCATCCTGTTCAGCAAGAACTTCTCCTATTATGTACAGGTAAATGACAAGGTAGCGCCGTCTATTGATGAGAGGGAGGAAACTAGTAGTAGCTAGTAGCGCCATCTCGTATCGAATAGCGGTAGTTATCCTGTCGCTTCTCGGCCAGCCTGATGCGACAAGTATTTATTCTTTGTTTGTTACTGTTGTCTCCAGGAGTGCCTGGGCCCGGGCCCGCCCGCCACGTTCGTGTGCACGCACTGGGGCTCGCGGCGCGCCGTGCTGTGGGACGGGCGCCCGCTCAGCACGCACTTCCAGGGTCTCGCGCACCCGCAGGTCAAGGACTTCAGGGTCGAGGTAAGAGCTTGACAGAAAGCTTTTATTCATTAAAGAAATTTCTTAAAATATTTCACCAGCATCGAACCCGAACCAAAAAAGCTTGAAAGACCCGAGGCTCTGGACAAATGACATTCTAGCAATGAAAACGTCGCAATAACGATTGGTGTAATGTTTGAGAAAGCCACGCACCATCGAAATGTCACTTGATGAATGCCCATCGCTGATAGAATGAATGATCTTGTCTAGAGTATCTGCAAAATAATAACGAGGAGTGCTGATCCCAAATAATAGGATAAACTAGGCGAAGAAAGATATATTCCTTCTTCTGACTTAGTTTCATCATAAGCTTATAAAATTTCCAGGTGCAAGCCTACAGGGCAGCCCGAGTCCGCTTGCTGCTGCCGCCAGGCTTCAGAGAAACAGATGACTTGCCTCTACCACTAGTGCTCCACGTGTAAGTTAAAACTTGACTTAGGGATGGTCTGAACAATAAAATCACTGATTGTTCCCTAGAAGTTCGACCTATAAAAGTAGTGTTTAAGGTCATCAAATTCTGATGTAATTTGACACTAATTTAAATGAAATATATTCAGACAATTTACTGTGTAATAAAAATTGAAAAAAAAAATACTCTAGTCTAAATTGACCTGTTAAAAGAGTGTATGGCAAGCTTCCAGATCAATTTGAAAAGCCTTTTGGAAATGAGACACAAAATGGTACAATAAATGACAAACAATAAAGAGGATAGCATGGTGATTCCTATAATGGTTGTGACACAGGTCTGCACAGCCGGGTGGTCAGCTGGTGACGGAGCGGTGGAAGCCGAGCTGGGGCTGGTACCTGGCGGCCGCGAGGAACTTCATCGTCGCCGAGATAGACGCCCGGGGCTCCGGGGGACAGGTATCAAACCATCTCCTAAAGAGAGTTATATGGTTGTTTCCGAAGCAAATTGTAAAGCCCCTATGTGGTAGAATGTCTTCCACAATTTTGATCAACTGTACAGAATTTTTGTTCTGTCTCTCCATTCCATTCTGCCGCAAGTTCTACCGCGGAATGATGTAGGTATTTCTTACTATATTTGCAGGGCGAGGAACTCAGAACTGAAATCTATCACAAGCTTCTGTCAGTGGATGTTGAAGATCAGATAGCAGTATTATCGTAAGTATATTTTACCAGTACTTCTTTTCTTTCTTTCTTTTACCCATCAGATAAAAAGAAAAATGTTTATTAGTGACACGTATTATATAAAAAATAACTAACAAATAAAAACCTAAAAAGACCTATGCTCAGCATTAGCAAAGCTATAAATTCATATAAAATACTAGCTGACCCGGCAAACTTTGTTTTGCCATAAAAACACCAAACATTCATCTACCCTACCTAACACTATCTATCCAACTCTACCTACCCTACCCTACCTACCCTACTCTACCTACCCTACCCTACCTACCCTACCCTACCTACCCTACCCTACCTTACCTACCCTACCCTACCTACCCTACCCTACCTACCCTACCCTACCTACCCTACCCTACCTACCCTACCCTACCTACCCTACCCTACCTACCCTACCCTACCTACCCTACCCTACCTACCCTACCCTACCTACCCTACCCTACCTACCCTACCCTACCTACCCTACCCTACCTACCCTACCCTACCTACCCTACCCTACCTACCCTACCCTACCTACCCTACCCTACCTACCCTACCCTACCTACCCTACCCTACCTACCCTACCCTACCTACCCTACCCTACCTACCCTACCCTACCTACCCTACCCTACCTACCCTACCCTACCTACCCTACCTACCCTACCCTACCTACCCTACCCTACCTACCCTACCCTACCCTACCTACCCTACCTACCCTACCCTACCTACCCTACCCTACCCTACCTACCCTACCCTACCTACCCTACCCTACCTACCCTATCCTACCTACCCTACCCTACCTACCCTACCCTACCTACCCTACCCTACTTACCCTATAAACCTCACGGAGCCCGAGACTTTTCCAACGAATGCAAAACCGTGGAAATCGGTTCGTGCGTTCTGGAGTTATGGCGTCAGGTTATTGTGACTGTCAAATAATAACAGACAAATAATTAGCAATAAATTAAAATTGCGACTATAATTTGAGATTTAAACTATCCTATCTCTCAAGTTGGATCGAACTGCACATGGTGTGCGAATTTTATTATAATCGGTTAAGTGGTTTAGGAGTCCATTGAGGACAAACATTGTGACACGAGATTTATATATATTAAGATTTTGAAAAGCACAAGCACAGAACGTCCACAATCGCGGCGCGAATATTTAGCCGGTATCATACCAATACGTTACGCTCACTAAAATCGTTAAACACGGGTATAAGCTGTTGATACTATTACAAGACATGGTAGCGCCATCTATTGATGAGAGGAAGGAAACTAATATTAGCTAGTAGCACCATCTCGTATCAAATAGCAGAAGTTATCTTCTCGAAAGTCTCTCAGCCGAACATTCTTGAAAGTTCTCGTTACGTCTAGAATGGTCTCGAAAGTTATTCTTGAATATCTTTCTCAGCCGAACAGTCTGGAATGTTCCAGAGACGTGTCCCAAGTATAAGGTACATAAGGGGCGAACGGTTTCATCGTAGGTCAATTTCGATTGGACAGCGATTCGGAGCAATCAAAAGCGAAATATTGCAAGTGCAATAAATTCGTTTGAGAAGTGTTTTAGTAATAGTGTGATTGATTAAAGTGTGCTGTTTGAATTTTATCCCTGAACTCCAGCTCGTAGCAATACGTTTTAGTGGGTATAGTGCCTACTGTAGTCCGTGTCATCTTTCATTCCGTGCCTAATAAGTTCACATCACGGTCATGGCCTGGTACGCTGTAGTGGGCAGACTCCTTAAAGGTAGATTTCCGATCAGTTGCAGAGTGAACAAGCAACACTAACGCGGCGACACTGAAATTTCGCGGTAAGATGGCCCTAAGCGCCGCGCGCCGTGTAATACGCGTCGGTTACGAATTCAATACAAATCTCTCCGCGACTGTCGCGGCCGCTGTGATCAAACTGGTTCGACTCGCTTAGGACCTTCTTATCGTGAATTACTAATGTGGGGCTGCAGTGACACGGAGCCACTCTACTCGATAGTGAGCGACATACGGCGGATATTATTTAGCTACGAACTAGTGAATAATTTGTTTCCTGCCTCTACAGCTACCTCCGCGACAACCTCAAGATGGTGGACGGCAGCCGAGTGGGCGTGTGGGGGCACGGCTACGGAGCAGGTGCCGCCGCCGCGCTGGCCGCCGACGACGCCAGGAACGTCACCAGGTGCCTCGCCGCCATCGCACCGCTCACCGACCTCAGGCACCATAGTGAGTTGTGTCCATAACATAACATCCCTCGTCATATATGACGGCTATAGCCTATAGCGGACCACTGCTAAAACAAAGTAATATATCCCTCAAATCAACTTAGTAACAGATACCTTGTAATTATTGGCACATCACGTATTTACAGTATGTGACAGTTAATTTCTAAAATTAAGGAGGCATGGGGTTTAAAATGCTGTAAAAATATTTTCTAACTATAAATTATGTACACTCACCATTAGGTATTCAATTAGATACTTACGCTACTTCTTACCAGCTAAAGTAATAGGCAGAAGAGACGGTTTGGCGTTACAGAACTTTGACATCCAAAAAAAACCGGCCAAGTGCGAGTCGGACTCGCGCACCGAGGGTTCCGTACAAACCTCAGCTTAAAGGTATTATAGACCTGAATATTTGATATGTATTTCAATTTAATACCTCTACGCGTTCATGAGAAAAGGGGTAGTAAGTTTAAAGTTATTAAAAATATTTTTATTTTATGATGTAACTAAAAATTTACGGTTTTCGCAATTATTCCTTTATCTGTGCTACAAGTCGTTGCTTCGTACCAAATTTCAAGATTCTGAGCTCACGGGAAGTACCCTGAAGGTTTTGATTCCCTTGCGATTGTCGAAAATTTGAGGATTTTTTTTTTTTTTTTTTATTTGAGATGGGTTTGCTCTTGACTCTAGTCTAAGTCATAGGTGACAGAGACAGAGTCTTGTCAGAGTCAAATTTGCGACATAAACGGCTGTATCTTTTGGTTGCGTTGGCTTAGAAGTTTGTTTTTTTTACAGCTTTAAGGGCCACATTAGACCTGAGTATTTGATATAAATTTCAGCTTGATACCTCTACGTGTTCCTGAGAAAAAGGGTCTTGACAGACAGACAGACGGACGGACAACAAAGTGATCCTATAAGGGTTCCGTTTTTTCCTTTCGAGGTACGGAACCCTAAAATTGCTGGCTCTCAGCCCAATTCGAACAAATTAATGACTTTTAATTCATTATCAATATTTATTACTTTTGCAGACTCGTACTGGACGGAGCGCTATAGTGGCTACGGCTCGACGTGGGCGGGGACGCTGGGTGTCAACGCCGTGTGGCGTAAGGCGGGGAACCTTCCCCCGCGAAGAGTTCTACTGGCGCATGCAGCCGCAGACCTCACGGCTCCACCACACCATGCGTTGGCACTGGCGAGAGCGTTGATCAGGAACACTGCGCTATACACACATCAGGTAAGGTTATGAACTTCTGGTAGTTAAATGCCGGCACAGATCGCAGTCTTCACGGCTCCACCTCACCATGCGTAGGCACTGGCGAGAGCGTTGATCAGAAACTCTGTGCTTTACACACATCTGGTAAGCTTATGAACTTCTGGTAGTTAGATGCTGGTACAGATCGCAGTCTTCACGGCTCCACCTCACCATGTGTAGGAACACTGCGCTGTATACACATCAGGTAACTTTCTGAAATCCTGGTACTTATAGACCGCAGACCTTACGATACCGCCACACCATGCGTTGGCACTGGGCAGGGTTTTGATTAGGAATACTGCTCTATATCAGGTAAGCTTATTATCTCATGTGGAAGTGCTTGGTTTGATCAGTTGACAATATCACACCCAACCGCATCATCCCTTGCTGCATCATGTCTTGGCTCTGATTACTGCGCAGTATACATATCAGGTAGGTAAAACTTCGCTGATAAGGAATACTGCATTGTATGCACATCAGGTAAACTCCTGAACATCAGGCTCAGTTTTGGAGTGGTCTACTTTAAAACTGAGCCTAAATTGAGCTGAATAGCGTCAGTCTAATTCAAGTCTTTATTGCATAGTTATCATATGTTATAAAACATCTCCATGATGTCCACTACTGGTCGTAGACCTCACCAAAGCATTTGCTTAACTACCTTTCATTATTCTTTTATTTGCTATCAGTGTTGAAGGGCCTTTCTAAGTTCAAATTACTGTATTCAAAGGTCGCAGAACAGGGGAGGTATCAATACGTTCCTTAGGGGATTTTATATGCTAAGGATAGTCTCCTCTCAAATAGATATCGGGTAAAACGCTTTCACTTTTGATTGGCTCTTCTTTCAGATTATACGGACTGAATTCCACTCTTTTGAGAAACGTTGATGGACATCACCATACGTTTCTTTGTTTTTCATTAAACCAAACATTTTATTACAGGTGTACCCCGATGAAGGTCATAGCTTCGAGCGCTCCACGATTCACCTCCACAAGACGATGGAGCAGTTCTTTGACGAGTGCTTCGGACCAGTTGAGGTGGCGGACTGGGACACCGGCGGCGTCGGTGGCCTGTTCCCCTTCAGAGACTAGTCCTACGACGAGGGGACTGGCGAAGCCTCCCCTTAGACATTCACTGAGATATCGATAAAAGAATCGGTGTGGCGATTCTCGTGTGGGTTTTTTGAGAAGATTGTTTTATTCCTGTGCTTTTGGAGTCAGGATAGTTGGAATTGGTATTGGTCACGATAGGCATTCAGATAACAATTTCTTTTCTTTAAAAACTTGAAATCGGTATTCACGGCAATATTAAAATAACAGATTGCAAACATTTTGTACACTTTCCACAGACAGGTATGACGCAACAATGCGACAACTATGCAACGACAATTTTTCATAGAAATTGCTCTCATAGTAAGTAATAAAGCGCATGTCTGTGGGAGACTTATGTGAAATGATGTCTACAATAAAATAATCGGTGCGACGCAATAAATTTGAAAATAGTTTCAACTATTCGACATGAGATGGCGCCCTTTTAAAGAAATTTCTTCTAATCGAGTAGTGAGGAAAATTTTTCAGTGCAATAAAATATTGTTGGCGAAGATTTTTAAGATGATTTGGCAAGATTCGATGAATGTATTAAAAGGCCAAATTTTGACTTCCATGGTTTGAAAATTATAAAAATTAGAAAGCGTGTGTGTCTAAAAGAAAATGATTTTGATGAAATTATAATTGTCCTCATTCTGTACTAAGACAGGAGACGGTTCTATATTTTAACTAGAAAATCCTTTACATCAGATTCGTTTGTGTACATACTTATGTAAAATATTGAAAATTAAAAAGAAAAGTTTAAAAACCGATAAAACCATGTTTTGACCACAATTTGACTTAAACCGTAATAGGAACCGCAAAAAAATTTTACTAACATATCAAGTCATGTCAAGTGGTAATAAACATCTATAAGAAAATATGGAAAGAAGATATTTATTTATTTATAGAAATTAATCGTTTATCACTTCTAATTGTCACTTGCGTGTCAAAACGATACGGTATATTCGTCTACTCTACTCATAAATCATTTTAATCTTTGTAAAGTTCCAAATAAGATGCAGGAATTATTTTTAAAAGTGGTACACAATTAATTGCCATGTAAAAATTAACCTTTAGGGTTATTTAACTTGTAGTGGACTCGTGGTGGCCCAGTGCTAAGACCCTTGTGCTTGATCTTGTGGATTCAAAGCCGTGCAAGTACCAATGCGACATTTTCAATTCATATGCACTTTCTAAGTTTATCTGGGACATCGCTGACAACGGTGAAGGAAAACATCGTGAGGAAACCTGGATTTATAGTTAGTTTGTTATAATTTGATGCTCCATTGGTGTAAGGTATTGCTGCAAGGCGTTCCAGTGCGAGGATAAACTAATAAATACGTGCACGACATCAAGTCTAGCTGTCTCTGCCATCTAGTGGCGCAAACCCAAAACTTATAGTCTCTAATTTTAAATAGGGAACATTACTCAAAGAGCAGAGTGCGCCTCGTAAAGTAAGAGTAAATAGAACAAGTTTAAAAAAGCGCGGTAATAGGGAACATTACTGCCAATTGCTCCCGCCAGATGGCGCTTGACGGAATGGAGTAAAATAACAACATTGCGAGTTTGCGACTTCTACTGTTTGTGGTTCCCGAACTTTATTAACTGTTTTATGAATAATTAGCGTTTAAAAACCAAATAATAATATAACTAGCTGTTGGTCAAAAATGCATCAGTTTGGACTGCTGTCTACCATTATAATGTGAACGTGTGCAAGACGGTTCCACTACGAAGTAATTATGCGAGTCATATAAAATCAACCTGGAAATATTGCTTTGAATATTAATTGTATGTACATTAATCTCATTACATAGTAAATTAACATAATATGTGCAAGTTACACTAGATTTTCAAAGTTCACATTCATATTCGTACCTTTCAACTAAATCCGTTTTTGTTTCCTTTTACTGATCCACCGCGCTCTCGAAGCCTGGTTTTTAGTTAGTATGGTCTAATTTCCTCAATTCTTAGTTAGCTCCACTTTTCTTTCCCTATTAGTTTTATATTTTGTATGCATAAACTGCGAAATAATGTCGCTCGACTTTAACGGTTTGGTTTGTTTACTCTGATTCCTGTGGCGCCATCTGAACTAAGCTTTGCGGATAGTTCCCTATTGTTCGCCTTTTTAATAATGTTGGTGGTTTTTTCTATAGGTTAATCCGTTTAAATGTAAATATAAGTAATAATAAACAATACCAAAACGATAAAAACATGCACATGAATATTTCGAACACATAATCTCAAAATAAGTCGCCCAGCCATAGACGAGATAGTAGCCGTTTATTTTTCTAATCCGTAATAAGTGGCTACCTAGCGGGCTAAATTGGCAGTAAGGTTCCGAAGGACTTGACGTTGACATTGTTGTGCTGCCATCTATAGTTCGTGAACGCTTCCCATACACGTTGGTTTGAGACCTACAAACAATATTTTAGGAAAGTTATAAACAATATAAAAGGTCACAATAAAAATTAAAACATGGTTTTAAACGTATCTAAAATATTTTAGTAATGGTGCTGTGTTTGCAGTTATAAAAAACAATTTATATTGTGTAAGCCTAAATACGTCGCTAACTAGATAAAATATTAAAAAAAAAAAACAATAAATGTTTACGATCGTTGGTGTGTTAGTAACTATATCGTATTTAAAATTAAATAAAATATTATGTGGAAATGGTCTGTGGACAATTTTGTGGAAAAATAAAATCGTGAATATGACAAATAATATGAACCTACACTTTAAATCATGTCTAACTTTTGTTAAATACTACTTTTACTACTTTTTTATTAGTTACTATTTTTTTTCTATAATTATTGCATAGGTACGAAAATAGATTATGCAATACGACATTCCATTAAACAATACGACATTACGTTAACTGTCTCTTCTGGAGTCCAAAATTGTCCACAAACGAAAAAAAAAGGATAAAAAAATATCCTTGAAAATTTTCTTATGATTACTATAAGGAGAAGATAACTTATTTTAGTGTATAATGTATCAACTTTTATCTATCTATATATTTCTATGTCGCTTTCAATGTCAGAGAAGTAGCTTTAAAAGTATACTTAGGCACGTTATGTCTAAATGAGATATTATTTAGTTTTGACTATTCTAGTCGTAAAATCTAGTCACTTAGTCTAAAATCTATGTATCAGTATAATTTTGGCACAATGTCTTGATCTCTTTCCAAATATTATTATGTCTTTAGGCCTTACCTACTTCATATTTAGTGCAATTATGGTTTGTAGTGAACTACCTAACATAGATAGAACTCTTTAGGTAGCTCACGGGAAGGATAACAGTAGGTATGTAACTTAACTTGGACCACAACATCTTACGCAAATCATGTTAACAAAATAGTGGGTATGTATAATTTGTACTGCATATGATTGACATTTAATATCTGAATGCCAGTAGTTTTCTATTTGTTGTCAAACTCTACTCTATTTGTTGTAAAAAATCTGATACAATGATAAATTTTGCCGTCATACTTACTATGACTGACATGTAAATTATTTGTCGTATTTTTTTTTATCACATGTCGTAAACTGTCGTAACTGGCTGGCATTCATACATTTCTTCACCTCCTGCGCCTTTCTCACAATTTTAAATCTTATAATTAGTTTTAAATCCTATTTATTTTATTTTGAACTTATAAAAAATATGAATTTGTTAATAAAATAATATTCGATCGATGTTGAGACTTAAATTATTAAGAATGTGATAGGTGTTTTTAAATAATTTATATTATAATTACTGTAACGATTAATTGGAATTTATTACATTTTAATCATGTAACCATTTTGACGGGTAACATAGTAGTTAAAATGTAGGTTATTCCTACTATTTGTCCAACAGTATTTTTGTAATTAATGAAAAAGATCTTAAAATAAGTTTCAATATTACAAAGTTACAAGTTTTAAATATAGGTAGGTACATACTTTGTCTACTTACTTATGGACAGCATAACCGCCTAATCAGAATGATATCAGCAGCCGGTCTTCCGACCAACAGACCAATGAGGCAGGCTAATGAGATTGAAAACATAAAATTGACCGACTTATGTAATTTATTCATACAAGAAATGCGATAAAGTCGTAGATACCTTAACCTGAATACGAAAGATTTGTGAAATTTCCGCGTCGTCGAATTTAATCGTAATTAATCAAGTATCGTATACTTGATTAATTACGATTAAATTCAAGATGCGTCATTTTTTTTTTTTGGTATATTGCTATAATGACGAAGAACTTGTAACTTTATATATTTTAATGGACAAATCTAAATATGCTTGCAATGTGCCACTCTTACACCCAGTCTTTATTTTGGATCAAATTAATGCCAATCAATTTGAATGCAGCCGTAATTACTGGTTATAAAAATAATACCGTGACGTCAAAAATTAAAAAGTACAGTGCTCCAAGAATCTTTTGGCGGTAGAATGACATTGCCAGAGGGTGCCGTTAGGGTCAGCACACACCGAGATGCGACGTTTGGGCATTTTTTAAGATAGTGATACAATATTGAGCTTTATTAAGTACCCATAAGGCTCACAATTCAGCCGCGGGATTCAAAATTTTCTCTATAATAAAAAAATGCTAAATTGACTATGAAATTGTTAACAAAAAAAACAAGATGGCGAATGACGGATTAGTTAAAATTTCAGCCAAAAATTAAAGAAAAAGATAGAAAATTATTTTATTTGTGACTCGCAGGAGTCATACAGACGACATTCCTCGCGCCTTTTCTTCAACGCCAAATACTACTTGATATAGATAAAAATCATATTTACTTATTTACAGGATGTAAACAAGTATGGCAGCCAGCGCTTGACGATAATATCCGAGCTAAACCGGACGAAACCGAACGTCTCTAGTCGCTTATTCATGGCCATCGATTTCTAGTACGGCAACTCCTACCGCAAGCCGCGTTGAGGAACTTCGTTCCAAAAACAAAAAGATTACTTTTCTCAAACATGCTTGGAAATTTGAGCAGTATTTTGACAACCTTCTTCGAAATAAATCGAATTTGCTGTACTGGCCAAATACATGCGAACAGCGGCCGGCAAAAGTTATATGAAAATCCATATCTGTCGTGTCTAGCGGCCAAATAAATTACATAGTAAACTCATATCTGTCGTGTTATTTAAACTTGGAACGATCTTTTACTCCGAAACGTGGCAACCAAGGAGGTGACTTATCAAAGGTTTTATTTAAATTTCGAACTGGCTTGCAAATAGAACGCTGTTTATTGAAAAAAAAACAAAAGAACACCTTAACGCGGGAAAAATTATTGTTGTTCGTCATTGATTTTGACAAAAAAATTGTTCTAGGTACTACTTAGTTTTAATTGCCGCGCATTATTTGAGAAAAGTACTATACAAGCCTTGGCCACAACTAGGCATTGATGGACTTACGTATGTGTGCCTCGGCTTCGCCTCGGCCCAAATTTACACGTTCTTCCATCAATGCCTCTTTTGCTGGCCGCTGCAGTAATGAAAAGTGAAAAGCAAAAATTAAGTAAAGAATCTCGTACGAGAGTAATATGGCTACTTACGAATTAGAGCTACTTCTTCAAAGTCAGATCCAACCAAACTGGGTGTAAAATTAGAACGTATGCAAGCACCTAAGTGATAGTAAAAGGTATTTAAAAGGATGCACGTAGTAATCCGCGATGTATCCCCATAGCAGAGTACCGCAGTAGGTGGTACTTGTGTATGCTCAGTGAACAGCATTGTTTATGTTGAAACGTTGTTTTTATAAAAAAAATATAGAGAAAATTTGTTCCGAAATGTCTTTTTATTTATTACAACCTTCCTCACTTCACCACTCCAGCAAAACATCTCCCACCTGGACACGTAATGCAGTGGTCAATCCGGAAATCTCTGAATCGATTGCGGGCCCAGGTTTGTTGCTGCAGAGATATCCTTGACCCATACCAAACACAGTGGCAGTGTAGAGTCCCTTCACAGGATATGCACCTACCTCCTTTCCTGCCCAGCATGCAGAACCACCTGCACCTTCCACGACTTGAACGAGGCCAATGACAGAGCTATCCAGGTGGCCACATTTGTGTCTAATCGACACGAAATAGTACATTGTACACCGAGGGGAGAAAACGATCTATTTCTGTTCGAGAGTAAGTTTAAGCCCGACGCGCAGCGGAGGGCTTAAAGGAAACTCGAGAACAGAAATAGAACTTTCTCCCGAGTGATACATAGTGCTTTATACTACACCTACGAGGAAAATAAAATACAATATTTCTTTAATTAAAGTTTATATTAAAATCGTTACAATTGATTAAACTTATAGTGACGTTTTTACCAGGAAGGCTAATACTTGTGTGAGATGATTGAGATAAAACTGGGACACTTGGGTCTGCTGTTGATACACTTGTGTTTGTGGGAGGAGCTAGTTTTATAGTTTGAGTAGAATCATATTATTCCAGGAAGGCTGTTGGCGCTGTGCTCGTTGAAGGTTGTGGAGACTTTTTGTTATGTAAATTGATTGATCCTGATATTTGGTTATTAATGTGTTTTTTTATTTTCTATGGAATCTTCGATGTAACTTTCTGCGACAGCGGACGATTTCCAACCACCATGTCGTTTTATTGCGGTTAAATCAGTGCCTGTATCTGCAAGGATGGTTGCGGAAGTCCGTCTGAAACAGTGCCCAGTGTAGAGATCAGGGTTTGCGAGTTTTAAATATGAGGCTATTTTTTTCGGTACTGAACTTATTTTGTTCTTTCCGATCACTTGCCTGACGCATTTATTGTTTTTAAATTGTAACAAAACGCGCTTGGAGTTCATATTACTCGGACGAAGATCTGATATATCTTTTCAAAATATGGAAGAATGTGTCGGTTACAACAAAACTCCTCTCTATTTTAATTTTTGTTCGGGGAAGCTTGACTATGACTATGCTTGAATAAGCTTGACTTGACTTCACGGATCTCTATGTCGTCAGTAGTTAAATCCAAAAGCTCTTGAGAACGACAGGCACCATTTATGCCCAGAATTAAAATTACCTGTAAAATAAATAAAAATCATAAGTTGCTATGTTAGTTCCGTAAATAAAGTATAACAATTAGGTACAATGATAATGTTCAATAGTTACCTTCATTAGTAAATAATTGTTGTCTGGAGAATTTTGTAAGAAATCAAAGACATCTTTCGTAGTCAATACTTTGGATTTTTTACTGCGAAATCCTTCTGATTTCCGCTTCAAAAACGCTGTTAGTTTAGCATATTCTTTAATATTTACATTGTTTTTCACTGACAAAGAGCTTTTCAGCATAGAATATGTGGACAACAAGGTACTTGGCTTATATTTTTGCGCTTTTTCGCTAATAGTACATTACTGCAGCGGCCAGCAAAAGAGGCATTGATGGACGAACGTGTAAATGTGGGCCGAGGCGAAGCCGAGGCACACATACGTAAGTCCATCAATGCCTAGTTGTGGCCAAGGGTTGTATAGTACTTTTCTCAAATATGCGCGGAAATTTAAACTAAGTAGTACCTAGAACTCATTTTGTCAAAATCAATGACGAACAACAATAATTGTTCCCGCGTTAGTGTTCATTTGTTTTTTTTTTCAATAAACAGCGTTCTATTTGCAAGCCAGTTCGAAATTTAAATGAAACCTTTGATAAGTTACCTCCTTGGTGGCCATGCTTCGCCGAAAAAGATCGTTCCATTTTTAAATTACACGACAGATATGAGTTTACTATGGAATTTATTTGGCCGCTAGACACGACAGATATGGATTTTCATACAACTTTTGCCGGCCGCTGTGCGCATGTATTTGGCCAGTACAGCAATTGCGATTTATCTCGAAGAAGGTTGTCAAAATAATGATCAAATTTCCAAGCATGTTTGAGAAAAATATGATAGTAGGACGTTTTCTGAGAACAATTGTGCATTTTTGCTACTTTTCCACAATATAAAATCATTATAAATTTTGTCGTATTTGGCTCGAGACTTCTCAGGAAGTAAGTTATTTATGACTTCTTGGGCTGTATTTTTTATTTCTGGTGGCGTCATCATTACAAAATCGTCACTTTCACTATCAGATGACATTTTGGAAAATTATTTAGAAAATTTAAAGCTAGGTGCTGTTAAATTATCAATTTAGTTAAAAACAAAATTTAACGCAACGAAATAAATTGCCGCGCTTTTTTTTCGCATTGCAGAATAAGGTAGACCGGACTTGAGCTTAAGAGAAAACAGAAAAAAAAACCGCCTCTTTTCTGTAATTATTTGATATAAAACCTTTTTGAGATTTGAGGTTTGTATGTTTCCCGCCTCTTTTTCAAATTATTTCATACAAAACCTTTTTGAGGTTTGACGTTTGTATTTTTTTTATGTTCGCTGCTAAAAAACAAAAGAAAGCTAGCCGGGCAGTAATGGATTTTCATACAACATTCCTGCCCTGCTTCGGAGGGCAGTAATAAAATTCCATATAACTTTTCCCGCCGCACATTTTTAAGGGAGAAATTACGAACTTTGTAACCCGTTTATGAACGAGTAATAAGACACTTTCCGAGTGGGTGTGGTATAAATTAAGATTACAACCCTCGTTATGAACAACGGTTTCGGCTAGGGTCTTTGATCACCAGTAACTAGATAACGGGTCACGTACAAAATCAATGCTAAATTCTGTCCGCGTGATTATATACCATTCGAAGACATGTGACATCCACCAATCCAAACTGGGCCCCCGTGGTGAGTTATAGCCCATTCTCTCTCACAGAGAGGAGGCCTGTGTCCCAGCAGTGGGAACATTAAAAGGCTGATGACGAGACGAATATATAACTACATAGGGTACAACTATTTTCTTGATGTCCCTTCGGGCTTGTATTATATTATCTGTGCCCTCGGCATTCATTCGCATTTCCGAATACAAACGAATGCTAATTTCCATGTCCCCCAATGATTTATCGTGTATTATAATTTGAATTCAGAACTAAGTACTTTATTGTTGTTTTGTTTTCCGTGTGAAATGTATAGAGCTGTAAAGATAGCAGCGTTGCTCCAATTGTTTAAATAAATTACATCATGTTAAAAAAGTATTAACAACTCTATTTACTAGGGGTTAAAGTATGAAATTGTATTTTTGATTGTGTTTTTCATGAAACGCTAATCAGGAAACTCCGCCACTACGGGATCCGGAACAGCGCTCTGGATCTTCTTACTTCATATTTGAGTAATAGGATTCAGACCGTTGACGTTAATGGAAAAAGATCGCCGGGATCTATGGTAACAATGGGAGTCCCGCAGGGCTCGATTCTTGGTCGTTTCTTGTTTCTTATTTATATTAATGACTTGCCTTACCTTATGAGGTCCTATAACTGCTCGGTTATTGACAAATGCGTGCACTGACTGGACAGGTCCACTCAATCTGGCTGGTTCTTCCCTCAAAAGACCATTTCAGACATCAGTCTACATGGTCTTCACATGATCTAATCAAGATTTTTTCTGGACTTTAAAAGAGACTGTGACCTGTGAGTTTGTTTCAGCCTTTCTTCTCAGAGTAGTCAGATAGGAAACGCCGACCTCATCTAGTTTTAAAAATATGTTCGACATGTAAAAGTGTTTGTACAAACCAACTTACAGAAATAAAATCATTTATCATTTACAATAGCCGCTTGTCCGCAAGCTCGTTGTCCGAGCGCCGTCAATTCGAGTAAACCGGCGTGACCGCTAGAACTTGGCCCGGGATTGTGACGGGTCGATGTACCGACAATACACAATACCTCCGTTTTTAAACTTGTCCACCACAACGGCACCGTGACGGCGCACCGCGCTGGTTATTGTTTTCAAAATATAGTGCTTTGTATACCACCGAGTTCGTTGCGGTGGACAAACGATCGCCGTCACGTCCTCGTTCGCGTAATGCTCGCGAAGGAGGAGGCAGAACGCGTGAGGGAAACGACCTCACGCCCCAAGCTACCGCAAGAGACGTCCTGTGCGTTGGGAGTCGCAAGCCGATTCCCGGCCACCGTAGGCGCGGGCTTGCGGACGGCGAGAAATGGGTAGCTCGCCGTCCGATAACGACCAGGCCCGATTCGACGGCGCGTAGTGTTCCACGCGCGCCTCATAGAGATGTCAGCAATAACTGACGGTGTCCGCTAGGGCCGCTGCCTGTCTGGGTCGCGGATAAATTTGAAAGAGAGTTACCGCGGCCCTGGCTCAAGCAACTAAAGGAACACGGGTGGGTTTTAGTCAGTAAAAGTCTGACACGCCCTCCCGCTTCACCCAAAGCGGGATGATTTCCATTTCCGAACCAAAAAAAAGGAGCATAGTATATATCTTACTTTGCCAGTTTATGGGACATCTTTTAAATTGGTCCAATATTGGAGGAGGAAATAGACGAGAGCCAAACCTCGAATTATCACTTTAGGAAATACAATCAAAATCAAACTTTTTTATTTCACATAGGCTTACACGGGCACTTAAAAAAGGTCAACAAAAGGTGCACGTTTCGGGTTGGTCGTTTCCTATGGAGAAGAACCGGCAAGAAACTCCATGGTTGCATACTCTTTTAAAAAAATGGTTTGGTTTTACAATATTTCCATGTACTTGCATTAGTACTCAGATATGGGGGACAACGTAGGCCCGACAATAAGTCGTAAGAAAAAAAAAAAAAAAGATTACTTATGTAATCTGAATTGTAGGCTAGTAAACATTTGTTAAGTTTTTTATGGATTATTCCATAAAAAACTTAACAAATGTTTACTAGCCTACAATTCACACATTCACAAAACAATCGGTAAAAGAATCTATACAAAGGTAAAAAAATATAACAAGACTAAATGTAACATGTGGCACAATGTTGTTATCAGTGCTGTAACTATTCTTAGCAAAGGGCTATGACGATGATTGAGAACCATTGTAAAAAGTCTAATTTATAATAAATAATAATAAATCTTTATTTCTCCATAAATGCATTACATTATTTTGAACTAAAAATTGCTTAAGCTAGTGTTCCAGAGTGAAAAACTCTGACTTCTAAACAAGGTTTATGTACTTGTATCGTAGAAGCCAGTGTCCCTTCAAAGTGATGTGCTTAAAAAAAATTGGACACACTTTATACACAATAATCCATTAGGGCAAGTTCCAGAGAAACAAAATAAAAAATAATATAAAAAACCGGCCAAGTGCGAGTCGGACTCGCGCACGAAGGGTTCCGTACCATTATAGCAAAAAACGGCATAAAAATCACGTTTTTTGTATGGGAGCCCCCTTAAATATTTATTTTATTCTGTTTTTAGTATGTTTTGTTATAGCGGAAACAGAAATACATCATCTGTGAAAATTTCAACTCTCTAGTTATCACGGTTCTTGAGATACAGCCTGGTGACAGACAGACAGACAGACAGACAGACCGCGGAGTCTTAGTAATAGGGTCCCGTTTTTACCCTTTGGGTACGGAACCCTAAAAAACATTAAATGAAAGTGTAGTGTATGTCTAGTGAATTTGTCTGGAGTTATGTGTGTGGGTGTTTGAGAGTGTGTGTATATTTAAGAAAGAGTGTGTGTGATTGCGAGTGTAAGTATGAGTGAGTGTGCGAGCTTATGCGATAGTATAATAATTATCATACTTCATTTTTTATTTTTTTTTATATAAATATCCTCCTTTATTTATTTATATAACCAAAATTGCCTAAAACAAGATCCTCAGTATTGCGATAAGTTAGTTTTAGAAGATATACCTGTAACTTAGATTTGAATTGATATTTAGTATCGGGATAAATTTATAGCACTTTATTAAGCTGGTTGTAAAGTTTCGTGCTGGCGACATAATATTGTCTCTTGGCAAACGAAGTTCTATGCGACTCCTGAGGAAAAACCGTGTATTTAATTCTGCCTGTTGGCTCTGAAGTCGGACGAGTAAGATGCTTACGGAGCATTGACTGAAGGACATATAGCTGCCTGACAGTTAAAACTTTAGATTCTGCATATAGCTGTATTATTGTTGAATATCTTAGTGGCCGAGAGAGCAGAATCTTCAGAACAGCTCTATGTGCTCGTTCAAGTCGGATAAAATGGCTCTCAGTAGCTCCACCCCAGATTGGAATACAATAAGCCAAGATCGATTGGCACAAACCAAAATAAACCGTCCTCAAAGTATCCCTATCAGCCGACTTGCGCAATTTTTTAAAAACGTAAATCAGCCTTCGAGTTCTACCAGAAAGTATGTCTATGTGTTTATGCCAATTGAGATGTTGGTCAATATGTACGCCTAGGTATTTGACACTAGTGGACTGAGAGACTGCAAGACAATCACAAATGGTGGAAGGCGAACATATGTGGGCTTTAAGAGTAAGGGAAGGTGAAGGGCATAAATTTTACCTCACAGCAAATGGCATATAAACCGTTTTTCTGACGTTTAGAGTGAGTCGGTTGTTACTCAACCATTCCATTACACGTTTAAGCGCATTCTCGGCATTCCGATAGCACTGGGCCCAGTCTACTCCATCTATAAGCAGGGAAGTATCATCAGCGTATGTAATGACTTTACAATTATGAATGGGATAAGATATATCTTATATAGATAAGGAATAGAGTGGGACCCAATATGCTACCTTGAAGCACACCGTATGTAATGGGAAGCTCTTTACTCACATTTTGCTCAATTTGAACCACTTGAGTGCGATTCCTCAGGTAGTCTCTATAGATATCCAGCACCAAGCCTCGAATTTGAGGGCTGGTTTGTGTTAGCAAACTTACGCTTTGAGCTGTCAGCGACAAACCCTGTAGGGCTTGGCTTTGTCGATGCAGTCCTACCTTGCCTGGCTCCTTCAGAGCCGGCGTGGCGTGGTCTTGAGGGAGAGCGCTACGGTCGTGTATATCCTCAAGGCAAGTGCGGTGATTTTCCTTCTCGTGGTTGCCGCCCTGTTATTGGTCTAATTCCCTCTGAAATAGACGTAACTGAAATCACCGGGCGACGTATCACAGGGGTGGCGAGGTCATGCCCCTGGGTGTCCACCATTGAACAAAGAAAATGTTGGATAGCAATGACCTCCCGCGTGTTTGTGCCGTGCGCGGGGACCCGTATGGAGGGATGAAGGGATCCTGGTGATTGAGTGGAGCAGGCTGCACACAACACATCACTTTGGCCCGGATTTCTTCCGACACGGGAGGCCGTAGCCTAGCCAGCTACGGTCAATCGGCTGCGGGGTCCTGTCAGACGGCCCCCAGGCGAGTTCACTCCCATTGGGGGCTTGCAGACGGCGGCGCTCGCTCGCATCGCTAGTGGTAGTGGTGTGGGTTGGTGTCGTGCAGTCTCGTGAGCAACTAATGGGGGAGGGCTATATCCCTCGGCTAATCCCTGGTGCTACCGTAGCATCGCCACTTGGGCACTCCATGGAGGGTGGGGATAGTCGAGAGATGAAATTTATATCGGGATTTTTAAATGGATTTATCATCAAAAAAAAACCACAAGGCGAAAGGACCGGCGAAAGTTGGGACTGCGCTCCAAAAGGCGGGACCGGCGAAAGCTGGGACTGCACACCAGACGGCGGGACCGGCGCAAGCCGGGTCTGCATTTTCCATAGCAGGAACGCCCGGGGGCGAGACTGCGGTGGGGTCGTCTCGAAGTGGGGCTGCGGCGGGACTGTCAAATGACGGTACTGTTGCGGCACTGCCGAGGGCCGACTGCTGCGGGACCACCTAAGGGCGGAACTGCAAACCAGCACACCGGGCACAAAGGTGCTGCCAAAACTGGCGCGACACGTGACCCTTGTGTCGGAGGTCGAATGACCTCGGACCTTGGGGCCCCGGACGCGACCGGCAAAGACAGCACCTCGTCGTCTCCCAGCGGCCGGCATGAACCAAGCTGGCTTCCGGTATGACGATCTGGGGCGCGCAGAAAAAAGCGCCAAAAGCTGAGACAGCAGGCGGCTCTAGAGGGGACTCCTACGGAGGGCCCATCAAATAAACCGCGTGCTGCTCTCAGCGGCGACAGCGGGGACATGGCGGCCAAGAGGATGAAGACCCAAGGGCAATCATCCTCAACCGGATCCTTTAGGGATACGGAGACTGTGAAACTCGCTGTCGTCACAGTCAGGTACCCGGAGGATTACTTGAGGGCGGAGGACTTGGTGCCAATCCAGGAGCTCATAATTGAGAAACTGGAAGTGGCGCCGGATCCTCTGCCTGTTTTAACGGTTGCTCCCGGAGTTGTCGCAGGTGCAGTTCATGTATCCTGCGACAACTCTGATGCAGCTAGCTGGTTTCGGGGGGCCATTCACAATGTGGAACTTGGCTCCTTGAAACTCAAGGTTGCTGACGCCAAGGACCTTCCAAAGCCAGTCAAAATGGCATGGAAGAGTCGCAACTTGGCGTTGCAGGACTCTGCCCGGGCCATTCGACTGCTCCAGCAGCTTAACCCTGCCTTGAGGACGAGCGACTGGAAGGTCGTGAATACTCTCACAGAGCAGACCGGCATCCGTCGTATCGTCCTCATGGACGGGGTGTCCGCTGGGGTCATCAAGGCCGCGGGCTACTCTCTTCCAGGAGGAATTGAACGGTACTCGTTTAAGCTCCTGGAAGAAGATAAGGGAGAGGCACCCACTGCGGAAGCAGAGGCGGAACCCTTCGAGGATGGACTACACCGACGTGAGGAGGCCATCGACGAAAACTCTGCTTACGGCGCATCGCAGGAGGCAGAGATTGGGACCAGGGCGTCAGAGGCAGACCACGAGGATGACATCCTCGGGGACTTCGACACCCTGGGGATTCAGTCGCCGATTGCTCCTGAGGAGAGCCAGGCGATGGAGGAGGAGCCTCAAAACTAAGGCCCTCCTATATTAACACAGGCCCATCAAATCATCCAAGATGGAGGGACTAAGGTGTGTACAAATTAATTTGCATCATTGCAGAGCCGCTACTGCCCTTCTGGCTCGGCAACTGAAGCGTAACACATTTGACGTTGCCTTGATACAGGAACCTTATCTGTATCCTTATACACTACAAAAGGCTTAGAAAAGGACTATAAAAGGCTTAGGTGGGACAGGAGGCATGGTGCTCTATGACTGTCCAACTAATGACGCGAGGACTTGCATCTATATCAGGGGCGGTATAGAGGCAATGCCCTTACGTACTTTCTGTTACAGGGATCTCACAACAACTCTGATCCAAGTGAGGATGGGCACAGAGAAAAGGAAAATTATCCTTGCCTCTGCCTACCTCCCATATGAACAAAAGGAACCAGTAACACCACTAATCAGAAGACTGGTTGACTACGGCAACCGAGACAACCTCGACCTGATACTTGGCTGCGATGCGAATGCACACCATGTCGTTTGGGGCAGCTCAGATGTCAACAAACGAGGGGAGGATTTGTTGGACTTTGTGTTAAGCTCTTCTTTACAAATCCTTAACGCAGGCAATAAACCTACTTTCAGGACCTCGGCGAGAACTGAAGTTATTGACCTGACACTGGCTTCAAACAAGGCCAGCGCTTACATCGAGAATTGGCATGTATCGGACGAAATCTCTCTGTCTGACCATAATTATATTTAGGACGGCGGGAGAAGCCGAAACTAGACGAAGGAGAAACCCAAGACATACAAATTGGGACTCGTACAGGAGGGACCTAAAAGTAAATCTAGGGAGCCCTAAAGGTAAGCTCAATTCCATACTAGATATAGAATTGGTGCATGGGTAGATAACTGCCCAGAGAAAAGGGACTTTTGCAAAATGGCATAACTATTCGACAGTTTTGTTTAAGTTTCATGTTATTGGGTTAATCTATTCTGTCTTCACTTTGGGCATTATAGGTAGCTAGCCTTTAGAACTGGTCCATTATGTACCAAAACTAAAAAGTGAAAATAAAAAACTTTTTTACAAAAAGTCGGAAAGTGTGGAAGTGGAAGTCGGTTGTAATTTTTGTAAAAAAGTTTTTTTGTAAGATGAAATTTGAGTCAACATCTGCTACTGATCCCCACAGCAGAATGCCATAAGACATAATACTGTGGAAATAAGCGTAGTATACTAATCTAGCTGTGGCTACATCGGTTACCTGTCTTATTATCCTTACTGCATATGCAGCTGAACTTAACCTTAAAAAAGAGAGTTCTAATGTGCGAAAGAGTACTAATGTGCGCGCGCCATTGTAATTTTGAATTGATAGTAATCCCTAAGAATACAGTTTCCGTTATAACTTCAAGATTTTTTTTAAATCGTAAACCTTACATTTCGTAAAGAGAACTTAAGACATTTTTCTTTTCGCATTCAGTAAAAGATTGTTAGCTGCGAACCATTTTGAGAGAATAATTAGACTTACGTTGACATGTAAGACTTCCGTATCTTTCCTATCTACTTTAAAAATTAGCGAAGTATCATCAGCAAATAGAATTATATCCGATAATTTGGCCATCATAAAAGGGAGATCAAGAAAGAGGAAAGGGCCGAGAATTGAACCTTGGGGCACACACATCTTGACTAGAGACCCGGAGGACGTCGCCCCATTAACATTTACTTTTTGCTGTCTGTTTGATAAATAGGAAAGCACAAGATCAGCAGCTTTTCCTCTTATTCCGTAGTGGTGTAATTTACAGATGAGTGTGTTGTGGTCGACGCAGTCGAACGCTTTTGAGAGATCACAGAAAATGCCATTGGCATCCTGGGATTTCTCCCAAGATTCCAAGATTTGGCTGATGAGTTTTACTCGCACGTCCGTTGTCGACGACCTACCTTTCGTGAAATCAAACTGTTGACTATGCAGGATCCCAGTCCAGTCCATTCCCAATCGGCGCTATTTGCATATATTTCCTCTTAAGAATCTATTGCTAGGCAACCGGCAAAAATAGATAAGACCATAGAATTTTAATCTTACTTTTTTTTCGCTATGGCGACGCTTTTGTACGTAGAATGTCACTTGTCAAAAGACTCTTGATACTACCACAAAGTACGTAAGCGGCGTCGTTTCTATTTTGTGATGCTACTAAGAATTTCCAGACGGACCGAACTCAGGACTTCTTACGCAGCAGCGCTGACTGATTGTCCATGTTATGTAATAAAAGGCAGTGTTGTGTGGAATTGCAATTTATTTATCTTACACAGATATTATCACTTATAGTACATTTGTCTACTCTATGCCCGGAGTAACGGCGTCCTGCAGGCGTAGCACCCTCCTCTTAACTGGAAATAGAAATAAAATAAATGTTAAGTAAAAAATATTTATGAACTTTAGGGTAGGTAGGGAAATATAATATCACTTGTCAATACACATCTAAATAGCCCGAAAACGATGGTGCTAACTTATCTGCCTCGTTTCGAATTGAGAATTCTGAATTAAGACTTAAATCAAACGCGATCCTTTAACTAATAAAAAAAAACACCATATCCAACGCTTTACAGGCCTTTAACATCGACGCGAAAAGTAGTACCATGGATTCAGTAGGTACATGAAAAAAAAACCGGCCAAGTGCGAGTCGGACTCGCGCACCGAGGGTTCCGTACAAACCACAGCTTAAAGGTATTGTAGACCAGAGTATTTGACATGAATTTCAATTAAATACCTCTACGCGTTCATGAGGAAAGGGGTAGTATGTTTAAAATTATTAAAAATATTTTTATTAACAAAACAATTACTGTTTTCGCATTTTTTCCTTTATCTGTGCTATAAGACGTTGCTTCGTACCAAATTTCAAGATTCTGAGTTTACGGGAAGTACCCTGTAGGTTTTGATTCCCTTGCGAGTGTCGAAAATTAGCGGAAATTTTCGGCATAAACGGCTGTATCTTTTGATTGCGTTGGCTCAGAAGTTTGATTTTTTCACAGCTTTAAGGGCAGTAGAAAAAACGGTCTTGACACACGGATGGACGGACGGACGGACAACAAAGTGATCCCATACGAGTGCCGTTTTTTCCTTTCGAAGTACGGAACCCTAAAAACAACATTTTTTACTGTAATCAGTTCAAAATCGTTATTCGTAACTAACCCAATTAAATTTTTAAATTCTCCTTTGTCGGAGAGCCAACAACTAGAGAAAGCGCGCCGCGTTTAGGTACAAGAAGCCGGCGGCGTTGTTACCTATTTACTCAAAAGCTATTATTTTCATATTACAAACAGATACTTAAATTTTATTTCTTTGTATAGATACACACCTTAGGCCAGTTTACTTCCAGCGGTTGTTTTCGTAGTCCCACTTGGAGGCGAGCCCGTCCACGGGGTTGACCTTGAGGTCCAGCATACGCTTGAGTTGGGCCTTCTGGTTCTCTTCGCTTAGGGAGTCGGGTATCGGGCTGTATACTGTGGACCAAGAAGGATTTGTTAATAATGAAGAATTAAAACATATTTATGCAACTTTTTTATTGACCAAGCGACCACGAAGCGTGTCCGTTTCATCTTGGGAAAAAATGCTTTAGTATGTCTGTCCAGATGTTCGAAAATTTTCTAAAAGCTGAACTTTTTGTTTTAAGGTGTCTACAGCTCACAGAGCCAATTAATAACAAGTTTGCAAAATTCAAAAAAAACTTTTTTACAAATAAATAAACAGACTTCAAAAGCTAAACACTAAAAATTGCAAAATAACTTTCGTTTCCGAAGCTGGTGGGCGCCTGGAACTATTGCCTTACCAAAGATCTTCATAGCCATATAGATCCAGACTGCCAGGGATGCCACAGCCAACGACCAGCCCACCACTCCCTTCCACTCGCCGGTAGGCGCCTGGAACTCTGCGAAGGTCTGACAGAAGGACGCGCGGTACAGCGCTTTCTTCTCTTCTAGGGTAAGCATGCGCCAGTCTCCCTTCTCCTTCAAGCGGAGGACCTGGCAGAAGACATTCAGATTAACATTGGAAGTCATCATCATCCTTTTATTAACTTTTTTTATTACTCTTGGGACACAGACCTCCCCTCTGTGAGAGGGAATGGTCCTTATCTTAATCCACCACGCGGGCCCAGTGCGGGTTGGTGGATGTCACAAATCAATCTGCCTAGCCTTTCCCAACTACATTGGGGTCGGCTTCCATTCTCACCGGATTCAGCTAAGTACCAGTGTTTTACATGGAGTGACTGCCTATCTGACCTCCACAACCCAGTAACTGGGTAACACGATACCCCTTGCCAAGACTGGTGTCAGATCTCAGGCTTCTGACTACCCGTAACGACTGTCAAAGATCTTCATATGACAGCCGGGACCAGCGGCTTAACGTGCTTTCCGAGGCACGGAGGAAACTCGACATGTTGAAATGGTCAAGCGTTGCTTAACCTCAATCGACCAGTGCGGCTGTTATTATTTGGCCACGAGCTTTGGTTCTAGGACATGCCGGTTTTCTGACGATGTTTTCCTTCACTGTTTTGAGAGCTGAGTGATGAAATAATTAACACAAAGTAAAGCCTGGGTTCGAATTCACGACATACAACCACAGATTACTAAACCCACCGCTCTACCCACATTAAGAGGACCTATAATAATAGGATATACATATTTGCAACCACATAAATAAATGAATCATCAAATTTTTTAACAATAAACTCTATGTCATACTTTTCATTGCAAGTTGCCACCCACACTTATTCTTGTCTCTTTTTTATACGCCACAAAACCTGACACCATTTTGCTGATATTTTATTACCCAGTTACTGGGTTGTGGAGGTCAAATTGCCAGTTGCTACATGTAAAATACTGGAAGCCTATACAGATATATTGAGTTTACCTTGACTGCCTTGTTGGTCTATAGTGGTTGAGAGCGCTACTAATAAGCCTGAGGTTCCGGATTCGAATGCCGTGTCGGGAAAATTGTTATTGGGCTTTTCCTTCTGGAATTTCACAGTGTAGCAGGCATTTGGATTTGTGCCAGGCTCGCCCCATATTACATGGGACTCAAACATAACTGAATAAATGTGACTGATCTTTTAGTGCATCTCTGCCCAACCCTTCGAAGCAGACTGGCGTGACGTTATATAAGACTAGCGGATGCCTCGCGGTTTCACCCGCTTAGTTCCCGGTCCCGTCGGAATACATGGATAAAAGTACCCTATGTCACCCGGGGATAGTGTAGCTTCCCAACGGTGAAAGAATTTTTTAAATCGGTCCAGTAGTTTTTATGTTTATTCGTTACATACAAAAATACAAATCTTTCCTCTATAAAGAGGAAAGATTTATTTTAATATCATAAAATACTAGCTGTCCCACGCGGCTTGGCTCCCGTCAACTGGCTACCTACCCTACATACCTGAATGTTGCGTAACTTTAACAGTTTACGCAGCGCACGCAACGGAAGCTATCAAAAAAAAAAAAGTTACCCGTTTTTAGAACATTTTTCATTGATGCTCCGCTCCTATTGGTCGTAGCGTGATGTTATATACCCTACCTACCTTCCTCGATAAACGGACTACCTAACACAAAAATATTTTTTCAATTCCAACCAGTAGTTCCTGAAATTAGCGCGTACAAACAAACAAACTCTTCAGATTTATAATATTAGTATAGATTAGTATAGATGGAGGTTGTTATAGTTTACCTTGACGTCGGGTGTGTCGGCGCGGAAGCGCACAGCGGGCATGGGGAAGTCGTTCCTGTCCATGTAGTTGGGCTGGCCGTTGAAGCCGTAGCCGACCCACTCGCGAGCGCCGATCTAGAATTATTATAACAGGCTGGTTAAAAACTACAAAATAAATTATTATCCCAGCTTAAAATTGCTTTGGATACATTTTAAGCAGGTTGATATGAGTTTTGCTGACACTTGGCTTGCTTTTTACAAGCTTTTATTTAACTTGCCATGTACGAGTATCTATGTATGTATGTGTGTGTGTTCGGGTCAAATCTTGCAAATGAATTTTATTTTTATAGCAGTTATTCTCCACCGATTAAGATGAAATTTTGCATTCATGTTTAGTTTGGATGACAATGCATGGTTAGCTAAGTGACGTCATTCTAAATCCAATATGGCGGACGGTCCAAGATGGCGTACTAGTTATTTTGTGTGCACGGCCATGATATGGATATCAAATGAAAGGGTTTGCTGAGAAGAATACGAAAAACGCTTTCTAAAAAAAAGAATTTTTTAATGAATAATTTATTGTCATACATAATATGACAATTTTAAGTCGGTCGTAATAACAATAAATTATTCATTAAAAAATATTTTTTAATATGTCGTATAATATGTCGTATTGTTAAGACTGGCCAATTGGACACTTTTTAATCACTTGAATTAATATAAGAAAATTATAAATTTATTAAAAAGATCTCAAATAAAAATTAAACTCATGTCGAGTGATGGCTGTTGACCGTAATGAAATCACAGCAGTTGGCATACAAGTATCAGCAAATTGTGTTGATCTTCATTCCAGATACATGGTATTACTTTCTAACATTGGTGTCCCTGTTTGTTCTTGTATGTACCTGCGGCAACTATCTGGCAGATTTGCCCAATGCATCGTAATACCCCATGGTGCCTAAGTACCTCACCTTGTTAATTTCCCCGAGGGAGGAGGAGCCGACAGCGCGCGTACACACCGGCACGCGTATCGCGTCGAGCACCGCGCGGCGGAGCAGGAAATTTGCCATGTTACTGCATAAGAGAAAATAACACCTTTAAACCAACATATAGAATTAAACACCCTATGAATAACAGTCACTAAAGAGTTAATATTATAATTTGTTTAAAGCAAACAATGTCAACATCATGCGTCCACCTACAAGGAGACCTTCCAATACTGTGTCTACCGGTACAAGGTCGCCACTCCAGAACGAGCAATGTGCCTTGCCCACTGCCACTAAAGATTGTCAATTGTTTGGGCTATGTTAAAATAACCCTCTTATAACCCTGGCACTCTTGCAGATGTCTTCATTTTTTATTTGATCATGCAATGAAACTCCAAGCATTGCACTTTGGTCTTGACATTAGGTTAATTGAATGCATTTTAAAGTTTAATTAAACATAATTTTTATTTTATTATTATTATATTCAACATACATGAGTAATACAATCCACTGATACTAGCGAGGTGATAAAAAATACTATTTTACCTTTGTTTAATGTTGAGGAAAATGTGTTCTAAAGTTTCAAACAAACACTTACTATACAGGACAGCACTTAAGAGAACTGATCTTTGTAGTTTACTACAGAATTGGTTCATGAAAATTTGGATTACAAAAAAAAATATTGTACTGGTTCACTTTTCAATAAGCAGACACAATAGTTGAAATTCAACATGGCTCATATTATGTGTGTTGTTAATACATGCTTGGACATGGAGTTGCAGACACCAGCCGGAAATGCAGTATGTATTATATGTCAAAGGACTGTGATTGATTTCAAGAATCAATACAAATCACATAACCTCAAGGAATGATTCATGTTAAAAGATAAGACAAACCCACTTGCATAATCTTCAGAAACTTATAGTTATTGCTATTCTATAACAATAGTCATATCACCTTTAGAGTCATTAAAATAAGGTATTATTTGGAATAACATACTAATATACCTACACATTAATGTACCTAATATATGCACATTATTACATTCGGGTTATGTATGACGTTGAGTCGAAAAGATACTAGAAGTTGCTGGGACTATGGTTACAATCTGATACTTCCCTCCATGCTAAATAAAAAAACTATTAACATGAATTCCAATAAAAAAGAGTCAAATGCTTATTATCATCTTCCTGCCATTTTCCCATGTTACTTGGGGTTGATGCAACACATTTCTTCTTTCATTCTGTCCGAACAACTGTCACGCTAACACTGAATCCCTTTCATATCACTGCGGAAACAATGCTTCCAATTTTTAGGTTTCTCTTCCATCTTAGATTGGGTCTATTTCTAAACAATTTGTGTGTAAGGCTTCAAATATGAGCATGGGTGGTACAGTACATGCGACGAAAGATGAGACTTGACCACGCCACCCACTCTCTGTCCGCCGGTCCCTTCCCGGACTCAGACCTCATACCGATAAAGAGACCTATAATCGTCTACTGTGCAAGTAAAATCACTTACTGCCGCACTCAGAGACAGTTAACGGTTACTTAACGTGCTCCTTAATAGAGATTTTGTACTAAAAATCTCTACTAAGGAGAGCTTTAAGTAACCGTTAACGTATCTGAGTGTGGCAGTTAGTGTGTCAAGTCTCATCTTTCTTGGTAAGCATTATGTGTTGATCGAACAACTATGCTATATAAATGTTTATTATATTGTTTCAATGTATTTACAAAGTGATAGATTGAATGAACATTTTCTGTGCATCATTCATAAACATTATTGTTCACTCGACAAACATTGCTTGTCTGGGTCTGATTACAAATGTATTTAATTGAATTTGATTAGACTTATGTAGGTGAATTTCAAAACTATTATCAGATTGATAAAGTATGCTTATTATAAGTGGTATGTAGCTGATTATTATTGATTCTATGGCAATACATCTATGCGCTGCACAAATAGATGAAAAAATGCACTGCCTTACTTTCTTAGTTTTATTTTTTGTCAAAAATATGTATATTTCATGACATAATACATAACAATGTCTGTATTTGAAACATGATCTTCCTTACAGCCCTAGTTGTAAATGATTAAAATCATAAGAATGTTCACAACACTACCTAAACTATTTTAACTAAGGAAAAGAGGATCAGTAGAAAGACTTTTCAGAGATATTTGCGATAAATATTGATTAACCTATTTATTGTTTTTTCAACCTTTATCATAAGTACTAAGCTATTATTGGCGTTATATCTATCCTATACACCTTGTACCATCCATTTGTTTCGATATAGGATAATATTAGTGAAAATATTTGATTTGACTCAAGAGGTTAAGACTGCAGTGACCAAAAGGTTACATAACGTCATGAACTCCGTACCTTACTATATCAACGACTATGTTATAACGAAAGATAATAATTAACTAGGTATTCGTCACAGTAAAGAAACTACAAGAAACAATTGAAGTCATGGTGTTTTTAAGTACGAAATAAATTTCAAGTTCGGAATCCACTTACGTATTTGACAACCTAGGTACTATAGAACGTTATTTTTCGCAACTTACCTTTTTACAAAAAGCTTACAACACCAATTTGCAACAAAAAATAGGTAACAGATCACAAAACACAGTATTTTTTAGTAAAATAAGGTTTCTTTACCTCGAAAATGTGGTTTCTCGCTTGAAAAATAATCTTATCACCACCCAAGATTGAAAATTTAAAGCGCAGGCGACATCTGCCGGCTAGTGACGTAATTTTTCACAATTGATTTTACGTTTCGTTATACGCATAATAAATATGTCCAATAAAAAATATGAAAAAGCCACTCGTTGTATGTTTGATAGTTTCCATTTAGTTTTATTAGTATTCGGATGTACTATAAAGTATTTCGAAATAAATAAACATTGACGGTGGTTCCACCCCGCACAAATGGAGGACGAAGCATACCTTTTTCAAGTATTGTTTTGATATCTCTTTGAGACAGAGCAGAACAACTCTAAGGCACTCTATGCTTCCTATTATACCTATAATTTTAAAATCCTAAAACTATTTAGCTTATATAATTATCTCGCCCACAGCTAAGCGGAGGCCTTCTACATCCATTTTCCCATTTATTTTTTAACCAGTGCCTACTTATTTTATCTAATTTGAGGAAAACGTGTTGCCTCAATAACATGGGACAAGGGTAGAATACGCTGCCCTGAGGGCAGGGCAGTCCTTAACCCATGCGGGGGCCCCCGGGCACACAGAGTTTGGGGAGAAGGTCCCCGAGAAATGAAAGGGACCACCTTTCACACGCACAAATTAAAGGTAGTAGGGCCCCGTAGTCAAATTATTATTCTTAGTGCTTTCAGCATTATAACATTAATTTTCCTGTCTGCTTGTCTACGAAAAACGATTTCGCGCGAGACTTCCAGTAGTCCATGTAGGTCATCTTAATAAACAAAATTACTTGTAATAATATTATTATGAAATTCATAGAATACTTGTACCTAATTAACCGACAATTTTTCACATCCATCGCTGCATTTTTTTTTCACTTAATTTTATTTTAATCTCATGATATTTGGGGCTCCTCAATGAAACTGGGCCCAGGGCACGTTCACCTTGTGCCCCTATGGTAAAGACGGAACTGCCTGAGGCCATAGATAGACAAGTGACATTCTGTCATCGAAGGCGTGGCGATAGCGATTGTCAAAATCCCTTACATTTTGACATTTCGACTATCGCCGTCGTCGTCCTTCTGTGGCGTGGCGGGTGGGCTGGTCTGGTACCTATCTTAGACTGTTGGTTTACCGATTATAAATTTTAGGATAACCACTCAAAAACAATTTTAATTAAATAAATAATCTACAAACCACAAAACTACATATTTATTATCACATAATACTAGTTAATACATTTCATTTAGATACTTCTGAGTAGTAAGGGAGGCATTTGCCCTGCAGTAGGACACAATAGGCTCATAATGGGCGCACGGTTGGCACAGTGGTTGAGCGATTGACTGCTGCGCTGCGTGTCGCGGGTTCGATTCCCGCACGGAACAAATATTTGTATGACCTACAGATAGTTGTTCCGGCTCTGGGTGTTTGTGTAAGTGAGTTTATATGTTTGTAAACGCACCCACGATACAGGAAGAAATTCCTAGTGTGGGGCAATGATTTTTAAAAAAGGAAAGGAAAGGAATAATAATATAGGAAATTATCATGACGAATAAATAACGAAGATTTACTTGTGAAGGGTGCCATCCTTGCCCTATCACATCAAAAGAGTCATGGGAAGTTCCCATCTTTCATTCAAAGAAATAGGCACTAGTATTCGCACAAGTAGAGTTTTAAATAGTCGCCCCTTGTGTCCTATGTCTTCATCCCCTGACGATTTCCTGTCCTTATCCCCGGGGCACTTCCTGATTGGCAGACCATTCAATGCGCTGCCAACTCCAATAATTCAAGACGACTTCCACATAGCCCATCGTAACCGGTACGCTCGCCTTGAGCAAATAAGGCAAGACTTCTGGAGACGCTGGCAAAATGAATATATCTCCGAATTTCAGCAGCGCACAAAATGGAAGGTTGATGCTAAGCTAAGCTAAACATCGGAGATCTTGTCATTTTACAAGAAAACAATACATCACCACTAAATTGGCGCCTCGGACGTGTCACTAGACTTTTCCCTGGACCAGACGGCACATCTCGAGTCGCAGATGTCAATACAAACAAAGGCTGCGTACGTCGATCTCTAGTTTGCCTGTATCCCTTCCAATGGGTGAAGACTTTCAAGGTTGAAGATCTACGACCTTCAACGGGGGAGCTTGAACGCGCCTGCTCATATTTTGAGAGCAAACCATCTTTTGTTTGTTTTGCGTCTACAGTGTGTGTTTGATGTTCACGATTGTGACGGTAGATTGTTGGCTAAGAAAATTCTGCACTCATCCTTTCGGCTCTGCTAAAGAAAGTTGTAATTAATTCTAAATATACACACTTCAAGTTATCTATGAGTTTTTGTAAAAAACTTGGCTGACATGGTGGGTTCTCGCATTGTCGAGGCGGGGGGGCTCAGTAGCCGTGGCTTGGTCAACCATGGAGAAGCGAAGAGGAACCCGAGGAAGGGCTGCTCGTCAGGGCTTTTGGCGATAAGCCGACTACGTAGCGGCCAACAAGTAGGTTGCGGTGCCGCCTGGGCGACATCGCAACTGAGGCGGTCCGCGATGTCGTATGGGGCCTCCCATACCTACCCATACGATATCGCGGCTGAGAGTTGGAGTTCGCCGCGGGCGAGAAATGCCGGTATAGCGTTGGCCGCTCTCTGTATCCCCTGCGGCCGAAAAATGGTGGCGGGCAATTTACCTTTAACCCTCACAAGGGGATCAAGGGAGACATACAAGGGGTCGTCTGGCGCCAAAGTGCTGGTTTGGTCCCTGAGGTGGTCACGGCGTACAGTTCAGTGTTCTGGTGCGCCGATGATGGGGGGTAATCCCCAGAGGAGGGTCCGGTGACGGACAGCCATGGCGGGTTCGCGGTGAGTGCTAACGCGTGCCCGTGTTCCCGCCATAAGCGGCACCGGAAGACACCATGGAGTTTTAGTGGGTTAGTCCCACATAACTGCATATCTCCCCGTTGTAGTGCATTATTGATGAGCATTTCGCCAGGCAAAAGAAAAAAAAAAAGCCTATGGCTAAATAGCCACGATCCTCGACCAACACCTTAGGGGTTCTCGTTAGGCGGCTGGGTCAAAGACCTGATCCAGAAAGCAGTACTTTTGGACACGGCTCGTATTGTTAGAAAATTCCTCTCTCTGGAGCCCTGATCGCCTGCCGGTAGCTTGGATCCTGTTTACAATACCGGTGGCCCTCAGTTTTAACCGACTTCGCAAAAAGGAGGAGGTTTTCAATTCGGCTGTATTTTTTATTTTTTTTATTTGTGTTACCTCAGAACTTGTTACTGGGTGAACCGATTTTGATGATTCTTTTTTCATTTGAAAGCTGGTGTTTGTCATGTGGTCCCATTTAAATTTCATCAAGATCTGATGAAGAACTTCGGAGATATACATCAGAACTCTTCAATAAATGACGGCAAATCACTCGGGATAGCTGCAATCGGATGTCTGTATATTGTTTACATCATTTCATAATATAACATCACTTTAGCACGCTCTAAAGGGGTACGCAGGTGTGAAAAGTTCACCCTGTTATACTCTAATTCCACCGTTTTTGTTTAAGTTGCATGTTTCTGGGTTAATCTATTCTGGCTTCACTTTGGAGAAATGGTCCATTATGTACCACAACTAAAAATTGAAAAATAAAAAACCTTTTTAACCAAAAAATACAACCGACTTCAAAATAAAAACACTACAAAGTAAAAAATAACTTCAATTTCGGAAGTCGGTGTCAAAAAACGAAGAAACCAAAACAAGAACACTGCACAAACATGTTTTTATTTTGAAATGGGTTGTATTTTTTGTTAAAAAGTTATTTTTATGTTTTTATGTTATTTTATGAAATATTTAAAAATGTAGGTAGGTACTAATTAATAAGAATAACTTAAATAAAGGAGATAATAATAGCTCCTC